>JXCR01147975.1:192992-328370 GCA_002079205.1 Phalaenopsis hybrid cultivar
TAATTTTTGTTTCTTTTGGCGGATGGCCGCACCCAGCTGACACTTGTCCAGTGCCTGGATAATAATGACATTAATTCAAGAAAATCAAATAAACTCAAATATTTAAATGAGGTCATTTTAGCTCCCGAGTAAAACTTTCAAAGACTCTTTTAATACGAGGTAGAATGGTGCTCAGGGTGGATTATTTTAGCCCTCATTAAATAAGTCTGGGGACAAATGTGACGCTTTTCTCTTTAACTAAATGAGCAAGGATGTCAATTTTACCTGCCAAACTTCATAATCATAGTGCTCTTCAAGTGGATCAAGATTGCCCCTGATTGTGCCTTCAAATAAGGTAGGATCCTGTGGTATGATACTCAGACGGCTACGAAGATCATGAAGGCCGATGGTAGAAATGTCGATGCCATCAATGATAATCTTCCCAAATGTTGGTTCAATCAAGCGGAAAAGAGCCTGTATAAGTGTAGATTTGCCGCTTCCCGTGCGCCCAACGATGCCNATAGTTTAAATGAAGGAGCGCTATACCTCAAATCTTGTATCTATCCTAAAGGATAGACACAAGACTTGAGGATGAGGCTTGATTAAATAAACTAAGGAATATAAGATATATGTTTGATCTGCAAACCCTTTATATTTGCCGACAAGTTCCCCTATTTAATATAAAGAATTAAATAAGGTTTATATTAAGCTGGGTTCGGTCATTCTTCCTATAAGGGCAAACCCCTATAGTTAATTACATCTTAAATGACCGAAATCACCTAAAAAGACTCTCAATAAAAGTCAGGAAATATTATCTTAAAGGAGTTTCAAAGGGTAGGACTTTTCAATGAGATCGGATGTAGAGGTGTGAAAGGGGATTGGTTCAAATTTAGAACATTTTGTTGTAGAGTCCAAAGGAGGAAGAATTAGGGGATGTCATGGATCCAGAGGGGAACCTTGATGACTTCCCAAGCTATCCTAATTTTTGGCTTCACTTTTGAGGAGAAATATTCAAGCATTTTATCCTGCCAATTTTATTTATTTAGGGCTTACATTCGTGTGAAACAATCACATAAATAGTCTGGAAGATGTGAGGATTTAGGCCATGACAAACGACAACCTCGGATTCCTAAGACGAGTTAGGGCTTATATTGTATAGAAGGGCTGTACAAAGGCCTAAAGATAAGATGAGGATTTACATTGCATAAGCAAGAAACCTCGAAATCCTATGGCTTTGATGTTTATATCTAAGGAAGGAAGATTGGTTTGGTTAGGGAAGACAGATTTTGCTGTTGAAGATGGTCGTGTTGTCCACCATGCTATCTCCAAGCTCCTTGTCGTGATAAGTTTGAGTTTTCTAATGTGTCAAGTTATGATGTTAAATCAAGTGGCCCTATGGTTGAAGTTCTTTAAATTTTATGGAGGCATGTTAAAGTTGATTAGAGCGACACCGGTTAGGATCCTCCGGTTCCCTCGTTCTGGCAACACTATTTTATATTGGATTCACTTAGTCCAAATGAACTTACTAAATTCAGCTTAATTAGTTCTATAATTTCATTTAAACCGTGGGAATCCTCGTTAGCAACCATAGGTTACCTCCTCCGAGGAATTCCCGATCATCCGATGGGTACAAGTTAGTGTTATTAGAACACTTAACCAAATTTTGGTCCTAATTAGGCTTTTAGTGTTTGAAAGACATCTTAGTTTTAATTGATATTTACTTTTCTAATACTTATTTAAATGAAACTCGATTTAGCCTAAGTCACTACTAAGCCCTTAAGACCTAGGTGAGTGTCTTAGATAGTTTTGAAAAGGTGAAGCTTTAGGTGGTCATAGATCATGATTTGAATTTTATTTAACAGTCAGAATAGGGGTATTAAATTGATTAATTATTGACTTCAAAAGTCATACCCCCAAATCCTGAGTTCATTTTATTTTAATAAACTTCTAAATTTTAATAATTTAGAAATTCATTAACTTATCTTTTCAATTAAGAAAGTGNGAAGAAGCGCTATACCTCAAATCTTGTATCTATCCTAAAGGATATAAACAAGACTTGAGGATGAGGCTCGATTAAATAAACTAAGGAATATAAGACATCCGTTTGATCTGTAAAACCTTTATATTTGCCGACAAGTTCCGCTATTTAATATAAAGAATTAAATAAGGTTTATATTAAGCTGGGTTCGGTCATTCTTCCTATAAGGGCAAGCCTCTATAGTTAATTACATTTTAAATGACCAAAATTACCTAAAAGGACTCTCAATAAAAATCAAGAAATATTATCTTCAAGAAGTTTCAAAGGGTAGGACTTTTTAATGAGATCAGATGCAGAGGTGTGAAAGGGGATTGGTTCAAATTTGGAACATTTTATTGTAGAGTCCAAAAAAGGAAGAATAAGGGGATGTCATGGATCCTTATTTAATCCTTATTTGACAATAAGGGGATGTCATGGATATTTACTTTTCTAATCCTTATTTAAATGAAACTCGATTTAGCCTAAGTTACTACTAAGCCCTTACAACCTAGGTGAGTGTCTTAGTTAGTTTTGAAAAGGTGAAGCTTTAGGTGGTCATAGATCATGATTTGAATTTTATTTGACAATAAAAATAGGGGTATTAAATTGATTAATTACTGACTTCAAAAGTCATACCCCTAAGTCCTGAGTTCGTTTTATTTTAATAAACTTCTAAATTTTAATAATTTAGAAATTCATTAACTTATCTTTTCAATTAAGAAAGTGAGGTTGGCTTCTATCAATTAACCCCTTGTGTTTCAAACATCCAAATTAAGATTAGAGGTTACCCATTTCCCACCTTGAATTAAGACTAAATTTTAATTAAGGCTAAATTTCAAAAATTACACATTTGCCCCTAAGGCTCTAACACTTCATAATTTACAAATTAATTCAAATGACTTTGAAATTTTTATCCTACCTCATTCATGGGTCAATTGAAACATCAGAGGAGAAAATATGATTTTTAAAAATTTAATTTTATTTTTTATCCTACCTCATTCATGGGTCAATTGAGACATCAGAGGAGAAAATGTGATTTTTAATTTTCTCCTACCTCATTCATGGGTCGATTAAGACATCAGAGGAGAAAATGTGATTTTTCAAAATTTAACACCTAAATCATGGGTCAATTAAGGCATCAGAGGAGAAAATGTGATTTTTGAAAATTTAATTTAATTTTTATAATTATTTTTATGTAAAAAATAGGATTTTTGAAAGAAAATTCCTAACTTGACCAAGGTAAATCCTAATCCCTTGAAATTTTTNTATTTAATTTAATTTATATAATTATTTTTATGTAAAAAATAAGATTTTTGAAAGAAAATTCCTAACTTGACCAAGGTAAATCCTAATCCCTTGAAATTTTTATTGGAGCTAGAACATGATAAGAGAAGCCTTTCGATCAAATTTCATGATTTTTTCAATTTTATTTGGATTTTAAGAATTATTTTAAGTTATGGGGTATTTATTAAATATAAAATATTTCAAATAGGAAAAACTAAGTTTTATGTTTTTGGAAAATCCTCCTAAGGTTAGAGAAATCCAGTAGAAAATTTTATATTTTTCTAAATTTTACTTGATTTATTGGAATTATTTTTAGTGAAAACCCATTTTTAGCCTTNCAACATGATAAAACAAGCCTTTGGATCAAATTTCATGATTTTTTCAATTTTATTTGGATTTTAAAAATTATTTTAAGTTATGGGGTATTTATTAAATATAAAATATTTCAAATAGGAAAAACTAAGTTTTATATTTTTGGAAAATCCTCCTAAGGTTAGAGAAACCCAAGAAAAAATTTTATATTTTTCTAAATTTTACTTGATTTATTGGAATTATTTTTAGTGAAAACCCATTTTTAGCCTTTAAAAATTATTTTTAAGCTTTGAAATTCAGTTTCTTTATTTAGAAAATAAGGAAAAATATTCTAATTGTTCCTACATGCTTAGGAAGCAATTTAGAACATTTCTATGAGTTTTATTATTTTTGTGATTTTTATGGATTTTTAATTACTTAAATATTTAAAATAGGTTAAAAATTAAGTTTTTATTTTAAACACCATTTTATTTTTAGAAAATAACCCTAATCATAGAGAACTCAAAAAAACCAAGTTTAAAATTATTCAAGTTATATTTTAATTATTAAAAATCATTTTATTGCCAAAAATGTTAATTAACTTGAAAAATCAATTTAAGTTATCAAAAAGACTTAAATTGCTTTGAAATTTTTATGGTGAGTTCTCTGGATCCTAAAAAATAGTGAAAATGAAAAATCAAGTCATTTTGTTGTTTTTATTTTTCAATTTTAATTATTTTAGTGATTTAGGGTTTGTAAGGATTAGGTGTATTTTCAATGACTTGACTCTTGAGAAATTTTTCTAAAGGTTCTCTAGTCATCATAAATCTTCAAAAATTTTCTTAGATTTTTCTAAGTAAAATGCTAGTTTTCATGATTAATTTAAGCAAATAATGCATATAAACTTTAAAAATATGATTCTTTGTCTAGAGTCCTCCTCTGACTTTGAAAAAATCAAAGAATGTTCCCTAACACAGAGGAAACAACATACTAAAATTTTAAGTCATGGTGTGATTACTACATGCATGGAGAACCAAAACATCCAAATCAGTATTTAATTAAGTAAAAATAAAATATGCATCAAATGAACTCTAAATTATTTTGACATTATTTTCCTCTGTTCACCGAGTAAGTGGGTATTTTTTGTTTCTTTTTGTGATTTTTTTACACCAAGATATGAATTTTTAAATTAGGGGTCATTTTCTAATTTTTTTAAATCCCTATTTATCTATTTAAACGCGTGGTGCCACATCAACCTCCCGCGGCTCCGAAGCTCCACGTGGTGCGCTCCCATTTGACAATGCAGTCCACCTCAGCGCTGACTCGGCCCAGGGTTTATGTTCTGAAGCGTTGTCCGACTTGATCACAGTCATCCCGCTGTTACACGCGCAATCTAACGACTCCCCGTCATCGTCCCAGATAGCCTAGTCAGAGAATCGTCCATCTTCTAGCCCTAAGATCTCTCTCATTTATTAACCAAATTGGATGAACTTTTTTTTTAAAACGCTCGTCTAGACTAGAAGATCACATCCATAAGGTGATCAAGCCATCAAATTAACTCTAATCAAATGAAGAATCAAAATAGGCTGGGAGGGGGAGAGATTTTATACCTTTGCTCTGAGAAGTGAAGCTTTGATCAGAGAGTCTTGGCACGTTTGTTGTGATCCAAAGAGGCTAGGGATTGAGTCTCTGATCTTGATGTAAGGCCTAGATATGATTTTGATCACGGCCGGATTTGGGTGTTGGTCTAGAGCTATGGTAGAGGCTCTATGAGAGGGGAATTTAATGGGGCTTGAGCTTCTTTCATTGTTGTGAAGGTTTGGGTGAATTTAATTTGATTTTGGTGGACCTTGGAGGTGTATTGGGCTCTGTGTTGGTTTCTGGCAATATTTTGAGCTCAAAATTGATCTCCGGCAGTGGAAATTGGTGAGGGAAAAAAGTTGGAATGCACATAAGGGATCTTAGGGAAGCTCTGTGGTTAGTTTGGAGAGGTCTCTCTAGGAAATTTTCAGCACTACCTCCATGGCCCTGGGAGGTGCTTTTTATAAAAATGTTCAAGGGGTAGCTTTCATGGCCAATTAGGGGGTGCAGTGTGTTGTTTATGTGGAGGGCAGAGGAGCTCTACAATTTGATTTGGCTGAGCTGGCCTCTAGGTTTGATTTGGATGAAGTTACATGGGGTGGCTCTCGATTTTGAGCTTCTTTAGTGACTAGGCCGGCCATCCATGGCAGGGGGAGGTGGCTAGGTGCTCAGGCCATCCATGGGAATCTGTCAAAGCAATTTAATGCAATGGGGTTTAATTTTGGTAAGGGCATCTTAAGCATGTTCAATTTTGGAAATAAGATCCTTTAATTTGGGGGACTTTGGTCCATGGCTCATCTATCTTGGGTTATATGGATTTTGAATCAGTCTTAGGGTCTAACCAATGGCTGAGGTGGAGTTAATTTGATTGCTTTAAGGTGGTTTGGTCATGTTTAAATGCATGGGTTCAATGTGGGTTCAAGTGATCAAAGTTTGGGTTTTGGCTAGGTTATCCATGTCAATTGACCCAATTTATTGATCAATATTGTGTAGATGATTGTTATGAAGATTTTTTGTGAAGGTTCGAAGTGATTTTGAGTTCAATTGGTGAGTCAATTTGAAGGATTTTTGAAATTTGGCCAATTTGGGCATGTTAGGCTAGACATGGGTCTAGGTTGGGCTAGCCTTGGGCTAGCCTTGGGCTAAGTCCAAATTAAATGGTTCAAATGATCAAGGGAGATGTTGTAAATATTTTTCATGAATGGATGGAGTGTATATTTTCGGGTTAAGGCCCTCAATTTGGTGAGAGTTTGAGGCATGGCCAATTTGGGGCAAATCTGGGGCTTTTGGACTTAAGTTGAAATCAAATGAAATTGAGGCCTCACCAAGGCCAATTGCAGGTCAAATTTGATGTATGGGGATGTTATGAAGGTTTTTTCAACACAAATTGTGGCCATCTGAGTGGGTTATGGGTTTAATTTGGTAGAACCAAGTCATAGGGCCAAAATTAGGTTTTTGGTTTAGCTCAAAATTAGTTTCAAATCATGGACCAATTGAGCTTGTATTTGGTCTAAATTGGTCACATCTAGGGTGAATTTGAGTTTAGAATTGAAATTGGGGTAAATTGAGACCAATTTGATAAACATTTGGAGTGATTTGGGGAAAATATGGGCGTTTAAAGGGCAATTTGGGGGTTTTGATCAAAGATGGGCAAATTGGCCAAATTGCATCATGTGATAGTTGAGAAAAATGAAATTAGGAATATTTAGGAGGTTTTGGGAATTTTTGGGGTTTTTTTGGAATTTTTGGAATTTGAGGTAAGGAGTAGTATTTTGGTAATTTGGCCAATTTTGGTGATTTTGAGTAGTTTGGGTGTTTTCAAGATGTTTGAAATGATTTTTGAACCAATTTGGATATTTTGGGTAGACTTGGGAATTTTGGCCAAATTTGGGGTCCCAAAGGTATTCAGGTAATTTGGGGGAATTTAGGGGCAAAATGCTAGGTTGGATATCGTAGTAGAGTTGGAGTGCCAACCACTATCAATAAGTCATGGACCAATGGAAACCCCCAGCTTGGGTCCTCTATGTAGTGGTCTTAGCTAAACCCTAGCCCAGGGCTAATGGGTTTCGGGGACCACCTACAGGAGTCTCCCAAAAGTATCAAGGGACCAAAGTTTGGAAATTCTGGATTTAGGATAATGAGTGATTGTGAGTGTAAGTGATTGCAAGTGAGTGCCTTAGTCCTAGACCAACACCCAAGGTCAACCCTAAGGTCCAACAGTCCTAAGGGTGACTCATCTTGGGTTCCCCCATAATGACCCCACCTACTAAGTGCTAGAGGTTAGGACCAATATGTGGAACTTCATACCTTGAGCTCCCCCATATTGACCCCACCTACTAAGTGCTAGAGGTTAGGACCAATATGTGGAACTTCAAGTTGAGTAGAGAAGAGGTAGAATTTCTAATGTTGAGGTTTTCTTGTCTACTTTTCTAAGAATAGTTAATATGAAAGTCTTATGGCTGTAGAATTTCTAATGTTGAGGGTTCCTTGTCTAATTTCAAAGAATAGTCAATAGGAAAGTCCTATGGCTAGACCTTAGGCTACTAAAGAGGAAAAACTAAACCTCAACCAAAAATGAGGTCAACAGAATTTTAAAAATTTTAGGACTTATATCGTATAATATAAAATCGTAGAAAGTCCTAAAAGATGTTGTATGAGGATTTATGTTTTGCTATACAAACGACCTCAATGTCCTATAGGTATGTTATTTAAATATATCGAAGCTCAGTTGATGTTCCTCCTGCCGCTTCATGTCGTCGTGTCGACTGTTTTCTAGAGTTGAATCTTCACTCGACCACGTCGTTGCCTCGTCCCAAGAAAAGGAGAGAAAAAGAAAACCATATCTTGAACGGCCTATCATAGGGTGTTGTACAAACATGTTAGAAAAGCAATAATTAGAAGCATGAGTAGTAGTGAATGCCTATAGCAGGGTATGCTAAAGGAAAGGAGCAATTGTGTAGTAAAGTACTGTAATAGGAAAATACTGAAAGAAAACTATGAAAGTAAAGCGATATAAAGAAAAGAAAGACTATGCAGAAAAGAAATAAATATGCAGTAAAAGAACAAAATTGAAACAACTAAATGTACCTGGTGAGCTTTGTTGACATTTCAAAATAAATTGCAATGACATAGGAGGGATTAAATAAGCATTTGCTAATTATAAAGGAAAAGCTAAATGATGAGCATATGAAAATCTCAAAGTGGGGTATCAGATTTCCATTTACGGATAGGCTCCGACTAGACTTTTTTTTTTTATTTTCTCGATCTGATAGGCTACTGATATATTGAAGTCAACCTATCAATATCTACTAGAAGTTGTCAACTAATCACCCGTGTAGTCATGTAGCCCTAAACCCTATCATTTAATGGATGTGTGAATTAAATAGTATCTGAACTTATCAGGGCATGGTGCACCTATATATATGATGTTTTAAATCGATGGTATGCGGTATCTAAACTTATAAAGATGATGTCTAATATGTGGTGTGTAGTATTTGTTCTTCTTGAACTACCAGTTCTCAAACCTTTTGAAGAGGGTTAGACTTGTCGATGACTTAAGGAAGTGAAAGGGCATCTCACTTAATTGAATATTGATTTTATATTTTTAGTTATAAGAAAAGTTGATCAGTGGTTCTTTGCATCATTGTCTGTTGCCCCTCATCTCCAACTAATAGGCCACCTCAATATTTCATATGCTCATCTGACAGAATTATATATTTTTTTTATGTCAAGAAAAATAGAAGAAGTAATCATTTAAGCATTTTTATAACATCCACCTTCCACCTCTAAGCTCCAACTTTAAACCTGTATATGATCATGGCATACTTTTTCAATTTTCCAAAGAGTGTGCTTCTATTCTCATATTGCCAAATTAAAATCCATGAAATTTATACAACCAAAAACCCAATTCCAGCAAAGGGCTAGAACCTAAGCTACCACATGAAATACTTCACAAATAAAGGAGGGCTAAGGGGGTAGAATTGAATCCAACAGATGGCCATAAACCTAACTACCACNTATACAACCAAAAAGCCAATTCCAGCAAAGGGCTAGAACCTAAGTTACCACATGATATACTTCACAAATAAAGGAGGGCTAAGGGGGTAGAATTGAATCCAACAGATGGCCATAAACCTAACTACCACTAAACAAAACCGTGGCTAGCAAATGGGCAAAGACTAAGTCATCACCAAGCATAAAGGGGCTAAACCGAACCTCAAAAAAGACAAGCTCGAGCCCTGCATAAAGGTGCTAAACCAAACCATCAAAAAGACAAACTCGAGTCCAGCATAAAGGGCCAAACCGAACCATCAAAAAGACAAGCTCGAGCCCAACATAAAGAGGCTAAAATTTATTTATTACTCAAGACACTAAAGCAGGTATCCAAAACACCAAATAATTCCAGTGTATATTCAAATAGGAGCAATAATAGCAAAACTAAGATATTAAAGCAGATGTCAAAACGAGAAAATGATTTCCGATCATGTATCCGAGCAAGGGGCAGCAAGAAGAGCATGAATTAAGCTCCAGAACTAATTATTCAAAACAAGGAATAATCTCTAACATATGTTTGAATAAGGGGCAACAAGAAGAATAGAAACTAGCCCCAAACTGATTATTCAAAACCAAAAGTAATTTCCAACACATATATTTAAAAAAGGGGAGCAAGAGGAGAAAGAAACTGAGCCCCAAATTAATATTCAAAACCAAAAGAAAGATTTCCAATATGTATTCAAATAAAGGAAGTAAGAAGAGCAGGACTGCGGCACAAATTACTTCAAAAAAAAAACCAAAGATAAATCTCCAATACGTGTATTCGAAAGAGGCAACAAGAGGAGCAAAATTACAGCCCCAAATCTGATATTTAAAACAAACAAATGATCTCAACATATATATTCGAATAGGAGCAACAAGAAGAGCAGGAACTGCATCCCAAATAGTTATTCAAAACCAAAATAACCTCCAAATATTNCACCAAGATATTAAAGCAGATTTCAAAACGAGAAAATGATTTTTGATCATGTATCCGAGCAAGGGGCAACAAGAAGAGCATGAATTAAGCTCCAGAACTAATTATTCAAAACAAGGAATAATCTCTAACATATTTTCGAATAAGGGGCAACAAGAAGAATAGAAACTAGCTCCAAACTGATTATTTAAAACCAAAAGTAATTTCCAACACATATATTCAAAAAAGGGCAGCAAGAGGAGAAAGAAACTGAGCCCCAAATTAATATTTAAAACCAGAAGAAAGATTTCCAATATGTATTCAAATAAATGAAGTAAGAAGAGCAGGACTGCGGCACAAATTACTTCATAAAAAAAACCAAAGATAAATCTCCAGTACATGTATTCGAAAGAGGCAACAAGAGGAGCAAAATTGCAGCCCCAAATCTGATATTTAAAATAAACAAATGATCTCAACATATATATTCCAATAGGAGCAACAAGAAGAGCAGGAACTGCATCCCAAATAGTTATTCAAAACCAAAATAACCTCCAAATATTTATACGAATAGGGGCAGCAAGTAGAACAAAAAAACATCCTCAAACAAGTGATCAAAACTAGGAAATATATCTCTAATATATTTTACTCGTATAGGAGCAGCAAGAATAACAGAAACCAGCCTCCAATATATTAATCAAAACCAGAAAATAGACCTCTAAGAAGTTTATTCGCATAGGGGCAGCAAGAAGCCAACCTCAAATAAGTGATCAAAACCAAGAAATAAATCTCTAATATGTTTTACTCGCATAGGGGTAACAAGAAAATAGAANAATCTCTAATACATTTTACTCGTATAGGAGCAGCAAGAATAACAGAAACCAGCCTCCAATCTATTAATCAAAACCAGAAAATAGACCTCTCAGAAGTTTATTCACATAGGGGCAGCAAGAAGCCAACCTCAAAATAAGTGATCAAAACCAAGAAATAAATCTCTAATATGTTTTACTCGCATAGGGGTAACAAGAAAATAGAAAATCAACCTGAATCCTTCATCAAATTAATGATCAAACTAAAAATACAAACTCAAGTTTAATTATCAATCCTATGATCTAACAAAAGGTATTACATGAACATCTAATCCAGAAACTAAATCAACACCTTAAATTGATTTGAAATAAATTCTAAGGTGCTAAAGAAGCTAACTATTTTAAACAATTAAGTATGATCGATAGAATAGATGTTAACATCTATTTTACTACAATTATATAATCAAATTTTAGAGGTAAATGGAATCTAACCTCAGCTTCTTCATAAATTACGAACAAGAAGAATAAGAAAGATTAGGAGACAGCAGCTTCCAACAGAGCTTAAACTCTTGCAATTTGTTTCCCCAAAAATCTCCAAACAAATATTTCCAGTCACTTCTCTTTAACGTTAAAAAATAAATTGCCACCCAATCTTCTCCTCCACGGGGGTATTTATAGCCATCGAGAGGCCAGAAGGCTCATGGCAAGGGAAACGCTCAAACCCAAGAATGAAAGGATTACCAAATTCATTGCGCGGGAAAAGCCATTATAAGAAAGTGACCGTCAGTTATGACCAGAGAAGAAGGTAAGTCACAATCGGAGAGGAAGGAGGTGACCGGAGAAACTGGAAAGGGAGGCTTCACTACTCAGCCGAGAAAAATAAGGAGCTAGGGCATGGTTAAGTCCCAAGAGGAGAAGGGGAGCGCACGTGAGGGAGACGTTAGAGTTTAGGGCCTTTTTTTAAGAATTTTTTATTTAAAAAAAGGTTTTATTAATTTTTTATAAAAAAATCAAATTTTATACAACTCATTCGTGCACGGCATGACAAATGAAATTATCTTTACCCGATTAAAGCAGTTTAACAAATAAAAATTATTGATCGGTCCTCACATAAGCGAAAACCAAAATCAAGCACATCGCTTGCGGTCACAAGTAAAATGTTGCACACGTCATTGGGTCCACCTATGTCTTTCAAAATTCTATAGGATTTTAATTTGAGCTTCAATATGTATGCTTTTCAATCAACTCAATTGATTGTTGAGGACCTGAAACTGTCCATATAAAACTTCAAAAGCAAAGAAATGGCTTGAATTTCTAAATATTGTAGGTCCCGGTCTAGCCTCTAGGAGAGTCAAAATAGAAAATCCTAAGGCTAGATCCTAATGTAATTAGAGAAGGGGAAAGAAGTGCTAAAAAATGAGGTCAACAAATGGACCCCCAATAGGAGTGGTGTGCTATACAAGCTAAAAAATTTTGTTTTATTCTACTAAATTAAACAAAATAAATCAAAATTTCCTCTAACTAAAAAATTTTATTTTGTTCTTATTCACGCTGAGTTTCAGCTCACTGATGTTCTTTTTTTGTTGCCTGTAAAAAAAAATGTCAGGTCAGAAGCTGATCTTTGCCTTCAAGGATGGCTGGAACCTCACGCTTAATGAGGAGATGGCNTAACTCAAGTTTAATTATCAATCCTATGATCTAACAAAAGGTATTACATGAACAGCTAATCCAAAAACTAAATCAACACCTTAAATTTATTTGAAATAAATTCTAAGGTGTTAAAGAAGCTAACTATTTTAAAAAATTAAGTATGATTGATAGAATAGATGTTAAGATCTATTTTACTACAATTATATAATCAAACTTTAGATGTAAATGGAATCTAACCTCAGCTTCTTGCTAAATTACGAACAAGAAGAATAAGAAAGATCAGGAGACAACAGCTTCCAACAGAGCTTAAACTCTTGCAATTTGTTTACCCAAAAATCTCCAAACAAAATTTTCCAGTCACTTCTCTTCAACGTTAAAAAATAAATTACCACCCAATGTTCTCCTCCACGGGGGTATTTATATCCATCGAGAGGCCAGAAGGCTCATGGCAAGGGAAACGCTCAAACCCAAGAATGAGAGGATTACCAAATTTATTGCGCGGGAAAAGCCATTACAAGAAAGTGACCGTCAGTTATGACCAGAGAAGAAGGTAAGTCACAATCGTAGAGGAAGGAGGTGACCGGAGAAACCGGAAAGGGAGGCTTCGCTACTCGGCCGAGAGGAATAAGGAGCTAGGGAATGGTTCGGTCCCAAGAGGAGAAGGGGAGCGCACGTGAGGGAGAGGTTAGAGTTTAGGGCCTTTTTTTTAAGAATATTTTATTTAAAAAAAGGTTTTATTAATTTTTATAAAAAAATCAAATTTTATACAACTCATTCGTGTGCAGCATGACAAATGAAATTATCTTTATCCGATTGAAGCAGTTTAACAAATAAAAATTATTGACCGGTCCTCACATAAGCGACAACCAAAATCAAGCACATCGCTTGCGGTCATAAGTAAAATGTTGCACACGTCATTGGGTCCACCTATGTCTTTCAAATTTCTGTAGGATTTTAATTTGAGCTTCAATATGTCGGCTTTTCAACCAACTTAATTGAATGTTGAGGACCTGAAACTGTCCATATAAAACTTCAAAAGAAAGAAATTGCTTAAATTTCTAAATATTGTAGGTCCCGGTCTAGTCCTCTAGGAGAGTCAAAATAGAAAATCCTAAGGCTAGATCCTAGGGTAATTAGAGAAGGGGAACGAAGTGCTAAAAAATGGGGTCAACAAATGGACCCCCAATAGGAGTGGTGTGCTATACAAGCTAAAAAATTTTGTTTTATTCTACTAAATTAAACAAAATAAATCAAAATTTCCTCTAACTAAAAAATTTTGTTTTGTTCTTATTCACGCTGAATTTCAGCTCAGTGATGTTTCTTTTTCTGTTGCCTGTAGAAAAAAATGTCAGGTCAGAAGCTGATCTTTGCCTTCAAGGATGGTTGGAACCTCACACTTAATGAGGAGATGGCCCCACAAGGTGACATTATTGACTTAAACATGTAGTTCAAATCTACATGAGCTACGAAGGTCCTCTAATGGATGTAGTCAGTGGACAAGAAAAGGAGGGACTGCCCTTACTTCTGAAATTCAGAGCCAAAAGTAATCCCTCGCTGAAGGGGAAGGAGGTGATAAGACAACACGATCCCATGGATGGAACCAGCCATCTACCATCCATGGTAGCCACTTTGGTCGGAAGTTTGGTTGCTTCTAACAACAGCAGGATACCGTTCGCTTTGCTACGGAGGACTCAACAGGAAATGTCAACCGTTGTAAGCACAAAGCTGTCTTGAGAGAAGAAAAGAGACGTCAACAACAAATAAAGAACCAACTCATCCCCATTCCAGAGGGACACATCTATGAACCAGATATGAAGGAAACTTCTTCCAACTTTCCCACCATAAATGAAGAGCCTGGGTATGATCAAGAGCCAGAAGTATTGCCAGCCTTTGATGACCTTTGTGCGAGTTGCCCTANCCATTCCAGAGGGACACATCTATGAACCAGATATGAATGAAACTTCTTCCAACTTGCCCACCACAGATGAAGAGCCTGGGTATGATCAAGAGCCAGAAGTATTGCCAGCCTTTGATGACCTTTGTGCGAGTTGCCCTACTTGCAAAATTGAAATACCGCCACAAGCATCAGCTACATGAGCTTTTGTCAAATGCCCAAATTGTAATGTCTTGCACTTGAATCATTTCAGCACTCTTGAAGAATATGCCTCTAATGAAGAGCAATCTCAGACCAACGATTGTCAGATGGAGGGAGCATACGTCCTAATGGGTACAGAACGATATGACCCACGGTATACTGAGCCATATGTTTTAATGGAAGCCGAGTCATATGTTTTTGGAGTTCTCTGTGATCAAGGAAATTTTACAAAAATAAAATGGTATTTAAAATAAAAACTTCATTTTTTAGCTTATTTTAAGTATTTCAATAATTAAAAATTCATAAAAATCACAAAAATAATAAAATTCATGGAATTGTTCTAAATTATTTTCTAAGCACTTAAAAACAATTGGAATATTTTTCCTAATTTTCTAAATAAAGATATTATATTATGAATATTAAAAATAATTTTTAAAGGCTAAAAATGCATTTTTACTAAAATAATTCAAATAAATCAATGAAAAGCAAGAAAAATATAAGATTTACTTTTCTGGGTTCTCTGACTTTAGTAAGATTTTTCAAAAATGCAAAACTTAATTTTCCTCATTTAAAATATTTTATACTTAATAAACACCCCAGAAATTAAAATAATTCTAGTANCAGCAATCTCAGACCAACGATTGCCAGATGGAGGGAGCATACGTCCTAATGGGTACAGAACGATATGACCCACGGTATGCTGAGCCATAAGTTTTGATGGACGTCGAGTCATATGTTTTTGGAGATCTCTGTGATCAAGGGAATTTTACAAAAATTTAAAATAAAAACTTCATTTTTAACTTAGTTTAAATATTTAAATAATTAAAATTCATAAAAATCACAAAAATAATAAAATTCATGGAAATGTTCTAAATTGTTTTCTAAGCACTTAAAAAAAATCGGAATATTCTTCTTGATTTTCTAAATAAAGATATTATATTATGAATATTAAAAATAATTTTTAAAGGCTAAAAATGCATTTTTTACTAAAATAATTCAAATAAATTAATGAAAAACAAGAAAAATATAAGATTTACTTTTCTGGGTTCTCTGACTTTAGTAAGATTTTTCAAAAAGTCAAAACTTAATTTTCCTCATTTAAAATATTTTATACTTAATAAACACCCCAGAAATTAAAATAATTCTAGTAATTCAAATAAAACTCAAACAATAATGAATTTTTTTTCAAATGGCTCTCTAGTTTTGGTCTACCTCTAGTGAAAATTTGAAGTAATTAGGTTTCATCTTGGTCAAAATGAAAATTTGAAGTAATTCGAGGCTTCCCATGGTCTAAATAAAATTATGGAACTCATTAAGTTGAGTTTAGTAAATTCATTTGGACTAAGTGAATCCAATAGAGGCGCCAGAACGAGGGAACCATGGGATCCTAACCAATGTCGCTTTAATCAACTTTAACATCCCCATGAACCTTTAAGAAACTACAACCATAGGTCCACCTAATTTGACATCATAACTTAACACCTAGAAAACACAAACTTGTCACGGCAAGGATCTTGGAGGGCAGCACAACCATCTTCAACAGGAAAACCTGACTTCACCAGCTAAACCAACTTCCTTCCTTAGAATTAAACAACCAAGACATAGGATTTTGAGGTTGTTTGTTTATGAAACTTAAACACTCATCTCATTTTTAGGCATTTGTATAGCTCTGTTGTACAATATAAGCCCTAACTCGTTTTAGGATTTCGAGGTTGCTGTTTGTCGCGACCTAAATCCTCACATCTTTCAGGCTATTTATGTGATTGCTTCACACAAATGTAAGCCCTAAATTAATAAAATTTGCAGGATAAATTATTCAAATAACTTTTCATCTAAATTGAAGCCAAACAATAGGATAGACTTGGAAGTCGCCGAGGTTTTTCCTCTTAATCTTTGACATCCCCTTGATCTTCCTTCTTTGGATTCAAAAAATAAAGTGTTCCAAATTTGAATTGTTCCCCTTTGACACCTCTTTTTTCTGATTTTATTGAAAAGTCCTTTCCTTAGAATTCCTTGAAGATAATATTTATTGATTTTTATCGAGACTTTTCTTAGATGACTTCGGTCATTTAAGATGTAATTAACTATAGGGGCTTTCCCTTATAGGAAGCTTTTCTTGAACCCAGCTTAATATAAACCCTATATAATTCTTCATATTAACTAGAGAAAATTGTCGGCAAATAAAACAGTTTTGCACACCAAACGGACGTCATACCTTTCTTAGTTTACTTGATCGAGTCTCATCATCAAGTCTTGTGTTTATCCTTCGGGATAAATACAGGGTTTGAGGTATAGTGCTCTTTCATTTAAACTATGAAAAATATGGGGTCAGTTTGATTTCATACTTTTTTAAACTTAAACATCCTTCCAAAGCGGGTGATGGGATTTTGATTCCAGTGACCAACAGCTTCTTACGAGTAACTCCAAACTAAAATAGTGCCGACAAGGAGAAACCACTGGTGATTTATCACACCCTACCCTCATCTTCGCACTCTGTGAATAAGCATAAATTGATTTTAGACCTGAGGAGGAGAGCATTGAGCCTCTAAAACCTATTGAGCCTGCTACTATAAAGGAATATGAATCTCATTTTGGATGGAGGTCTGGAAGTAAGACTAGAGATATTCGATGACCCCTACCTCTAATGACCCTACTCTTGGAGAACTTATGGAGTAAATGATGATCCAGCAGGGAGATATCTTGAGAATGGATCATAGAATGGAAAACATGGAGGCCAGAAATGCTCACACTAATGATTTGATAAGAAAAAAATTTGAATATGATGTTGCTTATGATGATGTGATGGTTAGATATATGAAGGGTGATCACTCAGTTCAGTTTCCTACTCACCCTATCCTTAGACCATAACAACAACAAAATTTGAATGTGGAAGAAGAAGAAGAAGAAGAAGAACACGATGATTGGTGATATGTTAGTTTAATCTTTCTTTTAGTTTATGTTTGATTGTACTTTATTATTTTGTTGTTTGTTTTTGTTATATTATTGAGACTATTTGTTTTTAGATTGTAAGACTCTATTTTTTTTTTAAATATTATGTTGTGAACTGTAGGATTGTAAAACTACTTTATTTGAAATTCAGTTTAGTGCTGTTGTTAGTTTTAGCATTTTGTTAGATGTGTTGTAATTAACCCTTTCTCAACAGATTTTATATGTATTATGTGTTATTTATTGTTTTAAGTCTTGTTGTTTTTTATGTTAGCACCTGTAATATTTCAGAATTAAGTTTCAAAAATCAGAACCTTCAACAGGTATGTTTTTTCTTTATGTATTAAATATTTTCTTTCATCCTTTATTTTTAAGTTCTTTATGCTAAATCTTTTTAAAATTTAAATTTGGGGGGAAAGAAAAATTTATTTTTAAAGGAAGAAACTTAATTTTATTTGTCCTCATTTAGTTATATTTTTAAAAATTTTAAATTTAACATGACCTGTGGTATTAGAGGTTAACTTTAGATAATTATATTTATGTTTATAATTATATAGTAAATATAAGTAAAATTTTTTTATAATAAAGGTTAATTTTAGAGATTAAGATATTTGGTATGAGAGAATAAAACTATGTTTTTCTATTTTCAGTAAAGAAATTTGTATTTTTGAAGTGTTAAAAATCTTAGAGATTCATGTAGGAAGAAAAGAATAAAACTCTATGAAAAAACTTTAAGCTAGTATAAATTTATAAAGTGAAGAAGTGTGAAAAGCTTTTAACTTTAAGAAAAGGATAGTGAAGTTAAAAATCTTTAAAAGCTATCCAGATACAATAATCCTCACCTAAAAAAAGAGAAAAGAAAAAGAAAAGACAAAGGATTGAAAATGAGCCTGAATAAAGAAAATAGAAGAAAAGAAAAGAAAATTAAAAGATGTGGGGAGAATTTTGAGGATATGCTCAATTAAAAATTGGCTTCAATCCAATCAACTTAAAGAGGAAGGCTTGACTACATTTTCTAAACTTGTATTTGAGTATTATCATATTTAATAGTAAAGTTTCATGAAGTTCTTTTTTATATTGATATTATAAGTGACTTTAATATGACGATTTACAATTTTTCCTAAAAAGAATTGAGAATAAAAAATTTTGGACTTTATTGCTAGATATTCTTATCCATTTAGTATTAACTCGAGTTGTTTTGAATTTTTCTTAAGTTATGCAATTATGTTTAGTGGATTAAAGTATGGAAATCTAGAAGATTAATTTATTTACCATATATAATATTTTTATGTAGTAAAGGAGTCACTTAAGGATAAGTAACATGTACGTTCGGGAAATTTTGATATACAAAAAATATATGCATTTTTTGACCCATATTTTATACTCATTTTTGGTGATATTGCACTTTAATGGAAGACATTTTTCATGTTTTCTTGCAGGTTATTGATTTTTAGGACTTTTAGCAAAAATGATTAAATTTGGAGTCAAAATGGAGTATATGAAAATTTGTTCAGCGCAGACGGCGTTAGACTGGGCGTCGATGGCGCCGTTTAATAGAGAGTAACAAATTGAATAGAAGACCACTAGAACCGACAACGCTAGTGTGGTCTAGACCTTGTTCTAGAAGATTCAACAAATTTGGATGCTTTTTGAAGATTTTTTGAATTCACCTATTGGAGAACCAACTCTAGGCTTATTTGGGGCCAAAATTGATCAGAAAAGTGACTCTTCCTGACTTCTCATTGCCCAAAATTCAAACTCCTACGCACCACACACTCTTTCATTTCATTCCACAACCATTTAGAGTCCATTATTCTTATAATTTAGAATGTTTGTGGTGAGATTAAGTTTTAACTCTTCTCTAAGAGTTGTTGGAGAAGGAGAAAAGTGAGAGATTTTTTCTTCCTACATTTCTTAGGAGAGGCTACAAGAGATTTTCTTTGAGAAATAGTTTCAAATAAGTGTTGTTTGTTTAATAGTATTTTATGAAATTTCTTTTATATATGAAATTTGAGTTTTGTTGTATCTTTCTCATGAACTCTGAGTAGTTTCCTTTATCTTTCTCCTTACTCTAAGATATGGTGAAATGAAGAGATAATATGGATGTGTCAATGATAAAATATAAAAAAAATGTTGATGGTTTTTCAACTCCAAACTTAATTTACTTTTTAATCTGGCTAATCGAATTGCCAAAATTTATTGTGGAACGTATGATCCAGGAAATGAAGTATGAGTTCTACAACAGAGTGAGGATCACATTTGATTTCATGAATGAGAATTACATTATTGGAATTAAGTACAAATAAATAACGAAATATACATTATTGGGTGTAGAATTAGAGATTTTAGGGTGATAGACTAAAAATCCTCAATTCGGTCTTAATGTTTAAGAACTAAAGTGAGAGTTAGCCTTCAGGGGAAGGGAAGTGGGAGCCAGTATCCTCCTAGCCTAGCCATGGATTTAGTGACTAAACCTGGGATTAGCAAATAATTTTCTATAACAATATATCAGGGTAGAAAATTAAAAGTGCTCCTATTTGGCACAATATATATTCTAACAATTTATCTCATCTCATTTTACCAAAATGTTATTGTAGTGGGAAAAATGTCTTTTCACATAAGAAGTCTTCATCACATAAACATAAACATAGTTTAACAGTTTAATAGTTTAATAATTTAGTAATTATTGTTTAAAATTTGCTTTTCAATTTTGCTAGTAGTTAAATAATTTAGTTTTGATAATATCTCGATATTCAAAATTAGTGACAATAATTTTATTTTACTTTCTGTAAGTTTTCTTGTTAATTTATCATTTCAAATTTAAACCTTTCCCATGAGATTGATATTTGGGGCTGAAATAGAAAGCCATTTATTACTTGATAATGATACATATACTTGTATAGAATCCCAACATTTATTGCTTAAATCTCTTAATTATATATATAGCATCAAGTTTTTTGCATCGTTACATAGCGGAGTCAACTTTATAATTTTTACACAATTATATTTCCTCGAGATCAGTAGCCCTCAGAACTTTCCCTTGGTATCAGTCTGGCAGCCGTAGGTCTACACCAATTCTTCTCCGATGTCGATGCATCGAGATGGGATATCTTGTTAATAACATTAACCCATTAGTTAGAAGTGCAGTCCCTATTGTGCAGACCAGATACATTGTCAAGTAACCTCTTATTGTTATTCGATGTCGAAATATTAATGCTTGTGGTGGTAGAAAAGGTAGCAGTCCTTGATGAATACATCACAATTTGTATTAAAACAATTTGATAACTTGGCCCAAGTTGTACTCCATCTTTTCTCCAATGCGTCAGAGTTAATTGGAATCATTGGATTGATTGAAATCATATTAATGGAACTTTTTCAAGTTCTCTTAAATATTCTTTTAAGATCACCATGTTTTCATTCTTTTTGAGGTGGTTGCTATGTTTATCTTGTTGTTGAATGACCATTTGAAATTCATCTGAGGTGTTCTCCCCAGTAGGTAAGGGAGCATAACGCAAGGATGATGTTGTCATCATCTCGATGATGCTAATTTCTGTGAATTCTTCTTCCATATAATTTGACATATCATAGTTTTTATTACATTTGCCTTTTCTTTGTTATTTAGATAATGACTCGGAGTCTCTTCAACGTATCTTTGATAGACTTTCCATTGGCTATCTCGAGGTCAGTCAAAGTTTTTTTTTATTATGAACCTTCTTTGTGTCGGGCTCTAGTGTAATTGTTATATTGATGGCTCGAGCATCGAACTTGGTAAGAGTCTCCTTGACCTTAGGCTTTTTGAGTACAGCAAATTCTTGCTTGCAATTCAGATCAAACTCGATTGCAGGTATTGAAGAAGACATAAAGTGCTTTTCCAAGAATGACTCCAAAATCGTTGAAGCCTATTCCAAATTTGATCTTTGATCTCACGTAGAGGGTAGTCCTCCAATGAACCAGAAGATTAATTTTGACCTTGATGCCATCTTTATTATTTGAAGAATTCCCGAAAATTAAAAACATCTCATGCCTTACAGTTTCAACAGAAGTACTAGTTAACGCGCTTGTCTTATAAACTCGACATCCTTTGAAATTTGTTTATGTGAATTTTTATTTCAAATTGTGGTGTTTTGTTTTACTACTATATATTTTCAATGTTTTAAAAGGTTTTGTTTTGTATTGAAAATGGAAAGTTGCGACAGTGAAATTTAGTGTAGGACCTTGTCCAAGACAAGAGAAGGTAGATTCTGCTCCTAACCTACCACACCTATTGAGGGTCCACCCCACTTAGATTTAATGATTCCAAAACCTCTCTGTTTAAGAATGACTAAATAGTGGCTCTAGAATCAAGGGAGTTGATAATACCTCCTCAAAGAAGAAATGAGCGAAGCACGTTAATGAAAGAATGATAGTCTGACCAACTAGGGATATGGGCACACTATCAATGTATGAAGACAAAACCTCATAATCAAAATGGAGAGAATAATTAATCCTCAGCAGAGTCGCCAGAAATTTTTGGCTATTTTTTTTCTTTCAAAATAAGGTTTTAAAATTTAAATTTAATATAATATATATAATGTAATTTTAATTTTGTAAAAATGGTTATTTTTATTTTGAAAAATTATGAGACCAGATAGAACTCATATATATAATAGTTTAAATAGTTGAGCACGATACCATAAATTATATATCATCTCGAAGGATGAATATTGTTAGCTTAACCATCTAAACTTTTAAAAGTTTATGACTTTATTTTGGTCTGCAAATTTTATAGCTGAAAAATTCCCATATCTAATACATAGAATAGATAAGGTTTAGATTAATTTGGGTTCTTAATTCTCTATAGAGACAAGCCCTTATAGTTAATTACATTTTAGACAACCAAAGTCACCTAAGAAAACTCTCAATTAAGATTAGGGTTTCGTCTTCAAGAATTCAACGTTTAGGTTTCCATGATTGATTGTAGGAAAAGTCAAGTGGGATAGGTTCAAATAGAAACAGTTATTTTTGGAATCCAAAATAGTGAAAGCAGGAGATGTTGAAGATACTGAATAAGATTTAGTGACATCTCAAACCAATCTATGGTTTGGCTTTACATATTTGAAAGAAATTAGTTGATATTTCACTCCTGAAAGTTATTTAGATATTCAGGACTTATGCCTTCATGCCATATGAAAATAGCCCAATAAAATAAAAGGATTTATGTCGTACTAAACAACTCCCTCAGAATCCTAAAAAGTTTAGGACTTATATCGTATAATATAAAATCTTAGAAACTCCTAAAGGATGTTGTATGAGGATTCACGTTGTACTAGGCAAACGAGCTCGACGTTCTATAGGTATGTTATTTAAATCTATCAAAGCTCAGTAGATATTCCTCCTGCTGCTTCCTGTCATTGTCTCGACCATTTTCCAGAGTTGAATTTTCACTCAACTACGTTGATGCCTCATTCCAAGAAAAGGAGAGAGAAAAATGAAACCATTCCTCGAACAACATATTCTAGGGTGTTCTACAAACATGCTAGAAAAGTAATAATTAGAAGCATGAGTACAGGTGAATTTCTATAGCACGGTATGGTAAAGGAAAGGAGCAACTATGTAGTAAAGTACTGTAATAGAAAAATACTTAAAGAAAACTATGAAAGTAAAGCAATATAAAGAAAAGAAAGACTATGCAGTAAAGAGAAATATGCAGTAAAAAAACAAAACTAAAATTACTAAATGTACCTGATGAGCTTTGTTAACATTTCAAAATACATTGCAATGACATAGGTGAGATTAAATAAGCATTTGCTTATTATGAAAGAAAAGCTAAATGATGAGCGTATAAAAATCTCGAAGTGGGGTATCAAATTTAAATTTGGGGATAGACTCAGACTAGACTTTTTTTTAACTATCTCAATCCCCCAGGCTACTGATATGTTGAAGTCAACCTATTAATATCAACTAGAGGTCACCAACGAATCCCCCCTATAGTCGAGCAACCCTAAACCCTATCATTTAATGGATGTGTGGATTAAATAGTATCTGAACTAATCAACGTGTGGTGCACCTATATATATGATATTTTAAATGGGTGGTATGCAGTATCTGAATGTATAAAGATGATGTCTAATAAGTGGTATGTAGTATCTGCTCTTTTCTAACTGCCAATTCTCAAACCTTTTGNAAATCCCTAATCACAGAGAACTAAAAAAACCAAGTTTTTAATTATTCAAGTTATATTTTAATTATTAAAAATCATTTTAGTGCCAAAAATGTTAATTAACTTGAAAAATCAATTTAAGTTATCAAAGAGACTTAAAATGCTTTGAAATCTTTATGGTGAGTTCTCTGGATCTTAAAAAAGAGTGGAGATGAAAAATCAAGTCATTTTGTTGTTCAAATTTAATTATTTTAGTGATTTAGGGTTTGTAAAGATTAGGTGTATTTTCAATGACTTGGTTCTTGAGAAATTTTTCTAAAGGTTCTCTAGTCATCATAAATCTTCAAAAATTTTCTTAGATTTTTCTAAGTAAAATGCTAATTTTTATGATTAATTTAAGCAAATAATGCATATAAACATAAAAAATATGATTCTCTGTCTAGAGGCCTCCTCTGACTTTGAAAAAATCATAGAATGTTCCCTATGACAGAGGAAACAACATGCTAAAATTTTAAGCCATGGTGTGATTACTACATGCATGGAGAACCAAAACATCCAAATCAGTATTTAATTAAGTAAAAATAAAATATGCATCAAATGAACTCCAAATTATTTTGACATTATTTTCCTCTGTTCACTGAGCAAGTGGGTATTTTTAGTTTGTTTTTGTGATTTTTTTACACCAAGATATGAATTTTTAAATTAGGGGTCATTTTCTATTTTTTTTTAAATCCCTATTTATCTATTTAAACGCATGGCGCCACATCAACCTCCGGCGGCTCCGAAGCTCCACGCGGTGCGCTCCCATTTGACAATGCAGTCCACCTCAGTGTTGACTCGGCCCATGGTTTATGTTCTGAAGCGCTGTTCAACTTGATCACTGTCATCCAGCTGATACACGAGCGATCGAACGGCTCCCCGTCATCATCCGAGATAGCCTAGTCAGAGAACCGTCCATCTTCTAGCCCTAAGATCACTCTCATTTATTAACCAAATTGGATGAACCTTTTTTTTTTAAACGCTCATCTAGACTAGAAGATCACATCCATAAGGTGATCAAGCCATCAAATTAACTCTAATCAAATGAAGAATCAAAATAGGCTTGGGAGTGGGAGAGATTTTATACCTTTGCTCTGAGAAGTGAAGCTTTGACCAGAGAGTCTTGGCACGTTCATTGTTATCCAAAGAGGCTAGGGATTGGGTCTATGATCTTGATGTAAGGCTTAGATATGATTTTGATCACGACCGTATTTGGGTGTTGGTCTAGAGCTATGGTAGAGGCTCTGTGAGAGGGGAATTTAATGGGGCTTGAGCTTCTTTCATTGTTGTGAAGGTTTGGGTGAAGTTAATTTGAGTTTGGTGGACCGTGGAGGTGTATTAGGCTCTGTCCTGGTTTCTGGCAACATTTTGAGCTCAAAATTGAACTCCGGGAGTGGAAATTGGTGAGGGAAAACAATTGGAATGCACATAAGGGATCTTAGGGAAGCTCTGTGGTTAGTTTGGAGAGGTCTCTCTAAGAAATTTTCAGCACTACCTCCATGGCCGTGGGAGGTGCTTTTTATAAAAATGGTTAATGGGTAGCTTTCATGGCCAATTAGGGGGTGCAGTGTGCTGTTTAGGTGGAGGGCAGAGGAGCTCTACAATTTAATTTGGCTTAGCTGGCCTCTAGGTTTGATTTGGATGAAGTTCCATGAGGGTGGCTCTCGGTTTTGAGCTTCTTCGGTGACTAGGCCGGCCATCCATGGCAGGGGGAGGTGGCTAGGTGCTCAGGCCATCCATGGGAATCCGTCTAAGCAATTTAATGCAATGGGGTTTAATTTTGGTAAGGGCATCTTAAGCATGTTCACTTTTGGAAATAAGATCCTTTAATTTGGGGGACTTTTGGTCCATGGCTCATTTATCTTGGGTTATATGGATTTTGGATCAGTCTTAGGTTCTAACCAATGCCTGAGGTGGAGTTAATTTGATTGCTTTAAGGTGGTTTGGTCATGTTTAATGCATGGGTTCAATGTGGGTTCAAGTGATCAAAGTTTCGGTTAGGGCTAGGTTAGCCATGTCCATTGACCCAATTGATTGATCAATATTGTGTAGATTATTGTTATGAAGATTTTTTGTGATGGTTTTAAGTGATTTTGAGTTCAATTGGTGAGTCAATTTGAAGGATTTTTGAAATTTTGCCAATTTTGGCATGTTAGGTAGACACGGGTCTATGTTGGGCTAGCCTTGGGCTAAGTCCAAATTAAATGGTTCAAATGATCAAGGGAGATGTTGTAAAGATTTTTCATGAATAGATGGAGTGTATATTTTGGGGTTAAGGCCCTCAGTTTGGTGAGATTTTGAGGCATGACCAATTTGGGGCAAATCTGGGGCTTTTGGACTTAGGTTGAAATCAAATGAAATTGAGGCCTCACCAAGGCCAATTGAATGTCAAATTTGATGTATGGGGATGTTATGAAGGTTTTTTTCAACACAAATTGTGGCCAATTGAGTGGGTTATGGGTTTAATTTGGTAGAACCAAGTCATAGGGCCAAAATTAGGTTTTTGGTTTAGCTCAAAATTAGTTTCAAATCATGGACCAATTGAGGTTGTATTTGTTCTAGATTGGTCACATCAAGGGTGAATTTGAGTTTAGAATTGAAATTGGGGTAAATTGAGACCAATTTGATAAACATTTGGAGTGATTTGGGGGAAATATGGGCGTTTAAAGGGCAATTTGGGGGTTTTGATCAAAGATGGCCAAATTGGCCAAATTAGGTCATGTAATAGTTGAGAAAAATGAAATTAAGAATATTTGGGAGGTTTTGGGAATTTATGGATTTTTTTGGAATTTTTGGAATTTGAGGTAAGGAGTGGTATTTTGGTAATTTGGCCACTTTTGGTGATTTTGAGTAGTTTGGGTGTTTTCAAGATGTTTGAAATGATTTTTAAACTAATTTGGATATTTTGGGTAGACTTGGGAATTTTGGCCAAATTTGGGGTCCCAAAGGTATTCAGGTAATTTGGGGGAATTTAGGGGCAAAATGCTAGGTTGGGTATCGTAGTAGAGTTGGAGTGCCAACCACTATCAATAAGCCATGGACCAATAGAAACCCCCAGCTTGGGTCCTCTATGTAGTGGTCCTAGCTAAACCCTAGCCTAGGGCTAATGGGTTTCGGGGACCACCTACAGGAGTCTCCCAAAAGTATCAAGGGACCAAAGTTTGGAAATTTTGGGTTTAGGATAGTGAGTGATTGTGAGTGTAAGTGATTGCAAGTGAGTGCCTTAGCCCTAGAACAACACCCAAGGTCAATCCTAAGGTCCAACAGTCCTAAGGGTGACTCATCTTGAGTTCCCCCATAATGACCCCACCTACTAAGTGCTAGAGTAACCCTAAGGTCCAGCAGTCCTAAAGGTGACTCATCTTGAGTTTCCCCCATAGTGACCCCACCTACTAAGTGCTAGAGTTAGGACCAATATGTGTGGAAGCTTCAAGTTGAGTAGAGAAGAGTAAAGAATTTATAATGGTGAGGGTTTCTTGTCTAGTTTTCAAAGAATAGTCAATAGGAAAGTCCTATGGCTAGACCTTAGGCTACTAAAGAGGAAAAACTAAACCTTAACCAAAAATGAGGTCGACGGAATCCTAAAAAATTTAGGACTTATATCGTATAATATAAAATCGTAGAAAGTCCTAAAAGATGTTGTATGAGGATTTATGTTTTGCTATACAAACGACCTCAATGTCCTATAGGTATGTTATTTAAATATATCGAAGCTCAGTTGATGTTCCTCCTGCCGCTTCATGTCGTCGTCTCGATCGTTTTCTAGAGTTGAATCTTCACTCGACCACGTCGATGCCTCGTCCCGAGAAAAGGAGAGAGAAAAAGAAAACCATATCTTGAACGGCCTATCATAGGGTGTTGTACAAACATGTTAGAAAAGCAATAATTAGAAGCATGAGTACTAGTGAATGTCTATAGCATGGTATTCTAAAGGAAAGGAGCGACTGTGTAGTAAAGTACTGTAATAGGAAAATACTGAAAGAAAACTATGAAAGTAAATCAATATAAAGAAAAGAAAGATTATGCAGAAAAGAAATAAATATGCAGTAAAGGAACAAAATTGAAACAACTAAATGTACCTGGTGAGCTTTGTTGACATTTCAAAATGAATTGCAATGACAAAGGAGGGATTAAATAAGCATTTGCTGATTATAAAGGAAAAGCTAAATGATGAGCATATGAAAATCTCGAAGTGGGGTATCAGATTTCCATTTGTGGATAGGCTCCGACTAGACTTCTTTTTTCTATTTTCTCGATCTGATAGGCTACTGATATATTGAAGTTAACCTATCAATATCAACTACAAGTTGTCAACTAATCACCCTTGTAGTCATGTAGCCCTAAGCCCTATCATTTAATGGATGTGTGAATTAAATAGTATCTGAACTTATCAGGGCATGATGCACCTATATATATGATGTTTTAAATCGGTGGTATGCGGTATCTGAACTTATAAAGATGATGTCTAATATGTGGTGTGTAGTATTTGTTCTTCTCTAACTACCAGTTCTCAAACCTTTTGAAGAGGGTTAGACTTGTCGATGACTTAAGGAAGTGAAAGGACATCTCACTTAATTGAATATTGATTTTATATTTTTAGTTATAAGAAAAGTTGATCAGTGATTCTTCGCATCATTGTCTGTTGCCCCTCATCTCCAACTAATAAGCCACCTCAATATTTCATATGCTCATCTGACAGAATTATATATATATTTTATGTCAAGAAAAATAGAAGAAGTAATCATTTAAGCATTTTTATAACATCCACCTTCCACCTCTAAGCTCCAACTTTAAACCTGTATATGATCATGGCATATTTTTTCAATTTTCCAAAGAGGAGTATGCTTCTATTCTCATATTGCCAAATTAAAATCCATGAAATTCATACAAGCAAAAAGCCAATTTCAGCACAGGGCTAGAACCTAAGCTACCACATGATATACTTCACAAATAAAGGAAGGCTAAAGGGGTAGAATTGAATCCAAGAGATGGCCATAAACCAAACTACCACCAAACAAAACCGAGGCTAGCAAATGGGAAAAGACTAAGTCATAACCAAGCATAAAGGGGCTAAACCGAACCACCAAAAAAGACAAGCTCGAGCCCAACATAAAGGGGCTAAACCAAACCATCAAAAAGACAAACTCGAGTCCAACCTAAAGGGCCGAACAGAACCATTAAAAAGACAAGCTCAAGCCCAGCCTAAAGTGGATAAAATTGGGTTATTACTCAAGAAACTAAAGCATCTATCCAAAACACCAAATAATTTCAGTGTATATTCAAATAGGAGCATTAATAGCAAAATTGAGATATTAGAGCAGTTTTCAAAACTAGAAAATGATTTTGATCATGTATCCGATCAAGGGGAAGCAAGAAGAGCATGAATTAAGCTCCAGAACTAATTATTCAAAAAAAGGAATAATCCCCAACATATGTTTTAATAAGGGGCAAAAAGAAGAACAAAAACTAACCCCAAACTGATTATTCAAAACCAAAATTAATTTCCAACACATGTATTCAAAAAAGGGCAGCAAGAGGAGCAAGAAACTGAGCCCCAAATTAATATTCAAAACCAAAAGAAAGATTTCCAATATGTATTTGAATAAAGGCAGCAAGAAGAGCAGGACTGCGGCCCAAATTAGTTCACAAAAAAAAACTAAACTTAAATCTTCAAAAGAGGCAACAAGAGGAGCAAAACTGCAGCCCCAAATCTAGTATTTAAAACCAAAAAATGATCTCAGCATATATATTCGAATAAGAGCAACAAGAATAGTAGAAACTGCAGCCTAAATAGTTATTTGAAACCAAAATAACATCCAAATATTTATTTGAATAGGGGCAGCAAGTAGAACAAAAAACCATCCACATACAAGCTATCAAAACTAGGAAATAAATCTCTAATATATTTTACTCGCATAGGAGCAGCAAGAAGAACAAAAACCAGCCTCCATTCTATTAATCAAATCCAGAAAATGGACCTCCAAGATGTTTATTCGCATAGGGGAAGAAAGAAGCCAACCTCAAATAAGTGATCAAAACCAGGAAATAAATCTCTAATATGTTTTACTAGCATAGGGGTAGCAAGAAAATAGAAAATCAACCCAAATCCTTCATCAAAGTAATAATCAAACTAAAAATACTTACTCAAGTTCAACTATTAATCCTATGATATAACAGAAGGTATTACATGAACAACTAATCCAGAAACTAAATCAACACCTTAAATTGATTTGAAATAAATTCCAAGGTGCTAAAAAAGCTAACTATTTCAAACAATCAAGTATGATTGATAGAAGATATATTAAGCTCTATTTCACTACTATTCTATAATCAAACTTTAGAAGTAAATGGAATCTAACCTCAGCTTCTTGCTAACTTAAGAACAAGAAGAATAAGAAAAATCACGAGAAAGAAGTTTCCAACTGACCTTAAACTCTTGTAATTTGTTTCCCAAAAAATCTCCATTCAAAATTTTCCAGTCGCTCCTCTTCAATGTTAAGAAAAAGTTTATCATCCAATGTTCTCCTCCGTAAGGGTATTTATAGCCATCAAAAAGACAGAAGGCTCATAGCAAGGGAAACACTTGAATCCAAGACTGAGAGGATTACCAAATTCATTGCGCGGGAAAAGCCATTACAAGAAAGTTACCGGCAGTTATGACCAAAGAAGAACGTAAGTCACAATCGAAGAGGAAGGAGGTGACCGGAGAAACCGGAAAGGGATGCTTTGTTACTCGGCCGAGAAGAATAAAGAGCTAGGGCGTGGTCCGGTCCCAAGAAGAGAAGGGGAGCGCACGTGGGGGAGAGGTTAGAGTTTAGGGCCTTTTTTTTAAAGAAATTTTATTTTTTTAAAAAAAGTTTTATTAACTTTTTTATAAAAAAATCAAATTTTATACAAATCATTCGTGTGCAGCGGAATTAATGAAATTATACTTATTCGATTGGAGCCATTTAACAAATAAAAATTATTGACCGGTCCTCACATAAGCGACAACCAAAATCAAGCACATCGCTCATGCTGGCAAGTAAAATGTCGCACACGTCATTGGGTCCACCTAAGTCTTTCAAATTTTTATATGATTATAATTTGAGCTTCAATATGTCGGATTTTCAATCAACTCAATTGAATGTTCAGGACCTGAAACCTTACATATAAAACTTCAAAAGAAAAAAAATGGCTTGAATTTTTAAATAATGTAGGTCCCAGTCTAGTCCTCTAGGAGAGTCAAAATAGAAAATCCTAAGGCTAGATCCTAGGGTATCTAGAGAAGGGAAAAGAATAACTCAAAAATGAGGTCAACAAATTGGCCCCCAATAGGAGTGGTGTACTATACAAGCACGAAGCACCTATTGATGTTGACCAAAATGATCAACCCAATCTTGCAAGATGTTCAAGTAAATATACTTGGGACAAACCAAAGATAGTATTGAAGTGAAGTAAGATTTTTGCTGGGGATTGGCAAACATAATTTTCAAACTACTGTTGTGGATTAGATTTTAAAAATCAAATATAGATTTTCAAAGTATGTGCAGAAAAAGGATCTGGAAATATGACCCTGATCCAAAAGAATGTAGAGAAAATAGGTGAAACAAGAAGACTATATGAACTTGGAATATCGCTGTGGAAGTTACATCCGAGTTTAAACTAGTCAAAGAAATGCCGCCTATGGTCTTAAGATTTATTACAGAGTCAAAGTGGACTTCTCCTCATACTTAAGAGAAACAAGAAGAGACCAGGCCAACTCTGAATATTGCTAGGAAATTTATATCCTAACTGAGACTAGTCGAAGAAATGTCGCCTGTGGTCTTAGGATTCATTACAGATTCGATGTGGAGTTATCCTCAAACCTAAGTGAAACAGGAAGAGACCAAGCCATTCGGAATACTGCTGAGGATGTTATATCCAAGCTGAGACTAGTTGAAGAAATTTTGCCTGTGGTTTTAAGATTTATTATAGAGTCAAAGTGGACTTCTCCTCAAACCTAAGAGAAACAGGAAGAGACTAGGCCAACTCAGAATACTGCTGAGGAAGTTATATCCAAACTGAGACTAGTCGAAGAAATGCCACTTATGGTCTTGGGATTTATTATAGAGTTGAAGTGGACTTCTCCTCAAGCCTAAGGGAAAAAGGAAGAGACCAGGCCAACTCAGAATATCGCAATGGAAGTTATATCCAAACTGAGACTTGTTGAAGAAATGTCACTTGTGTTTTTAGGATTTATTACAGAGAAAAAGTGGACTTCTCCTCAAACCTAAGTGAAATAGGAAGGGACCAGGCCAACCCGGAATACCGTTGGAGAAGTTATATCCGAACTAAGACTAGTCAAAGAAATGTCGCCTGTGGTCTTAGGATTTATTACAGAGTTGAAGTGGACTTCTACTCGAACCTAACAAAACAGTAAGAGACCAAGCCAACTCGAAATAATGCTGCGGAAGTAATAACCAAATTAAGACTAGTTAACGAAATTTTGTCTATGGTTTTAGGATTTACTATAGTGTCAAAGTGGACCTCACCTCAAACCTAAGCAAAACAAGAAGAGACTAGGCCAACACAAAATACCACTAAGGAAGTTATATCCGAACTGAGACTAGTCAAAGAAATGTTGTCTGTGGTCTTAGGATTTATAATAAAGTTGAAGTGGACTTCTCCTCAAACCTAAGAGAAACAGGAAGAGACCATGTCAACTCGGAATACCATTGGAGAAGTTATATCCAAACTGAGACTAGTTGAAGAAATGTCGACTGTGGTCTTTGAATTTATTACAGAGTCGAAGTGGACTTCTCATCAAACTAAGCAAAACAAGAAGAGACCAGACCAGCTTGGAATACTACTGAAGAAGTTATATCCAAGTTGAGACTTGCTGAAGAAATGTTTCTTATGGCCTTAGGATTTATTACTGAGTCGAACTTGGCTTCTCCTCAAACCTAAGGGAAATAAGAAGAGACAAGGCCAACTCGGAATACCGCTGGGGAAGTTATATTCAAACTGAGACTAGTCTAAGAAATGTCTTATGTGGTCTTAGGATTTTTTACAAAGTCGAAGTGGACTTGTCCTCAAACTTAAGCTGAACAGTAAGAGGCCAAGCCAACTTAGAATATCGCTGGGGAAGTTATGTCCAAACTGAGGCTATTTGAAGAAATTTTTCCTGTGGTCTTAGGATTTATTACATAGTTAAAGTGAACTTCTCCTTAAACCTAAAAGAAACAGGAAGAGACCAGGGAAACTCAGAATACCGCTAGGGAAGTTATATCCAAACTGAGACAAGTCATGAAATGTCGCCTGTGGTCTTAGGATTTATTACAGAGTCGAAGTGGACTTCTCCTTAAACCTAAGCAAAATAGAAAGAGACCAGGATAACTCAGAATACCGCTGGGGAAGTTATATCTGAACTGAGACTAGTTCAAGAAATGTTGGTTGTAGTCTTAGGATTTATTATAGATTTGAAGTGGACTTCTCCTCAAAACTAAGCGGAATAGGAAAAAACAAGGCTAACTCGAAATACAGCTGGGGAAGTTATATCCAAACTGAGACTAGTTGAAGAAATGTACCCTGTGGTCTTAAAATTTATTACAGAGTCGATGTGGACTTCTCCTCAAATATAAATGAAAGAGGAAGAGACAAGGTCAACTTGGAATACCGCTGAGGAAGTTGTATCCAAACTGAGACTAGTCAAAGAAATGTCACTTGTGGTCTTAAGATTTATTACAGAGTCGAAGTGGACTTGTCTACAAACGTAAGTGAAATTGGAAGAGACCATGCCAACTTGGAATACCTCTGGGGAAGTTATATTTGAACTGAGACTAGTCAAAGAAATGTCGCCTGTGGTCTTAGGATTTATTACAGAGTCGAGGTGGACTTCTCCTCAAACATAAGAGAAATTGGAAGAGACTGAGCCAACTCAGAAAACCACTGAGGAAATTATGTCTAAACTGAGACTAGTCGAAGAAATGTCACCTATGGTCTTAAGATTTATTACATAGTCGAAGAGGACTTCACCTCAAACCTAAGAGAAATAGGAAGAGACCAAGCCAACTCAAAATACCACTGAGGATGTTAAATCTGAGCTAAAACTAGTCGAATAAATGTCTCTGGTGGTCTTAGGATTTATTACAGAGTCGAAGTGGACTTCTCCTCAAACCAAAGCAAAACAGAAAGTGACCAGGCCAACTCGAGATACCGCTGAGGAAGTTATATCCAAACTAATATAAGTTAAAGAAATGTCTCATGTGGTCTTAAGAATTAATTATAGAGTCGAAGTGGACTTAACCTCAAACCTAAGTGAAACAGTAAGAGACCAGGTCAACTCAAAATTCAGCTGGGGAAGTTATATCCAAACTGAGACTAGTAGAAGAAATGTTGCCTGTTGTCTTAGGAATCATTACAGGGTAAGAAGTAAAGCTTCATCCCCAACCTAAGAGAAACACAGGATCTAGAACAACTCAAAATACCGCTGGGGAAGTTACATCTGAGTTAGAACTAATTGAGAAAATTTTCTTCTATTGTCTTAGAATTCATTACGGGGTTAGAAGTAAAACTGCATACCCAACCTAAGCAAAACAGAGGATTAGAATAACTCAGAATAACACCGGGGACGTTACATCTGAGTTAGAACTAGCCGAGAAAAATATCTTTTGTTGTTATAGGATTCATTAAAGGGTTAGAAGTAAAACTCCATTCCTAAGCTAAGTGAAATAGAGAAACTAAAACAATTCAGGATACTATTGGGGAAGTTACATCCTAGATAGAACTAGTCAAGAAAAATATCTTCTATTATCTTAGGATTCATTACGGGTTTAAAGTAAAACCGCATACCCAACTTAAGTGAAACAGTGGAACTAGAACAACTCAGAATACCACTGGGGAAGTTACATCTGAATTAGAACTAGCCGAGAAAAAAATCATCTCATCGAAAAAGAATGTCGAAGACTTAAGTTAATCCTAAGGGTAGGGAATGCTAAGAAAGGAGGAGGATGTTGTGTCTCATTTATGGGAGCCTAACACATATCCCATCTGTCGAGGAAGGAATAGGATTGAACCTATCTCAAATATGTGTTGATTGTTGAGGAAGAATTAAGGTTAAACCTATCCCCAAAAATGTAATTTTATGTGAAAATCAAAATCGTTACACCAATCCAAAAATCTTTAGGGTATGGGAATTTATTTCAAAAAAAAATTATGTATTGAGTGAAACTATGTAAGAATTTGAACTTTTTGTGTAAATTGTAGAGATGTGGTGATTTGTGTGTAATTGTGTTGGAATATGTCGAGATGTAATGTTGAATATTATGTGAATCGTGAAGTTTATGGGATATGTGAATTTATTAATTTGTGGAATTTGCAGAGTTTTGCAGAGATTTTGTGGTGAAAATTTATACAATGAGATGTTCTGTAAGAATGTGAGTGCAAAGATTTATAAATTTTAAATTTTGCGAAAAGTGTTGTGATTTTATTTGATTTGATGTTGAGTTCATTTTTGTTGTAGTTGATGTATGTGTTTTTTCATTTCTTCTTTTGATTTGAGTTTTTTGAGTAATTTTTTTTATCTTATTTTCTTTTTAGGATTTAGACCCAGTCTTAAACAAGTGCGACATCGGTGTTTCTAAGAACAATATTTTATTTCTAAAACTGGTTCTTTAAAACATCCTGATGCATGGCACTTATTCAAGTAACGCCTGTTTATCAACAACATTGGTCTTTTCACCTTGATAATTGAAGAGCTGGTAGGACCCACTCCTATCTGGCGGTGTACAAGAATAGGCCCTCTGAGAATGAGAACTAGATTCCTGACTTTAAAAGTCCTTGGGAAAACCAGCTTATTGCAGGCTTATATCATCTTGGCCTGCCAGCTCAGAAATCTATTATTTTGACATTCGTTTTCCTTTGAGAGTTTATTATTTTTCAAGTGGATATGTACAAAGACAACAGCTTATTGTGATTTTGTTTTCTATTACCACTCTGAGTTGAAGTTGTATTTCTAATGGAAAAAACAGCCTCAGACCCATACACGAGGGAATACATCATATATTGAGGAATTACAAATGTTTTTGAGCATGCCCACAAGACTCCCAATAACTATTCATGTCATCCTATTTTGATGTTATTCAAAGTTTCTTTTAAGATATGTACGAGCACCTTGTTGAAAGCTTCCGCTAGTTTGCTCGCTCTCTGGTAGTAAATCATGGAGCATCTCCAATCATTACTATGTCTTCTGATGAAATTATTAAACTTGAGGCTTTTGAATGCAGACATGTTGTCCAAAATCATCTCTAATCAGGCCTGTAAATGATTTGATCCTTGAAGAATTGTAGTAAATATTGTGCTTTAAACTCCCTTAACAATATCTCTACTGGTTACTTCAAAAAAATAATCAGTATCTATAAGAATGAACCAGTGTCCTTTTGATGACTGAGAGTCTATAGGGCCCACAATATCTGTGCCACAACACTCGAATGGCCACGACACAATTATAGAGTGTAGCACATTAAGAGGTTGTTGTAAGACCGCTCTGTGTATTGGATAATGGTGACAACTCTTAGCAACATTCATGCAATTTGTCATTATCATTGGCCAGTAATATTTTAACCTTTTGAACTTCATTTTCATATTTGTGTCTGACTGGTAGCACTTCTGCTTGAATCAAAATATTGTAAATGTATAGCTTTATGTAGTGAATGTCATTTCTTCATTACTGATTTTTGCACAAATTATACATGTTGTCTTGAAAGGATATTCTGACTTTGTTCTATTAAAGTTGGACTAAAATTTTCTAGGCATTGAAGGACATGACCTCAGGATTGAATTTCATTAATTGCAAAAAAAAATAACCCTTTAATTCTTTCTTTATGGGCCTAAGCAATTTCAGAATTTTGACCATGTTATTAAAATATTTTTCATTTTCCTAAGATATTTTGAGGCCAATTAATAGCCAACCAAGGAGATCATGATCACTTAACTCTTTTCCTGAATATAATATCGGAAGAATTTTATTAGGAAGGCTCTTTAAATTTTATTAATTATGGGAGAATTCAAACACCAATTTTAGATATATGCTCACCTCAAGCTTCTTCTCAGGGAGATTTTCTTTCTCATTAATTAAGCTCCCTAATAAATTAAGAGCCTTTCATATAATTTATCTTTTCTTTTCTCATGTCTCTCCTTTTTTTTTAGAATCACTCTATCTGGTAGAACACATTTCTTATTTGAATGTTTGAACTCCCTTATTTAATAATTTGGAAGTTCTCTTTAATGAATTCTGAGATATTATAGTCCATTCAAAAGTCAGGACCCAATCATTTGGTGAGATATTAAAATGACTATGATATCCCGAGTCAATTATTTGTATTCTAAGCACACTATTTTATTTTAAAATTTACTCAGGACCCAGTCCAAATTCCTTAAAGTGGACTCCATCAATAAAACATTAATGTCATTCCCACTTTGAGTCATAATTATTAAAACACCATAATCTTTATCATGAAGTACTCCTTTCTCTTGACTAAACATTGAAAGTTAGAGCTAATTTCAGGTTTTTCAAAAAAAAAAATTAATGTCAAATTATCTGCAATATTTGGGTAACACGTAGTCTCTCCTTTTGAATCAGCTTTTCAAATGTTGAATGAATTTTGGATAACGACAGGTTTCTTTCCTTTCATTTTTCATTGTGGTGGGAGGGTTGGGACAAGGTAACAAAAATCTCATTAATATCCTTGAAGACTTTACCCAAATTATATTCTACTCACCATCAGTTGTGTAGGAGTCAATCAGAATAATTGGATTAGCCAAAGTTATATTGATTAAACCTCTTTCAGGTTCTTTTAAATACCTTTCGGGACCGTTATGATCTCATTCTTGAAGTTGTATTTGAACTAATCCTTGAAAATGAAACAGTCTTATATGGTATGTTTGATGAGTCTGTCATACAAGAAATATCTTGGATGTTCCTTTTGTTTGACTTTGTATGGTCTCTTCAATTTGGGGAGCTTGAACTAAAGCTTCATAATCAGAACTCGGAACAACACCCCCATAGCTTCATCTTTAAAAGTATATCTTTTGTTCAATCGATCGATCATACTCTAGAGTTTCCGATTATACTTGGTAACTGTTTCTTTTGAAAGAGGAACTCCTTCAGCGAAGATTGTTTTTATGAGCATTGTTCCTTTCGTCATGCAATAGTGTTGCTGTATCTTTGACAACCAGAACATTTGACTCATGTTCCTCTTCAAGGAGGTACCTGATATACCAAAAATATATGCATTTTTAGCCCATATTTTATAATCATTTTTGGTGATATTGCACTTCAATGGAAGGTATTTTTCATGTTTTCTTGCAGGTTGATGATTTTTAGGACTTGAAGCAGAAAAAAAGAAAGAAGGATGAAATTTGGAGAAAAAATGGAGAATATAAAAATCTTGTTCAGTGTCGACGGTGTCAAACTGGGTGTCGACGGTGTCGTTTAACTGAGAGCATTAAATTAAATAGAAGACCACTTGGCGCCAGTGTCGGTGCAGATCATGTTTCTAGAAGATTTGACAAATCTGGATGTTTTTTGAAGAGTTATTGGATGCACTTATTGGAGAATTGACTTTATGTTTTATTTGGGGCCAAAATTGATCAAAAAATTGACTCTTCCTAACTTCTCATCACCCAAAATTCAACCTCCTATGCACTACACACTCTTTCATTTCATTCCACAACCATTTAGAGTCCATTATTCTTATAATTTAGAGTCTTTGTCGTGAGATTAAGTGTGAACTCTTCTCCAAGAGTTGTTGGAGAAGGACAAATGTGAGACATTTATTCTTCCTACATTTTCTAGAAGAGGCTACAAGGGATTTGCTTTGAGAAAGAGTTTTAGATAGTGTTGTTTGTTTAATAGTATTGTATGAACTTTCTTTCATATATGAAATTTGTGTTTTGTTATATCTTTCTGATGAAATTTGAGTAATTTCATTTGTCTTTCTCCCTACTCTGAGATATAGTGAAATGAAGAGATAATATGGGTGTGCCAGCGTTAAAATATAAAATAAATTGTGATGGTTTTTCAACTCTGAACTCAATTTACTTTTCAAACTTGCAAATTGAATTGTTAAACTTTGTTTTGAAATATATGGTCAGGGAAATGGAGTATGAGTTCTACAACAGAGAGATGATCACATTTAATTTCATGAAGGATAATTTTGTTCATGGATTTAAGTGCAAATAAATAAGGAAATATACAATGTTGGGTGTAGAATTCGAGATTTTAGGTGATAGACTAAAAATCCCCAATTTGGTCTTAGTGTTTAAGAACTAGAGCGAGAGTTAGCCTTCAGGCGAAGGGAAGTAGGAGCTCTGGAGTGAGAGCCAGTATCCTCCTAGCCTAGCCACAGATTTAGGGACTAAACCTAGGATTAGCCAATGATTTTCTATAACATTGTATCAGGGTAGAAAATTAAAACTGCTCCTTTTTGGCAGAATACATAATCTAGCCATTTATATCATCTCATTTTACCAAAATCTCATTATTGTGGGAAAGATGTTTTTTCACATACGAAATCTTCATCACATAAACATAAACATAGTATAATAGTTTAATAGTTTAGTAATTACTATTTAAACTTTGTATTTCAGTTTTACTATTAGTTAAATAATTTAGTTCTGATAATATCTCAACATTCAAAATTACTGACAGTAATTTTGTTTTACTTTCTGTGAATTTCCTAGTTAATTTATCTTTTCAAATTTATACCTTCCCCATGAGATCGATATTTGGGGCTTAAATAGAAAGTCTGTTATTACTTGATAATAATACGTACACTTGCGTTGTCGGGGAATCAAGTTTTAAAACTACTTTATTTCTTAAATATATATAGAGATGAACTTCACTTAACTATTCAAAATCTTGATGTATATAGAGCTCTTAACTTGATGTATATAGAGATGAATATAGAGAGGAACTTCACTTAACTTGCGTTGTCGATATTTATCGGGGAAAGTCCATTATTACTTCACTTAACAATTAAAACCACTTTATTTCTTAACTATATGTAGAGCATCAAGTTTTTGGCACCGTTACATAGTGGAGTCAACTTTATAATTTTTACCCAACTATATTTTCTCAGGATCAAGTTTTTGGAGCCGTTGCCAGGAAAGGAAACAGTAACTTAAATATTTTTGTTAAATTACAAAATTTAGAGATATACATAAAAAATCAAAATAAGAAAAATAAAAATTTAAAAAGAAATTTATTTTTATTCAAGAATTTTTTTTAAGAAAATTTTCTTTACTTATTATATTTGTTTATGTGAAACATTAGATCTGAAAGTTTAGTACCTTACGATTCAGAATGAGAACGTACTATTAGTAAAATTCAAAAACAACAAAAAGAAATTAAAATTTAAACAAAATGGCAAATAACTAGATAATCAAATAAATGAAAATCGACAAAGACCTTTAAGAGATTATACTAATCCAACAGAAGATGAACTTCACTTAACTATTCAAAATCTTGATGTTGCTGCTAATTCATTTGAGCTTAAACCTATTATTATCCAAATGGTACAAAATAATCAGTTTGGAGTAACACCTATTGAAGATCCTAACTTACATTTTGCTAGTTTTCTTGAAATATGTGCTACTTTTAAATATGACGGAGTGTCTAATGATTCTGTTAGGCTTAGACTTTTTCCTTTTCATTAAGGGATAAAGCAAAATCTTGGTTAAATTCATTAGCACCTGGATCTATCAGAACTTGGGGAGAACTATCACCAAAATTCTTGGCTAAAAATTTTGCACCCTAAAAAATTGCTAAGCTTAGAAATGATATTACATCTTTTTTTTAGTTTGAAGTGGAACGATATATGAAGCCTAAGAAAGATTTAAGGATCTTCTTAGAAAATGTCCACACCATGCTTTACAAGATTGGTTAATAATTCAAACTTTTTATAAAGGATTAGTAGGATCACTTAGCTCTATTTTAGATGCTGCAGCTGGCGGATCTTTAATGTCAAAGCCTCTTGATGAAGCATACTCTTTAATCGAAGAAATGACTACTAATAATTTTTAATGGCTCTCTGAACAGGTAAATCCTAAGAGACTAGCTAATATTCATGACTCTGATGAAATTTCTATTTTAGCATTTTAAATTGCTGCTATTTTGAAAAAGATTGATCAAATTGGAGTGAACTATTCTCAAATACCCTCAGTATTAGAGGAAAATTCCTAGGGACAGATAATTGATGCTCAATCATCTTATGAAACTTTGAATGGTATAAATAATTTAAATAACAATCCCTATTCTAATTATTATAACTCTGGATGGAAAAATCACCTTAATTTTAGTTGGAATAATTATAACAATTCGGTGAATACCTTCGGAAATTTGAACAATCTAGGAAACCCTAATTATCAACCTTATTATCCTCCTAAATTTAACTCTAACACTAACCCTTAAGTTAAAGAAAAGAAGTTGATGATGGAAGAAGTAATGTTGCATATGGGAAATCAAATACAAATATAAGGGGCTGCTATTAGAAATATTGAAAATCAATTAAGATATATAACTACTGCACTTAGTAACAAACCTTTAGGAATTCTTTCGAGTACTGTGGAAGTTAATCCAAAATATCTTAATAAGGAGCAAACTAAGACTACTCAATTATGAAGTGGAAAAGAAAGTGAAACAAGAATCCAAAGAGAAACTGAAGTTGAATAAGAGAATGAAGAAATGGAAAATGACCACAATGAAAATGAACAAACACAAGTTCCCTTTAAAAAACCATTACCTTCGTTTCCTCAACGAATAAAGCAGAAGAATAAAGATAAAAAATTTACAAATTTTTTGAAAATCCTTAAGAAGTTAACGATAAACATTCTCTTCATTGAGGCTTTGGAACAAATACCAAGTTATGTGAAATTTATGAAAGATATACTAACAAGAAATAGAAGTTTGCAGATCATGAGACTATTGCACTCAGTGAAGAGTGCAGTGCTATTATTTAGAAATAGCTTTCTGAAAAATTAAAAGACCTTGTAGTTTTACTATACCTTATGCTTTTGATGAAAAGTTTTTTGGAAAATCCTTATGTGATTTAGGAGTGAGTATTAAACTTATGCCTCTATAGATTTTTAAACGCTTAGATTTTAGAGAGATTTACCATACTACTGTAACTCTTCAGTTAACAGATGGATCAATAACTTATCCTAAAGAAGTTATAGAAGATGTATTAGTTAAAGTGGATAAATTGAATTTCCTTGTGGACTTTATAGGTTTAGATATGGAGGAAGATAAATAAATTCCTATTATGTTGTGGAGACAATTTCATGCAATAGGGAGAGTTGTGATAGGTGTGCAAAAAGGAGAATTAATAATGAGAGTTAATGATCAAAAAGTAACATTTAATATTACAAAAGCTATGAAATATCGTGCAATAGAAAAAGATGAGGAATGTTTTAGGATGGAAGTTACTAATTATCTAAGTAATGAGTAATTTAAGGAAGAGTTTGAAGACAAAGTAAGGCAAGGAGAATTTTTTGAGAATGAGGATGAAATAAAAGAAGCAGATTTTGATTATATTCATGATAAATTTGAAACATTAGATTTGTTGGAAATTGATAATAAAAATCTTATTCCTTCAAGTATTAAAACACCTGAACTTGAACTGAAAATATTACTCGCCCATTTAAATATATGTTTTTAGGAGATTCATCTACATTGCCTGTTATTGTATATTCTAAATTAAATGAAATTCAAGAAAAAAATTAATAATGTTGAAAAGACTTAAAAAGGCTTTTGGATGAACTTTAGCAGATATTAAAGGAATTAGTCCTTCAATTTATATGCACAGAATTCTATTAGATGAACAATACAAACCTAAAGTTGATCCTCAGAGGAGATTAAACCCAATAATGAAATAAGTTGTCAAAAAAGAAATCTGAAAATAGTTAGATGTTGGAATTATATATCTTATTTCAGACAGTGCTTGGGTGAGTCCAATTCACTATTTTCCAAAGAAAGTAGGATTGACCGTTGAAGAAAATGAGAACAATTAATTAATTACAATAAGACAAGTTACTGGTTGGTGAATTTGTATTGACTATAGAAAATTAAACGTGGCCACCAGGAAAGATCACTTTCCTTTACCTTTTCTTGACCAATTGTTGGATAGATTGGCTGCAAATAAATAATATTGCTTTTAGATGGATATACCGGTTATCACCAAATTTCAATTGCTTCAAAGGATCAAGAGAAGACAACATTTACAAGCCCTTGTAGAACATTTTCTTTTCATAGAAAGCCTTTTGGACTATGCAATGCACCTGCAACATTTCAAAGATGTATGATGTAAATAATTAGTAATTCGATTGATGGAATGGAAGTGTTTGTGGATGATTTTTCTATATTTGAAACTTTATTTGAATTATGTTTAAATATTTTAGAAAAGGTTGTGGAAGTATATAAAGAATCAACCTAGTATTAAATTGGGAAAAATGTCAATTTATGGTTGCAGGAGGTATTGTACTTGGGCATAAAATTTCTGAAAATGGCATGTAAGTACATCCTGCAAAAATTCAATTTATTGAAAAATTACCACCTCCTACTACCGTTAATGGGGTAAGAAGCGTTCTAGGACATGTTGGTTTCTACATGCAATACATTAAAAATTTTTCAAAAATAACTAAGCCATTATGCCAACTTTTAGAAAAAAAGATACAAAATTTGATTTTAATGAGGAATGCATAAAAGCATTTGAATTATTGAAAGAAAAATTAATCACTACACCTATAATAATTACAACCTGATTGGGAAAAATCATTTCAAATAATGTGTGATGTTAGTGACTATGCTATTGGGGTTATTTTAAGACAAAAGCGCAACAAGGTGTTTAAGGTAATATATTATGCTAGTAAGACTCTAAATGATGCTCAAATTAACTATACTACTATTTAAAGAGAGCTATTAGCTATTATTATGCATTTGATAAATTTAGATCGTACTTAATTAGAACTAAATGTATAATGTTGACAGGCCATTCTGCTATTAAAGACTTGATGCAAAAGAAGGTTGTTAAACCAAGATTAATTAGATGGATACTTCTTTTACAAGAGTTTAATTTTATCGTAGTTGATAGAAGGGGAAATGATAATCAAATAACTGGACATATGTCTAGACTAGAAAAAGAAATATTAACTAATTTTGTAAATTAAATTTTAGAAATTTTCTCAGAAGAACAATTATATAGTATTGATGAAATAAATGTACTGTGGTATGGCAATATAATAAATTATATTATAAGTGATATTGTACCACTTGATATTCAAAATAAACAATTAAAGAAATTTATATATGATTCACAATTCTATTTTTGGGATGAGCCATGTTTATATAAACAATATAAAAATCTAATTATTAGAAGGTGTGATAGATAATTGAAAGATGCAATGATTCTGAATTTGGAGTTCATTTTGGAAAAAATAGAACTGCTTATAAAACTCTTCTAGGAATGTCTCCATACAGACTTATTTTTGGGAAAATATGCCACTTACCAATAGAATTGGAGCATAAAGCATTTTGGGCTATTAAGGAATTTAATTTTAATCTAAAACATGTTGGTGAGAAAAGATTATTGCAACTCAATGAACTAGAGGAGAATAGAAATGAACTCTAAGATAATGCAAAAATTTATAAAGAGAAAATGAAAATATGACATTATTGGACAATTATTCAAAAGAAGTTTAAGCCTGTACAAGAAGTTTTATTATATAATACAAGATTGAGATTATTTCTAGGAAAACTAAAATCTTGATGGTTAGGACCATTTTAGGTGATTAAAGTTTATCATTATGGCAGTGTTGTTATTAAAGATCCTAAAACTAGAAAGATATTTAAAGTTAATGGACATTGATTGAAACATTACTATGAAGGTCACATACCCCAAATTAAGGAAATTTTAATGTTAAGTCAACCCAACTAAACTAATGGTATGTCGGCCCGACGACGTTAAACCAAGCGCTTTGTGGGAGGCAACCCATATAATATATATATATATATATATAACCAAACTCTTTGTGGTTATATATATATTGTTATATTTTTTAATAAGTGTTTTATAAATTAGGAAATAATAATCCACACAATTTTATATATCATAAATTAAGAAAAATCTTGATATTGGAGGAAAATTTAGAATCAAATTGAAAAAAAGTAAGAACGGACGCAGAATTGGCTCTGGCACCAATCGTGCCAAAATGGGTGCCGACGGTGCCACTATAACCAAGCTCTGGCGCCGACAACATTATGGAGAGCGCAGACGGCGCTACAAGCAGTTTCGTGCTGTTTGGCAAATTCAGGAAAGTTTGGCAGGATAGAACAAAGGAATAACCATTGAGAGGTTTTTTCAAAGTGCTAAAAACTGCTTTGAACAACCATAAACTTCATATTTTTGAATTCAATGGCTTCCAATTCCAAAAATACTTATCGGTATGGAGTTTTTATATGAAGAAAGTTTATCAATTTTGATGCGTAATGATTTTACGATAAAGTTATTACTAAGAAGAGACTTATCATGGAGAGAGGCTTTGTCAATCATGGATTGATTAATCCAAGTTCTCCAATTGATAAAATCATTGTATAAAGATGTTGGGAAGTTCTGTGCTACACTACCGATGTAGTTGTTGTACCAGTGGTGAAAGAATTCTATGTCAACTTGCATGGAATTACCCATGGAGTTGTACTCGTACTAGGTAAGGTTGTACCATTTACTCCGGCTTGAATCAATGAATTACATAAGATAGAAAATAATCCAATTTTTCATTATACAAATTTCATCCTAACAAGAGATTTGATGCAAGATGTCTATAATTTTCTGACGGATGAAAATGATAACTCAAAAATCTAAGATAAGGGATGAGTTAGTTTCTCTACTTCATTGCTTAATCCAATATCAAAATAGTGGCATTTCTTCATTTCTCCAAAATTACTCTTTATCATGAAGATTAGTAGAGTCACCAAAGAAAGTGCTATTTTAAATTAATGCATTCAAATGGACAAGCCCATTGATGTAGGATCTATCATTTTTAATTCAGTTATGGGTATTATTATGAATGGACCTATATATGGACTGGGGTATCCTTCCAAAATTTTCCTACTTAGCAGTCATTCTCAAGTTCCATTTGAAAGTTGGGAAAAAGTTTTATTACCTTGGGAGCCCATGATTCCTATTGATGATAATTATATTGGGAATGGAAATGAAGCATTAGATGTTATCTTAGATCATTCATCACATTTTCAACTCAATTAATGCCACAAATAGTTGAAAGTACACTTGCTGTGGAAAAGAAAATGATGAAAATTGAAAGAGAACTTTAGAGTATTTCAAATGCAATAGGAAATCTTAAATACCTTTTCAATAACCTAGATTGGAGAATGAAGGAAAATTTTGATCATACTAGAACAATTGAAGCAGGATTAGTGCGGATGTTTAAGGAAAAAGGATGGATCAAAGAAATTTTAACTGATCGATTTTCTTACCGACCGTTCTACAATCTATACATTCATTACTAGTCCATGGAAGATATTAGAGGGGGAGAAAGTACTGAAGATGAGGCAGAATAATTGAAGAAGTTGGACTGTCTACTAGTTTATAATACTTATGTATTTAATTTAATTATGTGGATTTGATTTAGTGTGCTTTGCTTTAGAATTCTAAACTTTAATTGTGTGTGTAGTTTTATGTTATTATTCCAGTATTGTTGCTTGATTTCAAAGTTGAATTATAATTTAGTTTGCTTTATGTGTGTGAAAATGTGATTAGAAAAAATGAATTTGTAAAGTGTATTTTCATATATAAAAGTTTGTTTGGTGTTGTTTGTGAAAATGTTTGTTTGTGATTTATTGTTAGATGAAAATTAGTATTGAAAAAGACTAACTAAATTTGGAGTAAATTGAAGAAATTTGAAATTTGAAATTATCGAAAATTGGATTTTTAGGCCTTCGGCACCGACGGCGCTGACATGGTCGCCGACAATGCCCTCTACTCGAAAACAGCCTAAACCCCTTGAATTGACAATTTGCGCTATAAAACTCCATTTTTACTTTTTGAGTCACCTTCAACCTTTGATTTTTGCACCTAAAGCTTGATATTGTTCAGATTTGAGGCAATTTTGTGGCAAAGGAAGTTTGGATTTGGTCTTCTCTAGGTAGGAGCTACACTTTGAACTAAAAAAAATTTAATTTTCACAAAGGATTTACCTCACATTATTGAGATCCAAAAATTTGGATTTTTTTTGAAGGATTTTGAGAAAATCCATTGATGAAGAACACTTACTTAGTAGATTTAAGTTTAAAGTGTTTCACAATGTCTTTTTCAGAATTTTGGGAGTTTATTTCGATTTTTATCAAATTTTCATAGCTTTACCATGACACCTAGAATGAACAAAGGAAAGAGAAAAGTGGATTATAAGGAACAAAAATTTGTCAGCTTTAAGGCTAGTGCTCACTTCCATAGTCTACTTAAAAATAGAAAAGTGATTCCGGATCGAGGATTTGAAAATCCCGGAGAAGAACTCGAGAGATTAATCAATGCTTGGCAGTGGGAAAGTTTTTTGTTTTTTTACTGTCAAAGCAAGTATCGGTGTAGTAATGGAGTTATATGCTAATTTTAAAGAGACTTCTAAAGAGTTTGTTTTTGTTTGTGGGAAAATGGTGGAGTTTTCTCTAAGAAAGATTAAGGAATTTTATCAGTCAGAAGATGTGTGCAGTTGTCAGTATAAATCATTTTCTGCTACAAATGAGGCCTTGGATGAGGTTATTTCTTTTCTTACTGATGGAAGAGGAACCTGGAAGGTGAAGAGTGGTGTTAAGGTAAACTTTCCTCTTTCTATGTTAAAATTAGTATCTAAGGCTTGATACTATTTTATTTTTGGAAGAATGATACCAAAAAATCATCATAGAGAGGTTACAAAGGATAGAGCTTATTTGAACTTCTGTATCCAGCAGGTGATGAGGATAAATGTAGGCTCTATTATTTATATGAACACTCAATCTATTGTTTTGGGAGTGTTGACCTCACTTTTGGTTGAGGTATAATATTTCTCTTTAGTAGCCTAGGGTCTAGCCACACGACTTTCCTATTGACTATTCTTAGAGAACTATAAAAGGGCACCCTCATCATTAGAAATTCTAAACTCTTCTTTACTCAACTTGAAGTTCCACATATTGGTCCTANGTTTTCTTATTTATTTGCACTCAATCATATGAACTACATTCTCATTTATACAACCTCATGTGATTCTATCCAATTGTTGACTAAGACAATACCAGCCTGGTTCTTACATGTTCTCACAACAAATTTTAACATCTGGATTGGCCAAATCAATAAGTAAATGAAGTGCATGGATTTAAATCATCACAACTTCTTCCATCATTGAAGATCAATACTTTCCACAACTTCCACCCAAAATTTAATTACTTATCATTTTAAGAAGAAATATAAAGAAAACAACTCAGAATTCATGGAGAAAACAAAAACCACACTTTAGTTTAAAAGAAGAAATCATTTTCAAACCAACAACAAATCTCAATTAAAACCGAAAGTAGTCTCAAAACAAAATGATACAAACTTATCTCAAGTCGTCCACCAAAATCTTGAAGTTGCTTTGATTCTCTTCTCTTTACAATCACTCAAAATAAATTAACAAAAAAGATAAAAAAAAAAGATAAAAGTAATGCCTGAAAATTTCTCCGAACTAACTCCCCAAATGAGAACATTCAAAACTTTCCAATACTTTCAGGACTCTTTTCTAAGTCCTCTCTTCTNAGGAAAAAACAAAACCACACTTTAGTTTAAAAGAAGAAATCATTGTCAAATCAACAACAAGTTTCAATTAAAACCAAAAGTAGTCTAAAACAAAAAGATAAAAACTTATCTCAAGTCCTCCACCAATTTCAATTAAAACCAAAAGTAGTCTAAAACAAAAGATAAAAACTTATCTCAAGTCCTCCACCAAATCTTGAAGCTCTTTGAATCTCTTCTTCTTTACAATCACTCAAAAATAAAATAATAAAAAGGATAAAAGAAATAAAAAGTGGTTCTTGAAAATATCTCCAAACTAACTCCCTAGAGAAGAACTTTCAAACTTGCCAACATTTTAAGGATGCTTTTCTAAGTCCTCTCTTCTTTCTTTTATAGTTTTTCAAGAGGTACCTTGGGATCTCTTCAAAACATGTCTTGATTCAAAGTATTTTCCCAAGAGATGCATCCTTTCATGATAATTTTCATCCATGGTGGTTACAAACACCTATTAAGCCAATGGGTGCCTCAAAAACCACTTTGAAATTCATGAAAAATGATTTTACTCGTCTAGTAACTGCCACTAGCACTTAAGCGTGGGGTCTTGGTGCTTAGGCGTGGCTTTCTCTGCTTAACCGACCCTTAAGCGTCGGATCTGGCGCTTAGGCGCCAAAACTCTTTTGCACAATTTTTTACCTTTTGCTCCAAATTTGATCATTTTTCACTCCTTTAAGCATTTTTTCTATTTTTTACTTGTATCTGCAAGAAAAAACACAAAAATACCTTCCATGAAAGTGTAATCTCTCAAAAATAAGTATAAAAATGTGTCTAAAAATACTATATATTTTAGGTGTATCACTTAGGCTGGCTCCCAGGGCCAATTGGGGGGTGGAAAATATTGCTTAGTTGGTGGGTTTTGAAGTGCTAAAGCCCGTTGGAATTGGCCAGCTCAGATGGGTGAGTTTGGGTTTGAATTTGAGCTTGAGGCTCTCAGTTTTAGTGTTTTCTAGTCATTAGGCCAGCCGACAGGGCCAAGGGAGGTGGCCAGTAGGTCAGGTGAGCCAGTGGGAGGGTTAATTATAATTAACCCTCAATGCCAAGTGATGATAGGGAAGATTTCTGGTTAAGGCCCACAAATGGGCATAAATCCCTTAATTTGGGGATCCATTAGTCCATAGCATGCCATGGCTGGTCCAAAGGGGTTTAGCCTTGCCCTTAGGTGGAGCTTAGTGGCTGTGGAGTCATAAATTTGGTGACTTTAGGGTGGTTAGGCCAATTTCGGTGTATGGGTTCAATTTGGGTCCAAATGGCTAAAAGTTGGGTTTGAGATAGTCTAGCCATGACTTTGAGCCCAATTTATTGATTAATATTGTGTTTATGATTTTAACAAAGGTTTTTTGTGAAGGATTGAAATGATTTTGAGTTCAATTTGAAGGATTTTGGAATTTTGGTCAATTTGGGTATGTTGGGCTAGGCTTGGACCTAGGTTGGGCTAGGCTTGGGATAAATTCAAATTGATTGTTGAAAATGGTCTAAAGTAACATCATGAAGAGTTTTTCAACCTAAATTGGGTGCCAATTTTGGGGTTAGGGCAATCAATTTGGTGGAACTTGGAGACATAGCCAATTTGGAGCAAATTTGGGGATTTTTGGATTTAGGTTAAAGTTAAATGAAATTGTGGCCTCACCAAGGCCAATTGAAGGTCAAGCTTGATGTGTAGGAATGTTATGAAGAGTTTAAGATTCAAATTGAGGCCAATGGAGTAGGACATGGGGTTCCATTTGGTGGGATTAGGCAATAGGACCAAAATTTAGATCAAAATTGGGCTCAAAGCATGGGTCAATTAAGCTTGTATTTGGTTTAAATTGGTCACATGGAAGGTGAATTTGAGTTTAGGATTGAAATTGGGGGAAATTAGGACCAACTTGATGGACATTTGAGGTAAATTTGGGGAAATTGGGCCCTTAAAGGCAATTTGGGGGTTTTTGGTCAAAAATGGTCAAATTTGTCAAAATGGTTTCAATTGGAGGGCCCAAATGGGTTTTGGAGACATTTGGAGTGATTTTGGATGCTTTGGGAAGGTTTGGAGTGCCATGGATATTTTTGTAATTTTGGCAATTTGGGGGTATTTTGTTAAATTTGGAATGAATTTTTAACAAGTTTTGGTATTTTGGATGAATTTGAGAATTTTGACCAAATTTAGGATTTGGGGGTGTTTAGGTAATTTGGGTAGTTTTGGGGGTAAAAGGCAAAGTTGGATATTTTTGGTAGAATTGGGAAGCTAACCACCAGAGATGAGCTATGGACCAATGAAATCTTCTTTTGGGTCCTCTATGTACTGGTCTTAGCTAAACCCTAGCCTAGAGCCAGTGGGTTTAGGGGACCATCTGCATTAGTCTCCCAAAGGATCAAGGTATCAAAGTCAACAATTTTGAGTTTAGGGTTGTGAGTGGGTATAGGTGATAATGAGTGCAAGTGAGTACAAGTGAGTGAAAGTGAGTGCCTTGGCCCTAGACCAACACCTAGAGTCAACCCTAAGGGAAAGCAGTCCTATGGGAAGTCACCTTGAGCTCCCCCATATTGACCCTACATACTAAGTGGTAGAGGTTAGGACCAATATGTGACACTTCAAGTTGAGCAAAGAGAAGTGTAGAATTTCTAATGGTGAGGGTTCCTCTTCTAGTTTTCTAGGAATAGTCAATAGGAAAGTCCTATGGCTAGACCTTAGGCTACTAAAGAGATAGTTTTCTAAGAATAGTCAATAGGAAAGTCCTATGGCTAGACCTTAGGCTACTAAAGAGGAGACCTCAACCAAAAGTGAGGTCAATAAATGGACCCCCAATAGGTGGGGTGTGTTGGGCAAGCACACTAACCAAAAGTGAGGTCAACACAAAATAAGTATGAAAACAACCTTTTTTTAAAGTGTAATTTCATTCAAAGATATGTGAGAAGTGTAAAAGAAATTAAGCATAGAAAGACATCGAAATGTGCTAGGACAAAATTTTCTTTCTTGCTCGTTTTGCTCCAAATTGCACCGTTTTTTCTTCTTTTTCTCCAAAACTCCATTTATTGTCCCTGAAAAAAAAATATGCAAAATAACTTTTTTTAAAGTGTAATATCATTAAAAATTATTAAAATTGAACATAAAATATATACGAAAAACTAGTTATTTTTTAGGCATAATCCACAGTTCAAAAGGAGTTTTTGGAACTGCCTTACTAGGAATCTTGTTTAACAAATATGTAGTGGTATTTAAGCATGCATCCACAATGATGAGGGTAAAGAAGAATCACTCCACATACTTCTAACCATTTCCATTAGAGTACAGTTTCGCCTTCCTGCAACACCATTGTCGTGGTGTTCCTGACATTGAGTATTGAGCACATATGACATTAGTTTGAAGAAATTTAGCAAATGGACCTGAACATTCTCCAGATTCATTGTAACTTCCATAATACTCATCACCTCTATCAGACTTGATGATTTTCGTTTTTCTGTCTAATTGTCTCTCAACCTCAGTTATATACACCTTTAAGGCATCTATAGCTTGATATTTTTGATGCAATAAGTAGACATCCCATAACGTGAAAAATTATCAATAAAGATGATAAAATATTTCTCTCTTCCAAAAGATGGAACAACAAAAGGTCCACAAATACCAGAGTGTATAATTTCAAGGAGCTGTGCGCTTCTTATGATGACTTTTTCAAGTGTGTGATTTGTGTGCTTTCCTTTAATACAATTTGCACAGATGCCAAGATCAATAATATAAAATTCATTAGTATTTCATTCTTTACTAATCTTTCAATTCTTTCTTTGGATATATCACCCAAACATTTATGCCACAAATAAGTTGAATTTTAATTCAAAAAACCACGTTTAGTACCAATATTACGATGCGAAGTCATCCGAGTTTTAACGAAAAGGTTATCAGGTTTAAGCTTATATAGATAATCACAAAGAATACCAGAAGCTATGAGATGACTGTTTTTGAACAAACTAAAACAACCATTTCTAAATTTAAAGGAGTATCCAATAAAATTAAGTTTAGATAATGAAATTAATTTACGAGAAATAGAATGGACATAAAGTGTTTAAAAAAGGCCGAAATGATGTCCAATATCTAAAATCAACCGATAGGTTCCAATAGCTTCAACTGGTGCTTTAACTTGGTTTCACATGAAGATAAACTTTTCATTTGGGTCTATGATTTGGGTTGTAAGAAATTCCTGCACATATTAGAAACATGAGTGGTATAACCAGAATCAATCCACAAGGTATTATAAGGAACTTCTGCAAAATTTGATTTGAAACATACATAAATGAAAGGTTTAACTTTCTTTTTGAACCATTCTTTGTGCTTTTGACACTCATTTTGATAGTGTCAAGGCTTTTTGCAAAAATGACACTTAATTTCTTTATGTTTCTCTTTATGAATTGGGGTAGATGATGTATTATTCTTTAGTGGTCTTTGTTTTCTCTTTCCATTCTTCTTTCCAGGTTTCTTTACAGCTCTTCCTTGATGACCCATGAGATTAATGGAGTGATTTTCTCCTTTCTTAAGACTTACTTCCTCTTGAATGAGGATACATTTTAGTTCATTCACATTCCACTTATCTTTCATAGTGTTTTAGTTCATGTGAAATGGACCATACTCAGGAGGCAAGGAGTTAATGATAAATTGCACAAGGAAATTTTTACTCACTTCCATTCCCAGAAGCTTAAGTCTTGCTACTATATTTGTTATTTAAATGAGATGTTCATGCATATTATGAGAACCATCAAATTTCATGTTAGTTAACGTACTCAATAATATCCCTATTGACCTCACATTTGGTTGAGGTTTAGTTTTTCCTCTTTAGTAGCCTATGGTCTAGCCATAAGATTTTTCTATTGACTATTCTTAGAAAATTAGACATAGAACCCTCACCATTAGAAATTCTACACTTCTCTTTACTCAACTTGAAGTTCCACATATTGGTCCTAACCTCTAGCACTTAGTAGGTGGGGTCATTATGAGGGAGCTCAAGGAGAGTCCCCTTAGGACTGCTGGACCTTAGGGTTGACCCTGAGTGTTGGTCTAGGGCTTAAGGTACATACTTGCACTCACAAACACTTACAACCCTAAACCTAAACTCTTAGGCTTTGGTCCCTTGATACTATTGGGATACTCATGTAGGTGGAGCTCGAGCTCGAGCTGCTGCTCAGCTAGTGCGGGAAGGTTTGGCACCTCGATGTCGGCTCTTGGATTCTCAAGCTGGCCATAGGTGGTTAACTCTCATGCTAACACCAGTGCATAGAGGACCTAAAATGGGGTTTCCATTGGTCCATGACTCATTTATCGTAGTTAACTCCCCAATTCTACCAAAAATATGTAGCTTGGCCTTTTACCCCTCAACTCCCTCGAATTACCTAAATACCTTTGAAACTATAAATTTGGCCAAAATTCTCAAATTCACCCAAAACATCCAAAACCAAAATTGCCAAATTACCAAAATGCCCATCCTGGGTTCAAAATTTTAAAAATTCAAAAAAATCCCAAAAATTCCCAATTTCATTTTTCTCAACTACCAAATGACCCAATTTGGCTAATTTGACCATCTTTGACCAAAACCACCGAATTGCCTTTTAAAGGCCCATTTTTCCCGAAATCTACCTCAAATGTCTATCAAATTAGTCTCCATTTCCCACAATTTAAATTCTAAACTCAAATTAACCCGTTGATATGACTAATTTAGACCAAATCAAAGCCCAATTGGTCCATCATTTGAGCCCAATTTTGATTTAAATCAAAGCCCCAATTTTGGCCACATGACCTAATCTCATCAAATTGAATGCCTTAACCCCAAAATTGGCACCCAATATATGTTGAAAACTCTTCATGAGGTTCCTATTTACTATTTTCAACAATCAATTTGGACTTGACCCGAAGCTAACCCAACCTATACCCAAGCCTATCCCAATCTGCCCAAATTGATCAAATTTCAAAATTCCTCCAAATTGACCATCCAATTGAACTCAAAACCACTTTTATCCTTCACAAAGCTTGTTCCTTACAATCATATATGCCAAATGAAACATTTATTTGGGTCAATTGACATGGCTAACCTAGCACAAACCCAATTTTTGGTCATTTGCACCCACCTGGACCTATGCACTAAATGTGGCCTAACCACCCTAAAGCCATCAAATTAACTCCACCACAACCATTAGTTGGACCCTAAGACTGAGTCAAAAACCATCTAACCCAAGCTAGATGAGCCATGGAACAAGGGTCCCTCAAATTAAGGGATTTGATTTCTATTTTATCTTAGGCTTAAGATATCTTTCCCAAAACAATACCTTATTGCAATAAATTGCTGTGACATATTCCCCTGACTTCCCTAAGGCAAGAGGTGACCAATGCCTGGCTGGCCAGCCACCTTGGTGGCTGGAAAATGGCCAAAATTATGGCCAAGACAAGGGGTTTTCACCCAATTCAAACCCAAAGGCCAAATCAGCCTAGCTGCTCATTGGAGCTTCTCTGCCATCCACATAAACAACCAAATGCACCCCCTCAATTGGCATTGGTAGCCAGCCTAGGACATTTTATTTAAACTCTCCCTCCATGGCTAAAAAGAGAGAGCATGAAATTCCTTGGGGAGACTCTGTAAAATTTCTTCCAGAGCTTCCTGGAGACCTCTTGAGCTTAACAAAACTTTCCCTAGCCACTCAAAGCCATTGCTCGAGTTCAATTTTGGTGCTCAATTTCAAGGCCGAAACATGACATCGTCCAAACCTCCATCGAATTAAAATTAATTGCACCCACACCATTCCAACATCAAGAGAGGAAGATCCCCCACAAAAGCCCCATCATTCGACCACCCTAAGGTGGACTTCGAGCAAACCCCCAAATCGGCCTTAGTCAAATTTAGGTCTAGGCATTTCACCACGACCAGAGGCTCCATACTTATGCTCCTGGGACCCACACAAAGCTGCTACAAGCATCCAATCTAGGCTACCCCTCTTGGACCAAGGTATTGAAAGTTAAGCCTAAACCGAGCTTCTTTTAATTATTCCTGAATATAAAGTTAATGTAATGGTTCATCAAACGTATGGATGTGTTTAACTAGTCTAGAAGAGTATTTTAAGAAAAAACCACACTCAATTTCATTGAGAATTGAGTGATATATTAGCATTTTAAATGAACGATTTTTGGGTCCAGTTCATTTGGGACGATGACCCGTGACCCGTTAGATCGAGCGTGTATTGATTGGGCAGCCCTGATCGCGTCTGACGGAGCATGGTCTGATGGCGTGAAAGATGAGCTGGCTGGCGGCGCTCAATCAGCCAGCGACACATGGCCCTTTACCACCCGTACGAGTTTGGCATGGATAAGTAGAAAAACAGAGGCTTTTTCTTATTTATTTAATTCTCAAAACTTCAAAAATACATAAATTTGTGTAGAAAAACTATATATAAAAAAAACCCTCTTGCTCAGTGAACAGAGAAAAATAATGTGGAAATAATTTAAAAGCCATTTGATGCATGTTTTATTTTTAATTAATTAAACACTTTTTTGAGTCTTTTGATTCTCCATGCATANTCTCTACTCAACTTGAAGTTCCACATATTGGTCCTAACCTCTAGCACTTAGTAGGTGGGGTCATTATAGNAACCAACTTGAAGTTCCACATATTGGTCCTAACCTCTAGCACTTAGTAGGTGGGGTCACTATGAGGGAACTCAAGNACACATTGTTGACCTCACTTTTGGTTGAGGTTTAATTTTTCCTCTTCATTAGCCTAAGGTCTATCCATAGGAATTTTCTATTGATTATTCTTAGAAAACTAGATAAGGAACCCTCACCATTAGAAATTCTACACTCTTCTTTACTCAACTTGAAGTTTCACATATTGGTCCTAACCTCTAACACTTAGTAGGTGGGGTCACTATGGGGGAACTCAAGATGTGTTACCCTTAGGATTGCTTGACCTTAGGGTTGACCCTGGGTGTTGTTCTAGGGCTAAGACACTCACTTGCAATCACTTACACTTACAATCACTCACTACCCTAAACCCATATTTTCTAGGCTCTGGTCCCTTGATACTTTTGGGAGACTCTTATAGGTGGTCCCCTAAACCCACTAGCCCTAGGCTAGGGTTTGGATAAGACCACTACATAGAGAACCCAAAATGGGGTTTCCATTGGTCCATGTCTTATTGATGGTGGTTGGCATTCCAACTCTACCAAGACACCCAACCTAGCCTTTTGCCCCTAAACTCCCCCAAATTACCTAGATAGCTTTGGANATAAATTTTAAAAATTTTTAAAAATCCAAAAAATTCCCAAAACCACGCAAATATTCTTAATTTTATTTTTCTCAACTATCACATGTCCTAATTTGGCCAATTTGGTCGTCTTTGATAAAAACACCTAAATTGCCTTTAAAGGCCCATATTTTTTCCAAATCACTCCAAATGTTTATGAAATTAGTCTCAATTTACCCAAATTTCAATTCTAAACTCAAATACACTCTTGATGTGACCAATATAGACCAAATCCAAGCTTAATTAGTCCATCATTTGAACCAAATTTTGATTTAGATCAAAACCCTAATTTTGGCCCCATGACTTGGTTCCACCAAATTGAACCCATGGCCTACNAACTGTTGGACCCTAGGGTTGACCTTGGGTGTTGGTCTAAGGCTAAGAAACTCACTTGCAATCACTTACACTCACAATCACTCACTACCCTAAACCCAAAGTTACTAGGTTTCGGTCCCATAATAATTTTGAGAGACTCATGTAGGTGGTCCCCTAAACCTACTAGCCCTAGGCTAGGGTTTCGCTAACATCACTACATAGAAGACCCAAAATGGGGTTTCTATTGGTCCATGACTTATTAATGGTGGTTGGTACTCCAACTCTATCAAGACACCCAACCTAGCCTTTTGCCCCTAAATTCCCCCAAATTACCTAAATACCTTTGGAACCCCAAATTTGGCCAAAATTTCCNGATTTACAATCACTCACTACATTAAACCCATAACTTCTAGGCTTTGGTCCCTTGATACTTCTGGGAGACTCCTGTAGGTGGTCCCCTAAACCCATTAGCCCTAGGCTAGGGTTTAGATAAGACCACTACATAGAGGACCCAAAATGGGGTTTCCATTAGTCCATGTCTTATTAATGATGGTTGGTACCCCAACTCTACTAAGATACCCAACCTAGCCTTTTGCCCCCAAATTCCCTAAACTACCCAAATACCCTTGGAACCCCAAATTTGGCCAAAATCTCCAAATCTAGCCAAAATACCCAAAATTGNTCATTTCAAACACCTTGAAACACTTAAACTACCAAAAATCACCAAAATTTGCCAAATTACCAAAAAACCCCACCTTACCCCAAAATTCCGAAAATACTAAAAATTTCCCAAAATATTCGTAATTTCATTTTTCTCAACTATCACATGACCCAATTTGGCCAATTTGACCATCTTTGATCAAAACCCCCAAATTGCCCTTTAAAGGCTCATGTTTTTCCCAAATTACCCCAAATGTCTATCCAACGGGTCTCAATTTACCCCAATTTCAATTCTAAACTCAAATTCACTCTTGATATCTAGACCAAATCCTAGCTCAATTGGTCCATGATTTGAACCCAATTTTGAGTTTGACCAAAAACCCAATTTTGGCTCTATGACTTGCTTCCACCAAATTGAACCCATAACTCACTTAATTGGCCACAATTTATGTTAAAAAATCTTCATAACATCACTATACATGAAAATTGACCTTAAATTGGCCTTGGTGAGACCTCAATTTCATTTGATTTCAACCTAAGTCCAAAAGCCCCAAATTTGCTCCCAAATTGGCCATGTCTCAAAATCTCATGAAATTGATGGCCTTAGCCCCAAAATTTCCAGTCCATCCCTTGATGAAAAATCTTCACAACATCTCCCTTGATCATTTGAACATTATATTTGGACTTATACCAAGGCTAGCCCAACCTAGACCCATGTCTAGCCCAACATGCCCAAATTGACAAAATTTCAAAAATTCTTCAAATTGACCTATCCATTTAACTCAAAATTACTTCAACCCTACACCAAAAATTTTCATAACAATCATCTACTCAATATTGATCAAGCAATTGGGTCAATTGACATGGCTAACCTAGCCCAAACCCAAACTTTGATCACTTGAACCTATGCATCAAACATGACCAAACCACCTTAAAGCAATCAAATTAACTCCACCTCAACCATTGGTTAGACCTTAAGACTGAGCCAAAACCCATCTAACCACCTAAACTAAGCCATGGACCAAAATTCTCCTAAATTAAGGGATCTTATTTCCAAAAATGCAGATGCTTAAGATACCCTTACCAAAACTAAACCCCATTGCATTAAATTGCTTTGACAGATTCCCCTGGATGCCCTGAGCTCCTAGCCACGTCCCCCTGCCATGGTCGGCCAGCCTAGTCACCGGAGAAGCCAAAATCGAGGGCCACCCCTTCTTGAATTTCACCCAAATCAAACCTAGAGGCCAGCTCAGCCAAATCAAATTGTAGAGCTCCTATGCCCTCCACCTAAGCACCACAATCCACCCAAACATTTGCTCTGAGAGCCACTCTATGGCAATTTTTATAACAACTCACCTCCACGACCATGGGAGGGGTACTAAAATTTTCTCAGAGAGAGCTTCCCAAATCACTCACAGATCTTCTTTGAGACCTCCACAGCCCATTCCAATCACTCCATTGCCTTGATTCCCCCTGTGTAACCCTAATTTTGAGCTTACAAATTAGGGCAGAAACAGGACATCCCTGAATATTCCACCAAACTTTAATTTCTTGTGCCCAAGCCTTCACAACAGTAGGAGAAGACAAAGCCCCATCAAATTACCCTCTAAAATTGCCTCTACAATAGCTCTTGATCAACACCCAAATTTGGCCTTGATCAAAATCATACCTAGGCCTTACACCAAGACCATAGACTCAATCCCTAGTCTCTTTGGATCACAACAAATGTGCCAAGACCCTCTAATTGAAGCTTCACTTCTTAGAGCCAAGGTATAAAACTTCTCTTAGTCCCGAGCCTATTTGAACTCTTCATTTATTTTGATTTTATTTCACGGCATAATAACTGCATGGATATGTTCCTCTAGTCTAGACAAGTATTTAAAAAAAAATCATCTAATTTGGATAAGAACTGAGAGAGACCTTAAACCTAGAAGATTGACGGTTCTTGGGCTAGGCTATCGGGGACGATGACGGAGCGTCGTTCGATCGTGTGTGTATCGAATGGATGGTCGAGATCAAGCCAGACACTGCTTCAAAACTTAAACTGCGAACTGAGTTAGCGCTGAGGCGGACAGCGAAATTGAATGGGAGTACGCCGTGTGGAGCTTCGGAGCCGCCGTAGGTTGAGGTGGTGTCGCGCATTTAAATAGATAAACAAGGATTTAATTAATTTAGAAAATGATCCCTAACTTAAAAAATTTATATCTTGGTGTAGAAAAATCACAAAAATAAAATAAAAATACACTCTTACTCAGTGAACAAAGGAGAACAATGTGAAAGTAATTTGGAATCCATTTGATGCATATTTTATTTTTAATTAATTAAACACAAATTTGGATGTTTTGATTCTCCATGCATGTAGTAATCACACTATGCCTTGAAATTTTAGCATGTTGTTGTCTCTATCTTAGGAAACATTCCCTGATTTTTTCAAAGTCAGAGAAGGTTCCTAGGTAGAGAATCATATTTTTCAAATTTATATGCATTATTTGCTTAAATTAATCATGGAAATTATTATGTTGTTTAGAAAAATCCAAAAAAATTTTGGAAGGTTTATGATAACCCAAGAGCCCTTCGCAAAATTTCTCATCAGTCATGTTATTCAAAATACACATAATCTTCACAAATCCTAAATAACTAAAATAATTAATTTTAAAAAATACAAATAAAAAAATGACTTGATTTTTACTCTCCACTATTTCTTAAGATCCAGAGAACTCGCCATAAAAATTTCAAAGTATTTTGAGTTCATTTGGTAACTTAAGTTGATTTTTAAAAATAAATAAAATTTTTGATACTTAAATGATTTTTAAAAATCAAAATATAACTCAAAAATTTATAAAACTTAGTTTTTTGAGTTCTCTAAGATCAGGGGTTTTTTTTAAAAATAAAATGATATTTAAAATAAAAACATGATTTTTAGCCTATTTTAAATATTTAAATAATTAAAAATCCCTAAAAATCACAAAAATAATAAAACTCATAGAAATGTTCTAAATTTCTTCATAAGTACATAGGAACAATTAGAGTATTTTTCCTGATTTTCTAAATAAAGAAACTGAATTTCAAAACTAAAAAATAATTTTTAAAGGCTAAAAATGAGTTTTCAATAAAAATAATTCCAATAAATCAAATAAAATTTAGAAAAACAAAAAATCTTCTCCTCTAAGTTTTCTAACCTTAGGAGGATTTTTAAAAAATATAAAACTTAATTTTCTCCATTTAAAATATTTTTTATTTAATAAATACCCCAAAACATAAAATAATTCTTAAAATTCAAAAAAAATTCAAAAAATCACGAAATTTTGTCCAAAGGCTTCTCCTGTCTAGTTCTACCTTGAGTAAAACTTTCAAGGGATTAACATTTATCTTGGTCAAGTTTGAAATTTTCTTTGAAAAATCTTATTTTTGCATGAAAAATAATTATATAAATTAAATTAAATCTTTAAAAATCACATTTTCTCCTCTGAAGTCTTAATTGACCCATGAATGAAGTAGGATTAAAATTTTAAAGTCATTTGAATTGAATTTCATGGATTATAAAGTGTTAGAGCCTTAAGGGCAAATGTGTAATTTTGAAAATTTAGCCTTAATTAACATTTAGGCTTAATTCAAGGAGGGAAATGGGTAACCTCTGATCTTAATTTGGATGATTGAAACATAAGGGGTTAATTGGTAGAAACCAACCTCACTTTCTTAATTGAAAAGATAAGTTAATAAATTTCTAAAAATTATTAGAATTTGGAATTTTATAAAAATAAATGAACCCAGGACTCAGAGGTATGACTTTTGAAGTCAATAATTAATCAATTTAATACCATTATTTTGATTTTCAAATAAAATTCAAATCATTAATTATGACAACCTATAGCTTAATCTTCTCAAAGCTAATTAAGACACTCACCTAGGTCTTATGGGCTTAGTAGTGACTTAGGCTAAATTAAAATTGATTAAATGAGGATTAGAAAAACAAACTCAATTAAAATTAAGACATCTTTCAAACACTATAAGCCCAATTAGGACAAAAATTTGGCTAAGTGTTCCAATGACACTAACTTGCCTCTTTAAGGTTCTTCACCCACATAATCTTCAAAATTAAATTACAAATGATAATTACCATATTCTTAGTGATAATTGATACATCAATGTTCATTGAGCACCAAGGGCATTTACAGGATGAATTATTAAGCAATATAATAAGTTTAAAAGAACTCTGGATTTTCTACGAGGCAGCGAGAGAGTAGCACGGATCTGCTTCTTTCTCTAGATCTGTTGGATACCTCGGAGATCTACTAAACTNACCTCTTTCAAGGGAAACATTTCCTGATTTTTCCAAAGTCAGAGGAGACCTCTAGACAAAGATCCATATTTTTCAAGTTTATGCACATTATTTGCTTAAATTAATCATAATAATTAGTATTTTTCTTAGAAAAATCCAAAAAAATTTTGTAAGGTTTACTATAACTAGAGAACCCTTAAGAAAATTTTTAATGAGTAAGTCCTTCAAAATACACCTAATCTTTACAAAACCTAAATCACTAAGAAAATTAATTTTGGAAAATTCAAACATCAAAATGACTTGATTTATGATCTCCATAGTTATTTAGGATCCATAGAACTCAACATAAAAAAATTTAAAGCATTTTGAGTTCATTTGGTAACTTAAGTTGATTTTTAAATATAAATATAATTTTAGCACTTCAATGATTTTTTAAAAATCAAAATATAACTAAAAAATATATTAAAACTTATTTTTTGAGCTCTTTATAAAGAGGGGTATTTTCTAAAAATAAAATGGTATTTAAAATAAAAACTTAATTTTAGTCTTTTTTTTATATTTAAATAATTAAAAATCCATAAAAATCACAAAAATAATAAAATTCATAGAATTGTTCTAAATTACTTTCTAAGCATTTAAGAACAATTGGGATATTTTTCGTGATTTTCTAAAAAAAAGATATTGTATTTTCAAGCTTAAAAATAAATTTTAAAGGCTAAAAATGGATTTTTACTAAAATAATTCTAATAATTCAAAGAAAAATAAAAAAATGTAAAATTTATTTCTTTGTGTTTCCTAACATTAGAGAGATTAAACAAAAGTATTAAACTTAATTTTCCACATTTTAAATATTTTATAATTAATAAATACCCCAGAACTTAAAATAATTCTAATAATTCAAATAAAATTCAAAAAATCATGAAATTTGGGCCAAAGGCTTCTCTGGTCTAGATCTACCTCCAGTAAAAATTTTAAGTGATTAGGCTTCAACTTGGTCAAGTTAGTAAATTTTTGTTGAAAAGTATCATTTTTGCATGAAAATAATTCTATAATTTAAATTAAATTTTGAAAAATCACATTTTCTTTGTTCCACTTTCACTAAGACATCTTCTATAACTCCTCTAGGATTTGTTATTAAATGGTCTACTGACTACAGAGTTACTGTAGTAGGGGATATTTCTCCTAATCCTAATCTTTTAAAGATCAATAATGACATAAGGTTAATGCTTGCGCCTAAATCACATAAAACATTCCCATAAAATTTTTCTTCTATTACATATGGAATTGTGAAGCTACATGATCTTTAAGATTTTTAGAAAGCTTTTTTGAATTATAACACTGCACTTCTTACTGAGTGTAACAGTCATGTTATCTTTAAACTTCCTTTTTCTGCTAATAATATCCTTCATAAACTTTGCATAACTTGACATTTGTTCTAAGGATTCAACAAATGGAATATTAATTGTAAACTTCTTAAAAATTTCTAGAAATTTTGAGAATTGTTTATCCAACTTTTGTTGACGGAGCCTCTGAGGAAATGGAGGTGTTGATTTTTCCAAGTCAACTTTAAGTGGAGAAATAGGTCTCGCTAAACCTTTCAGAGCATCCTCTTCAGGCTTTTCAATTTTTTTTCTCTACTTCAGTATCTTTTTGAACTCTACCTTCCAATTCTCTTTCACTTTTAAGTTGAACAGCTTTTAATTGCTCTTTATTCTGGCGTTTTGGATTTACTTCAGTATTAATAGGAAGTGTTCCTTGCGATCTATTACTTAATGAATTTGTTATTTGTCCCAATTGATTCTCAATATTTCTAATTGTAGCTCATTGACTTTGTAACTGATTTCCCATCTATAACACTACTTCTTCTATAGAAAAGTTTTTCTCCTTCAATTGTGGATTACTGTTAAAACCTGGAGGATAAGTAGGTCTATACTTACTATTCCATTGGTTGTTCCAGTTTTCCAATGGGTTTACATGTTTGTTCCCTCATTGCTGATTATTACCGCCCGAAGTATTATCCTAGTTAAAGTTAGGATGGTTCTTCCAAACTTGGTTTTAATTATTTGAATATGGGTTATTCTGCTTGGTTTTTATGAAATTCAAAGTTTTTAATGATGCTTGAGAAGCTACCATTTAGCATACTGAATTCTCTTCAATCATTGCAATTGGTTGAGAAAAATCCATTCCAAATTGGTCTAACTTCTTTGAAATTGTAGCAACTAGATTTGCTAACATTGCGAAGCATCAGATTCATGAATATTGGTTATTTTCTTAGGATTCACCCACTCAGAAGCCTATTGAAAATTATTAGTAGCCATCTCTTCAATTAAAGCATAAGCGTCATGAATATTGGTTTTTTTTGTTGGTGTGCTTATTAATGAAAGTGTTTTTTGTTTATGTGTCAAACTCTGTTATGTTGGTGTCTTTAAGTTTGTTGATTGTGTGGGTTGATATATGTGTGTCGTGTAGTGAACTATGATTGAATTTTTGTTTTTATGCAATGAATGTTAGTGTTGTTTGTGTTAGATGGACTTATCTTTATATTCAAGCCTTATTTATTATATAACAATTTGTTTTATTGACTTAAAAATTATACATGTCCACTTTTATTTAGTACGTGTACTAACTTTTATGCTTCCTTTTTAGTTCAATTTAATTTTCAACACGTATTTATCAATTTCAATTTTTCTTCCTATCATATTTATCTGTACTGATTGAAAAATATTAAAAAATTCAAGTTTAATGGAGGAAGAAAAATCTTTTAAACTTAACTTTATTTATCCTCAGCAACCCGAATTTAATATAATATCACTTTTTAAATGACTTGTGGTATGTGATGCTATCTTTAGGTTACTATAATTTTGATTTTAAGACTGTTAGAAAAATAACTTAGTTGGAATCCTTTGTGATGAAACTATTATAGAGTTAAGATATTTTGTAGAAAACATTATAAAAAAGATTTTTTCTATTTATGGTAGAAAGGATTTGAATATTTGAAAAGCTAAGATTCTTTGATTTATACTTAATGAAAATTGAGCCTTTATTGAAACCATTTTTGAACTAATACTTACACTTTTAAAAAGTGAGGGAATGTTTTGAGGTTTGAATTCTAAAAAGAGGATAGCGAAATTCAAAACTATTAAAAACCTATCTACGTATAATAATCCTGACAAAAAAAAAGAAAAAAAAGGAGATTGAAAAAGATTCAAAAAGAAAAGAAAAAGAAAAAGTTAAAAAAAAGGAAAAAAAAGTAAAAATAAAATGTGTGGGGAAGCTTGAGGAGAAGGCTAATAAAAAATTGGTTCCATTTGAATCTTTTTAAAAGAAAATAATTAGAAACAATCCTAAACTTATTACTATTTCAAAAGGTATTAGTCAAATTGATATAGATAAGGTGCTTAAATTCTATTTTTAAACATTCTTTCAATATTTAGTTTAACAAGTTTCAATAACTTTTGAAGTAAATAGAAAATCAGGATTCCAAAGTTGAATATGAAATATTCTTACACTCTAGTCCTAGGTTGATTTGCTATAATTTCTCCTAAGTTACACTATAACATTTTCGAGACAAAATTATAAGAAGCTCTACTGAAACTCACTTCCTCAATTCAACAAATTTAGTTTTTTTTAAAGTTATAGTGTTACTTGAAGACAAATAAAGTTTAATTTTGGGGAAATTTGACACGCCTAAAAATTACCTATTTTTTTATACATTTTAAGCTTATTTTTAATGATATTACACTTTAAAGGAAAGTATTTTGTACTTTTTGGTTTCAGGTACAAGAAATGGAGTTTTGGAGAAAATGAAGCAAAAATGGTGTAATTTATAGCCAAAACGAGCAAAGAAGAAGATTTTGACTTGACACATTTTGATATGTCTTTTTATGCTTAATCTCCTTTACATTTATCACATGTTTTTGGATGAAATTAAACTTTAAAGAAAGACTATTTTCATGCTTATATTGTAGATACAATAGCTCGGAGCGAAACAGAGCTGAAACAGGGCAAAATAGAACTGAAACTGAGCGAACAGGGCAAAACGGTGGAGCTGCCTACAGGGTGGCACCTAGGCACTTGAAATGGTTAAGGTACATATTTTTTGCAATTTTGTGCTATTTGGGATGTTTTGGAAGATTTTAAAAAACTTACATGCCCTCTTGAGTGGTTCAATGAATTTAGACACTTAGAAAAGCTCTTTGATGAAGAGATGTGTCTCTTGGAGTGAAGATGTGTGTATTTAAGAGTGAAGAGGTGTGTCTCTTGGAATGAAGTGGTGTTTTGAGTTTCTTTAAAAAGAGGGGCTTGGCGTCTCTCATAAGAGGAGTCTAGAGGAGAGTTTAGGAGAGATTTGAGAGTATTTAGGCATGCCTCTTCAAGGTGGTGTGTGTGTGAGAGAGAAAGGTGGAGTCTCTTGTGGAGCCTTAGTGGCTTTTGGAATGTTAAAAGAAGTGTAAGGTTTGATATTTGCTTTGCAAGGAAGGTGTGAATCTTCTGTAAAGATATGTATTGGGCTCTTTCTATATTTGCTTGAATTACTGCAATAAAGTTGTGTGTTTTTCATTGTCATTTGTAATGAAGAATCATGTGTTTTCTTCATGCTACTGAGTTGTTTTTCCTTTGTGATGAGAATTAATTATGTGTAGGAATGTAGTTTAGTAGAAGTCCTTTTAAAATTCCATAAATTGTGATGATTCGAACATAAATCTTCATTTATTTATTGATTTGCCCAATTGATTTATTAAAATTTGTTGTGAAACATAGGATTTGAGAGGGCTATGCTTTATACAAATAAGTAAGAATCACATTTGGTTTCATGGATGAGAATGTAGTCCATGGTGTTGAGTATAAATAAATAGGAAAATATACTTTGATGGGCTTCAAATTGGAGATTTTAGGGTGATAGACTAAAATCCCCAATTTGGCTCAGGCATTTGGAAACTAAAGCGAGATGTTAGCCCTCAGGTGAGGGGAATGTGGGAACTCTAGAGTGAGAGCCAATATCTTCCCATCCTAAACACGAATTTAGGCACCAAACTCTATATTAGGCAATATTCTTTGTCGCTCATAAAGAGGTTAAAGAATAGAATTACTCCTATTTGTCACAATATCACATTTGATTTTTAAACATTCTATTCATACACCAATTATGATCTCATCGCAAGGGGAATATGATTTTAATTATTTATTATCTTTCCAAATTAAGAGTTGGTTTTTATTTAATTTTGTTACTTATAATTTTAGCGTAAAACTAGTTAAATTAAGAAAACCAAAGTTTTCAAAAAATTCCAAACTAAGACCAGATAGTAGTAAACTAGAATTTGCCTTAAGAGAATTCTTAGCTCGCTTCTCTATGGGATCGATACTGGGGTCTATAAATAAAACCTTATATTATTGCAAATGATATGTATACTTACATAGTACCCCTAGTGTGTAAACCATTTTCTAAATTTCATAACATTTCAATTTCACACACTATCTAGTAAATATAAATTGGGTCATATTTTTTGGCCATTTTTGTAAAGTAAATTACTGTGTAGTTGTAGGTCAGGTCAGTTTACCATTTGAAATTGATGCTCCTCCTTTAGATTGGGCTAAGGCCTCCTGTACTTGCTGCTCAACCAACTGCTTGATATCTCGATCTGGTACCAAACCTTGAACAAAATCTTTCTTTTGTGGTTTATCTCTTTTTGTAGAAACAACTTATTTTCTTTCATCTGAAATATGCACAATGTTGGGTTGATTGACCTCCAAAGAAGCCATCTGCTGCGACTGGGACTGTTCATGCATTGTAGCCATGACGGTGATGGTGACACCCATCTCTGCCATCCTTTTTTCCATTCAGCTGATATGTTGATCTTGCAACTAAATGGCCCTTTGTAGGTCATCCGTGATGTTCTCCTCAAAAGAAAGTGAAGTATGATGAGCGGATGCAACAGCCTTATTCTCAATGACATTAATCTCCATGAACTTCTCATTGAGATAGTCAATGAAATCAAAATCTTCATTATCAACACCCAATCCTCATTCTTTTGCCAGCTTTGAGATCTCAGCTCTGAGCTTTTCCACTTTATCCTCAATTTCTTTCTCCCGAATCAACTTGAGATCTGTGGGTCTTCCTTGAACATTGTCGAATTGTGCAACAGACTCTGTAGCGATGGTGGTAACGACAACTAGGACATTGAAATTACAATCCTTTGCTTGTAACTACCCTTGAGGTTCTTCAAAGTGCACTAGTGCGACACCCTTGGGTACCCACACCTTCTTCTTTGATGTCAATGCCTTAAGATAAAGTGTCTCGGTGGAGGCATCAGTGTGTTGAAGAGAAGTATGCTCCTCCTGATGTAGACCAAGTATAGCAGTAGTAGGTCTCTTCTCGTTACCATTCTTCGGTAAATCCTTATAAATGATTGTAGCAAATCTAGGACCTAGACATGAATTGACCAGTCTACATCCTATCGGTCTCCGGGCAACAGTGACAATATCTATGATAGTGGAAACGATGTGAACACAGGTTCCAAGATGGAATATAACTAGAATACAGACCCGAGGCACTTCTACTAATTTGTATAACTAACAGACGCACAAACTTTCTTCAAGATCTCATTCTTCATCCAAGTTAGTATTGCACATCCTCCTCTCAAGCAATTCAGTGATAGAACATCCCTTCTTGGCGGCTAGTCTCTTAAATATGGTGTGGACTCGGGTGATATGAGTGGGCTTCTCCCTCTCCTCATCATGACCATGAGATGGCGGAAGAGTAGTGGCAATATTTTTGAGGCCTTTGTCTCTAGTAGTATCTAACTGTGGGTAAAACCTACTCTCTCGGAGGAGAGGAGAGGTTTCAAGCACTCTGAGTTCCTCCTACTAAGGAATCTCATCAACAGGAGCTAATTCTATAATCTTGGCCCTGGTGGCCCTCTGGATCTTGCGTCTGTAGTTTCTCTTTTGTGACTTAATCAACAGTGTAGCCCCTGAACTGGAACTAAACTCAAACATAAATGGCAGGGCAACAAATGTATCACCTGAACTTTCCCCAATAAGAACTTCTTTCCCTTAGCAAACAATGTTGTGGGCATGGTGACTGCGAACCTGACGAGGATAGATGTATTAACTTTCCTTGACACGAAAGAGACAAATCTGACGGGTGAAACAACAACGGACCTAATGGGTACTGAGATAGTAGCAATCTTCAACATCTTGCAAGAAGGGAAGTTCTAGTGGCAGTTCAAAGTGAACTCAACAGATGGCTCTTGGACATCCTGGGTGGTAACCTTCGTGATGACAAATGGGGTCTTGCTGAGCATGACCTCAAACTCATCAAATCCAAATCTAAAGTTGATCATGGGTGTAAGGTTGCAGGCTTCTCGGTTTGTGGGCAGGTTGTAAGAAAAGGTCAAAATCGGCAATGACATGTTAGAAACTTCAAAAATAAAGTTTCAATGGTATTGGCCAACACCTCATAGCTTCATTGCAAGCACTAAAAATTAACAAACATTACTCTATGAACTGGGCACGTCTGTCCTATTTTCATTTTTGCTTCCTTTTTATTTTCAAATTTATTGCTTAATTGTGATTATAATGTTAAAGGGTTTAATTAAATTGTGGGAATTAAATGAGGGTTAAGAGACCTAAAGAACTGGCTCAATTTGTAAATGAAAAACCAAACCCAAAAGATACATGGAAAAAGGGTGAAGTTCAAGACCCAGTGCAAGATCAACTTCACAACACACTTTGCTCAGGTGAAACTAGTTCACCAACACACCTATCGGGGATCAAACCCCACACAAAAAGAAAAGTCCCAAGGAACTCCCAAACATTTTTATTTAAATATGGTTAAACAGATGGTCCTGAAATCTAAAAGAGTTGACTATACTTACTGGCCCGACTAACAATTACGCAGTAATTTAACTTTGAAAAGATGATAAAAAAGTTGACCCAAATTTATATTTAGCAGCTATTGTGCAAAATAAAAATATTATAAAATTTAGAAAGTATTTTACGCACTAAGAGTACTACGTAAGTATACGTATCGTTTCAAGTAATATAGGGTTTTCTTTTATAACCCATAGTATCGATCCCACAGAGAAGCAAGGTAAGAAGGCCTTAGGAAAAATCTTAGCCAACTATTATCGAGTCTTATGTTGGAAGGTAGATTAAGATGGTATTTTTTCTAGCAACTACTTCAAAATGCCAATATTAAATGTAAGGATAATAAATATTCCTAAATGTCAATATTAATTGTAATTATAACAACTATTCCTAAATATAAATATTATTTTTAAAGATAACTTATATGGATAAATTAGCTCGGAGAATTTTGAGAAGTTAAAGACTACCCTTCTCGTGTGTTGACCTAGATGATATATAAGATTGGAATGCTTAAAATATATTGTTGCAGTGACAAATAAGAGCATACCTATTCTTTGCTCCTTTCGATTGTGTAAAGAACATGGGTTATTCTAAAGTTAGTGTCGACATGTATTATAGTGTTTGGTAGATTCTAGTCTCTCATTCCTAGATTACCCACTGTGACATCTCTATAGGACCTACTAGTGACCCTTAGTTCTAATCTCTAAACCAAATTGATAAAAGAATCTAACCTGTCACCCTAGAAACATCAATTCCACGCACATCAAATCTTATCTCCTTATTTATTTGCACCCCTTCGGACGATCGCAACTGCTCATTCCAAGGTAGAATGTGATAATTACGAGTCTAGAAATCTTAGCCCTTTTAGGTCTATAACTTCCTCAACAGGTTTTAACAATACAAGTGGCCAACTTGTAAAGTATATGAAAGACCGGGAAAAATATCACTAGATTTATGAAATAAGAGAATTGGTAAGCAAATCTAAATTCCTAAACATGTATCCAATTTATTACAAAAGAAAAGTAAAATGAAGATAATGGCACAAACAATAAAACAATTGATAGAATTATGTAATAAACTAACTGCCAACAAGAAACATATGTCTACCTACCTTCTTTCGAGTGTATAAGTATGCTTAGTATTCTATTAATTTTATGTAAATATCTGTAACCTAGATGATTCTAATAGAAACAAATTATGCCCATACTATTTTCTAATAGCCAACCAAACAATGTGAATGCACTCGAGTTGTGAGATCACAGCTCTCCCGAGTCTTAGTTTTACTTACAATAGATTTAAACATAACCTCTTTCCACTTAATTTTTATCAATGAAGGAAAGGAGATATTACTTATCACATTAAAATAAAGAAAAATCTATCATAAAATAAATTTTCCTACACATGCCACTTCTTCATATTATAAGAAAAAAGTAAAGAAAATTACTTACAAAGCTTGAATAAAACATAATATAAAATTTCATTTAAATCAAAGAAAATCCACTAGAAAGTGTTTTTAACAATTACAAGATAATGAAGAACATAATACTTAGCTTTTTTTCTTTAGAAAGAAAGATGGAAAAATTCTCCAATAAAGTCTTCTGTAGATCCATGTGCCTCTCATATTCCCTTACTCATATCTCTCAAAATCTCTGACCAATCTCTCCAGAAAATGAATGAATCTACATCTCAATTAACTCACATCAAACTCCTTCTAAAACATTTCCAAATTTCTTCTCTAGACTCCTCTAATTACTTGTCATGAGAGGCGCTAAGCCTCTCTATTTAAAGAGAAGCAAAAATCCCTCCTTTCTTCAAAAGATAGATCTCTTCATCCAAAAAACACACCCTTTCACTCCAAGATACACATCTCTTCATTTAAAAGCCACTCCAAGTGTCTAGATTCATTTAACTACTCCAAGGGGCGTGCATAGCCATCTAGAACCTTCAAGAACATCCTAGAACAATAAAAAGTCGTCCAGAACAATCTGCAACCATATCTGGTCCCTAGGCACCAATTTCCAAATCCTAGGTGTCACTTTCTTTTCGTCACTGGCGCCTAGGAGCTAGTTTGGGTGCTTAGGCGCCACCCTTCAGACAACTCCACCATTTCGCCCTGTTTCAGCTCTGTTGTGCTCCAAATTGATATATTTACAAAATAAACATGAAAATAATTTTTTGTTAAAGTATAATTTCATTCAAAAGTATGTGATAAATTTAAAGAAGATTAAGCAAAGAAAGACATCAAAATGTGTCAGGTCAGAATTTTCTTTCTTGCTTGATTTGACTCCAAATGACACCGTTTGTGCTCCATTTAGGCTAAAAGTCCATTTCTTTCACCTGAAGACAAAAACATGCAAAATACCTTCCTTTAAATTGTAATATCATTAAAAAATATGCATAAAATTAACATGAAATGTACACTAAACATAGGCAATTTTCAGGTGGATTAATACCCCCAAGTAACACTATAACTTTAAAAACTAAATTTGATAACCTGTTGTTGACCTCACTTTTGGTTGAGGTTTAGTTTTTCCTGTTTAGTTGCTTAGGGTCTAGTCATATGACTTTCTTGTTGACTATTCTTAGAATACTAGAAAAGGAACACTCACCATTAGAAATTCTACACTCCTCCTTGCTCAACTTGAAGTTCCACATATTGGTCCTGACCATAGCACTTAGTAGGTGAGGTCAATATAGGGCAGCTCAAGGTGAGTTCCCATAGGTCTGCTTGCCCTTAGGGTTGACCCTGGGTGCTGGAGCTAGGGAACTTACTTTCACTCACTCTCACTCACAATCTTTCACAACCCTAAACCCAATATTTGTTGACTTTGATCCCTTGATCCTTTGGGAGACTCATGTAGATGGTCCCCTAAACCCACTAGCCTTAGGCTAGGGTTTAGCTAAGACCATTACATAGAGGACCCAAATGGGGATTCCATTGGTCCATTGCTCATGTAGTCTGGTTGATACCCCAACCCTACCAAAATACCCAATTTGACCTTTCACCCCCTAACCTACCCAAATTACCTAAACACCTCCAAATCCCAAATTTGGTCAAAATCCTCAAATTCACCCAAAATATCCAAACTTGTTCAAAAACTATTTCAAACCTTTTGAAATACCCAAATTACCTAAAACCACCCAAAATTACCAGAATACCCCCAAATTGCCAAACTTACAAAATACCCTTGACACCCCAAACTTCCTCAAAACATCCAAAATCACTCCAAATATCTCTAAAACCAATAAGGACCCTTCAATTGAACCTAATTTGGCCAATTTGACTATTTTGACCAAAACCCCCAAATTGCCTTTAAAGACCCAATTTCCCTAAATTCACCTCAAATGTCCATCAATTTAGGCTCAATTTTCTTCTATATCAATCCTAAACTTAAATTCAACTTTCATATGAGCAATTTAAACAAAATTAAAGCTTAATTGGCCCATGCTTTGAGCTCAATTTTGATCTAAGTCAGACCCCCAATTTTGGCTACATGACTTAATCTCACCAAATATGAACTGCATAACCTACTCAATTTGCCACAATTTATGTTTTTAACTCTTCATAACCATCCTACACATCAAACTTGACCTTCAACTAGCCTTGTTGAGGCCTTAATTTCATTTAATTTTTACCTAAGTCCAAAAGCCCCAATTTTGCCCTAAATCAGCCATACCTCAAAATCCCACCAAATTGAGTACCTTAGCCCCAAAATTGGTACCCAATTTTTGTCTAAATCTCTTCATGATGTTCCTATTGACCATTTTAAATAATCAATTTGGACTTAGCCCAAGCCTAGCCTAATCTAGACCCAAGTCTAGCCCAACCTGCCCAAATTTACCAAATGATCAAAATCCTCCAAATTGAACCCTCAAACCAACTCAAAATCACTCCAAATATTTTCTAAAATCTTCATTACAATCATCTACATCAAATTTATCAAAACATTGGGCCAACAGACATGGCTAGCTTAACTTAAACCCAACATTTAGCCATTTTGACCCAAATTGAACCCTTTAACTAAATTTGAATTAACCATGTCTAGGCCACCACGACAATGATACCACAACCATTAAGCACCTCTTAAGAACTAGGATAAACAATCTTAAGTCCACCAAAGCATGCTATGGGCCAATGGATTCCCAAATAAAAATATTTTAACCCATTTTTGGACTTAACATGAAATATCTCCACCATCATCACTTACCATAAGGAGTTAATCATCATTAGCCACCCCCTGACCTTTCTGGGTTAGGAGGTGACCACTCCCTATTTGACCAGCCACCTTGGTGGCTGGAAAATGGCCAAAACTTGAGCCACCACCCACAAATTCAACCCAATTCAAACCTAGAGGTCAAATCAGCTCAACTGCTCTTTAGGGCTTCTCTGCCCTCTACATAAGCAATATTTTCCACCCCCCAATTAGCCCTGACAGCCAGCCTAGGACATTTTATTTAAATCTCACGTCCATGGCCAATGGGAGAGAGCTGAAAAATTCTTAAGGAAACTCTGCCAATTTGCTTCTAGAGACTCCCTAAGATCTCCTCAGTTCAAGCCCACCATTTTACCCCTCTAGTTCCCTCTGTGTGAGTTCAATTTTGAGCTCAAAATCTCAATTGAAATCAGAACATATTTCCACATAGCTCTACATTAAACCAAATCTCAATTATTTTGTGCACACACCATCCCCACAGTGAAAGAAGATGATCCCCCACAAAAGCCCCCTCTCAAATAGCCTCTAGTATAGACTTCAATCAACACCTGAAATCGAGCTTGGTCGATTTCATACCTAGGCAATTCACTAGGGCCTGAGACTTCATCTGGAGGTTTGTTGGACCCAATTGAAGTTACAACAACCATCTGATTGAGGCCTCCCCTCTCAGAAAAAGGTATTGAACCTTATCTCTAATCCGAGCCTATTTTTACTCTCCATACGTATTTACTGTATTTCATACCGTATAATCCATATAGATAGGTTCGTCTTGAGTAGATGAATCTCTAAAAATAAACCTCATGAGATTTGGTTGAGTATAGAGGGAGATCTTAAGGTTTTAGTGTGGACGGTTCTTGTGTTAGGTCACTTGGGGACGATGATGTGGAGCCATCTGATCACGTGCTTATCTCGTCAATGGATGAGATCTAGCTGGACGAACTCTTGGTGCGTGAATCGCGATCTGCGTCGCATGCTAGGGTGGAAAGCACAATGAATGGGAGCATGTCGCATCGCCGTTCGGAGCTGCCTAGGATCTAGTCAGGGCCATGTGGTTAAGTAGAAAAATAGGGTATTTTCTAATTTATTTAATTGCTTGATCTTTAAAAATTCATATCTTTGCATAAAAAAATTTAAAAAATAAAACAAAAATCCTTTATTGGTCAGTGAACAAAGGAGAACAATGTAGAAATGATTTGAAGTTTATTTGATGCATAGTTTATTTTTAATTAATTAAATAGGGTTTTCAGTCTTTTAACTCTCCATGCATGTAAAAATTTCACTATAGCTTGATATTTTGGCATGTTGTTGCCTCTGTCATGAGGGATATTCTTTGATTTTTCCAAAGTTGGAGAAGATGTCTAGAGAAAGATCCATATTTTTCAAGTTTACGTCTATTATTTGCATAAATTAATCATAATAATTAGCATATTGCTTAGAGAAATCTAAAGAAATTTTGGAAGGTTTACTGTGACAAAAAAAATTCTTCGAAAAACATTTTATGGGCCAAGTCATTAAGACACACTTAACTCTCACAAAACCCTAAAACATAAAGAAAATTAATTTGGAAAAAATAATCATATAAATGACTTGATTTTGATTCTCCACTGAGTTTTAAAGTTTAAAGAACTCGCCATAAAAAATTCAAAATATTTGAACATTTGATAACTTAACTTGATTTTCTAAGTTAAATGACATATTGACACTAAAATGATTTTTAATAATTAAAATATAACTTATTAAATTATAAAAATTAGTTTTGGGAGCTATTTGTGATTAGGAAAATTTTCTAAAAATGAAATTGTTATTAATATAAAAATTTCATTTTTTAAGCCTATTTTAATATTTAAATAATTAAAAATTAATAAAAATCATAAAATTTATAAAATTCATGGAAATGTTCTCAATTATTTTCTGAGCACTTAGGAGCAATTGAAATATTTCTCCTAATTATTCTAAGTGAATATATTGAATTTTAAAGCTAAAAATAATTTTTAAAGGCTAAAAAATGATTTTTCTTAACCTTTCACTTAAATAATTCTTATAATTCAAAGAAAAGTAAAAAAATGTAAAATTTTTTTTTGGGTTCTTTGACCTTAGGGAATTTTAAGAAAAATACAAAAAATAATTTTTCACATTTAAAATATTTTATAATTAATTAACACTCCAAAACTTAAAATAATTCTAATAATTGAAATACAACTCAAAAAATCAATCTTCACTTTAGTTGTAAAACTCAACAAATTTTAACAAATCAATTGGCCAGATTGAAAGTAAATTAAGATCGAAGTGAAAAGATCATCACAACTTTTTTAACATTTTCATGGCTCAACCAATTTAAATCACCATTTCACAAATCTGAAGACAAGGAGAAAGACACAAAAAACTACTCAGACTTCATGGGGAAGTTACAACAAAACTCAGAATTCATATATAAAAGCAATGTCATACAAAACAAAACAAGTGAATAACACTTATCTCTAATTCCTCCCCAAGAAAACTCCTCGAAGTTCCTTTAAATCTCTTCCTTTCTTTACAGCACATAGAATTCCTCTTCGAAGCGGCAAGGAGGAAGAAATCTCTCACTTTCCCTCCACTCTTACAATCTCTCGAACAATTCCTCACAATTAAACAGTCTACACACTACTAGACCCTCTCTAACCCAGGAGCCTCCTCCAGAAATCTCCAGAAGTCTCTAGGTTTTTTGGCCAAAATCTTCTTTTAAAGATGTAGGAGAATTTTCCCAAGAGTTACCTAAGCATCCCTCCAAAATTTGTTCACATCCAATGCCCCTTTGGATATACCCGCCGATCTTACCATCGGCGGCCTCGAGGGTGCTGTCGGCGGGCCTTCTAAATTATTTAATCTGTAGTCTCGGGAAATTCTCGTCGTCGGTGCCATTGGGCTTGCCGTCGGCGCCCTAGTTCAAATCTTCACATTTTGGTACTTTTCGCTCCAAATTTGCTCCTTTTTGCATCTTTTTTCTCCAATTACCCTAAGTCATCATTCCTGTAACAAAACATCAAAAATACATTTCTTAAAAGTGCAATATCATCAAAAACAGTATAAAATAGGTATGAAAATCTCAACATATTTTCATTTGGTCAACCCCCCTTTGGACGATCGCGACTGCTCATTCCAATGTAGAAAGTGATACTTACAAGTCTAGAAATCTTAGCCCTTTCGGGTCTATAACTTTCTCAATAGGTTTTAACAATACAAGTGGCCAATTTGTAAAGTAAATGAAGGACCGATAAAAATATCATCACATTTATAAAATAAGAGAATTTCTAAGCAAATCTAAATTTCTAAAAATGTATCCAATTTATTACAAAAGAGAAGTAAAATGAAGATAATGACATAAGCAGTAAAAGAATTAATAGAATTATGTAATAAGCTATGTGCCACCAAGGAACATATGTCTATCTAACCTCTTTCGAGCATATAGACATGCTCAGTATTCTAATAATTTTATGTAACTATCTGTCTCGTAGATGCTCCTACTAGAAACAGATCATGAATTTTATTTCCTTAAAAGTTACATTGCCGCCCATAATATTTTGCAATAGCCGACCAGACAATGTGAGCTCACTTGAGTTGTGAGATCACTGCTCTATCGAGTTTGATTTTCACTTACAATAGATTTTAACATAACCTCCTGCCACTTAAGTTATGTCAATGAAATGGAGGACATATTAATCATCACATTAAAATAAAAAACAATTCTATTATAAAATAAGTTGTCCTACACATTTCACTACTTCATATTGAAAGAAAAGAGTAAAGAAAACTACTTATGAAGCATGGATAAAACACAATAGAAAACTTCCTTTAAATCAAAGAAAATCCACTAGAAAATGCTCACAATAATTACAAGATAATGAAGAACACAATACATAACTTTTCCCTATGAAGTAAGAAAAAAAATCTCTCCAACTAATTCTTATTTCGATCCATGTGCTGCTCATACTTCCTTACTCATGTATCTTAAAATCCCTCACCAATCTCTCCAAAAAATGGAAAAATCTACATCTCCATAAACTCACACAAAATTCTTCCTAAAACCCTTCCAAATTTCTTCTCTATACTCCCTAATTACTTGTCATGAGAGACGCTAAGCCTCTCTTTTTAAAGAGAAGCAAAAACCCTTCTTTTCTCTAAGAGATGCATCTCTTCATCCAAAAGACACACCCTTTCACTCCAAGGGATATGTCTCTTCATTCAAAAGCCACTCCAAGTTTCTAGATTCATTTAACCATTCCAATGGGCGTGCATAGTCATATAAAACCTTCCAGAGCATCTCAGAACCACCAAAACTCATCCAAATCCGTCTTCAACCATTTATAGTGCCTAGGCACCATTTTCTCATCATCACTAGTGCCTAGGGGCCACCCTTCAGGGATCTTCACCGTTTCGCCCTGTTTTTCTCCGTTTCAGCTCCGTTTTGCCCCTTTTCAGCTCTATTGCACTCCAAATTGATATACCTACAAAATAGACATGAAAATCACATTTTTTAAAGTGTAATTTCATTAAAAAATATGTGATAAATGTAAAGGAGATTAAACTTAGAAAGACATATAAAAATGTGTCAGGTCAGAATTTTCTTCCTTGCTAGATTTGACTTCAAATGACACGATTTTTACTCCATTTTCGCTAATAGTCCATTTCCTGTACCTGAAGACAAAAACATGCAAAATACCTTCCTTTAATGTGTAATATCATTAGAAGTGTAAATAAAATGTTTATGAAATGTACACTAAAAATAAGTAATTTTCAGGAGATCACTTACCCAAGAAAGTAATTGGTGAAGTATGCCAGTGGGAAAAAGGATAATCTAGACCATGAGGGACATGAACACATTATCGATGTATGAAAACAAGACTTCTTGATCACAATGGAGAAAGATATTAATCCCCAACGGAGTCACCAGAAAATTGCTGGTCGCCTTTTCAGAAAAGGTACATTTTTAATTTAATACATATATTATAATTTTGAAAAGTAATAGTTTAATTTTGAAAATACGAGAGTGAACCGATCTCATATAGACAATAGTTCCAATAAACGAGCACAACACTGCAAGTAATGCATCTATCCCTATGAATAAATATATTACTTGCTAATGAGGCTCAATTAAAAAAACTAAAGAATTTATGACATTTTTTTAGTCTGCGAAACCATTTATGTTGACCGTCAAATTTCCTTTATCTAATATGAAAGATTGGATAGGGTTTATGTTAAAGTAGATTGTAAATTTTCCTATAAGGACAAACCCCTATAGTTAATTATATCTCAGACAATGAAAATTACCTAAGAAAACTCTCGATTTAGCTTAAAAAATATTCTCTTCAAGAATTCCATTAATTATGACTTTCAAGGTTGGAAAAAGGTGAATCAAATGAGAAAAAAATCAAGTTTGGAACTTTTATTATGGAATCCAAAGGGAAAAAAATATGTGATGCCACAAATCGTGAGGAGAACCTCAGTGACTTCCCAAGCTATCCTATGGTTTGGCTTCAATTTTGAAGAGATATTATTAAATGTTTCATCATGCCAATTTTATTAATTAGAGCTTACATTTGCATGACACAATCATACAAATAGCCTGGAAGATAAGAGAATTTATGTCGTAACGAACGACAACCTTGGAGCCTAAGGTAAATCAGAGCTTAAATTACACATCATGATTAAACAACGACCTAAGGAAAAGGTGAGGATTTATGACGTACTAGATGAGCTACCTCAAAGTCCTATAGCTTGTTATTTAATTCTAAGGAAAATATTGCTATTGTAGATATGCTTGCACTCTTAAAGTTATTCTTCTGAACATCCTTGTCATGCTACCCGTGAAGTTAGCTCTAAGCTGCTCGTTGAAGTGACAACTCTAGGTTCAAGGTTCAAGTTTTAACTAACATGTTTTGTTGTTATTTAAGAGTTATGGGGAGGGGTTAAAGCTGATTGGAGTGACACTGGTTAGGATCCCATGATTATTTCATTCTAGTGCCATTATTTTCTCTTGAATTTAGTTAATCTAAAGGAGTTGTTAATCTCATTTAAATTGGAAGATCTCGTTAGCATCCACAGGTTACTTAATCCGAGGGACTCCCGTAAACTCAAAAGAACATGCTATGTTGTTGCTTATTTTGAAAATGTAAACTTAATTTTGAAAGTTTTTGGATTTTTCTATTTTGGTTTTAGTTTTGTAGGTAGAGTAAATAAATTCAAGTAAGAAGATGTTGTAAAGTAAATAAATAAAATTACATTGCATGAAATATAAATATGTACCTGTGGCCTCTCCTACCACTACATGATTAGAATTATAGAGCATAATATATTTGCAGGAAATTTAAATAAATTGCAAGAAAGTAAACGAGAGCATCAAGTATTTAAAAGTAAAAAAAAGGTTGTAGCAATGTGCAAACGAGTAAAATAAAACCCATAGTCACATATTTATCAGGGCTTAGTGTAAGTCATTGGTAAAGGAAGGGACTCAGAGCTAGACTGTGTGCTTCCCAACCTTGAGCAAAAGCTACCAACCCGATAATCTATAGAGGGTAGTCCTAACCTCGATTCAAGTGATTAACCTTAGACCTTTATAAATTTTTATTTTTAAATTTAATTTTCATGCATATTAAATTTACTTTATCATGCAAAAGATATTTTTATTTAAAACTTTTTGTAGGGTGGTGTAGTCCACATGTTATGAGTTTGATTGGGCTAAGACTATATTCAACCTATGAGTATGGAAGGAAATCATCTCCTCAAGTGTCGTTAAATAATATTATCGATCCTTATCTTCTACTTTTATTAAAGGTCCTTGAGGTAGGAGATATCATTCTAAACCCCACGCAGTTTTCCTCGTGTCAACACATGTTAGCATTATCGTCATATCCTTAACCACCCAGACACCAGACTTACATAAGCCCGATGATCCATACGCGGTAAAAACAAATATCCTTAGTTGCTCACAAGGATTTTAATACCTTTGATAAGACTTAAATTTTTTAGTATTGGGTCAATTAGTATAGGATAAGTAGTATATGACATTTTTATTGATTCAGGTGAATTATCAAGTCCCGAAGCACAACTTGGCGGGTCCCTAAAAGTTTTAATGGATGATTTTCTAGAAAAAATAATAATAAGTTCAACTTCCCTTCAAAATATCCAAAAGTTCCTAGAAGTATTTGAGGGATAACCTTAAACAAATTTTTAGAATCCTTTGAAAAGTTTCGAGTTCATTTGAGTTTATTATGTTATTCATTTAATCATCAGAAGTTAAATTAAGTTTTAATGAATTTTCCTGTGCTCAATGATCCTCAATATATAATTATCACAACTACAGGGGTACATAGACATTCACTCAATGTATTATTTAAGAGTTATGTAAATGGATGCCCTTAAGGCAAGCTGAAGTCAATAAAGTTCTTATATCTATGATTAAAATTGGGTTTGTAGTGTTTAAAGGTATTCATTAATTTATTATATTCCTCTTCTCTAAACCTCATTAAATAAGTTTAAATATCAAGCCTAGCTCACTACTAAGCCTGTAAATCCAATCTTGAGGATAAATTTGCAATAATCTCAATGTTAAATTAAGTGAATTTTAATTCTCATTAAAAGAACACACTTATCATTTCATCACCAATTAGGGGCTTCAAATGATTAATTTATTATCTTCTTGACTTGAGCCCACAACTTTAGGATCATCCAGTTAAACTGACTTCCAAGTCATAGTAATTTAAGAAAATTACACTTTTACCCTTATTGTGAAAAGGTTACAAGTTGGTTTCTACCTCCTAAACCCTTATGTTTCAGGCATCCAAAGGAGTTTACTATGATCAAAATTATCCATTTCCCCTTTGACTAATCTTAAAATTTAATTAAGACATCAAAATCTTAAAATTATCATTTTGCCCTTGGGGCTCTCCACATCATAACTCACCAAATACAACTCAAATGATTTTGAATTTATGGTACCTCACTCATGGGTCAATTAAAATATCAGAGAAGAAAATTATGATTTTATGGTTTTATTTAATTTTAAATAATTATTTTAGCTCAAAAATAAGAATTTTCTATGTTAATTTATATAGTTAATCAAAGTAAAGTTTTTGTTGTTAGAAAAATTATTGGAAGTTTACCTAGGTCAGAGAAACACTTGAACCAAATTTCAGGATATTTTTAAAATTATATTTTAATTATTATTTCTTGATTTTAGTGAGTAATTAAATAGAAAAATATAATTTAATTAAAAAAAATACTTTTTATATTTTTATTGAATCTCTCTAAGTCCTGAAAACTGAGAGAAACAAACTTTTCATTTTTGTGAGTTTTAGTTTATTTATTACAATTATTTCAATGAAGATTTAAGAAAAATATATTTTTATCATTTAAAAATACATAACTACATTAAAAAAAATTAAGAAAAATATCTTAAAGGGTTCCAAAAGATGAGGGAACAAATAGGAACATTATCATACATTTTTATATTTTTGTTATTTTTAATTATTTTAATTTAAAAAAATAGATAAAAAATAAACTATTTATTTTAATATCAATTTTATTTTTCTTAAACACTCCTCATCACAAGGAACACCTAAAACTACTTTCATAATTTTGGTAATTATATATATTTTTAAATATTTTAATGCAAAAATCCTATTTTCCTTGAAAAATAGACTTTAGTGGTTAAATCAAATCAAATCATTTTCAACATTTTATAGAGAGTTAAAATGATCATTATTTATAGTGTGGAACCATTTTTATAATTTGTTTTACTATATTATATTTATTTAATTTTCTTAGGAATTTTAATGACTTAATTTGCTATAATAATGTACCTAATTATTCAGACTCATTTTAAATTTTCCCTAGAGTCCTCTGACCATAGGGAACCTGCCAAATCAAATTCCATATTTTTTTTTAATTTTTATTTTAATTTTTATAATCATTGTAAGCAAAATAGACAACTAGACTTGAAAATTAGGGATTTTAGGGTTAAAGGTTTTCTCTAACTTTGGTAAAATTAGAGAACATATTTAACCACAAGCAAAATAAGCCCGATAAATTTCAAGCCAAAGTGACCACTATTTAATTAAATATAATTAAAATACTTTCTAGAATATTTCATAAAATAAAATAAAATATATGACAAATAATCTTTATTTTTCATTCATCATTTTCTCCTCCATTCACTAAGCAATATGCTATATTTATTTTATTTTTATGAATTTTCTACACTAAGTTATGGATTTTTAAAGTTTTAGTATTTAAATAAATAAAAAATGCCCTATTTTTCTACTTATCCATGCGACATTGAACGCATCCTCGGCGGCTTCGAAAGCACACATGGTTCACTCCCATTCGATGTCGCTTTTCGTTTCAGCTGCCTTGCAGCTCACGCGTTATGCACCATCTCCTTGTCTGGATTCTCCTCCATTGTTTGATCAATACATGTGTGAATGGATGACATCTATTCATCGTCTTCATCTGCTCTAAATAGAGAATCGTCCATACTAAAACCCTAAGGTCTCGCTCGATACTCAACCAAATCACATGGGGTTTGTTCCTATAGCTTCATATAGTCAATGTGAACCCATCTATATGGTCACATACGTATGAAATACATGTTTACTTCACAATTAATGAAATTGAGGCTAAATTTAGGGATTTTGAAGTATACTTTTGCCCAAGTGGTGAGGCATCGACTGGATGCTTTTGGAAGCATCCTTGTAGTCCAACAAACCTCCTCGAAGTGTCACCTTGCTCTGGTAAAAGGTAGGACTTCGACCAACATGTGGTGCAGCTTTGGTCTAAGAGTGTGGTTTAGTGCACGAGAGAGAGGGATTTTGACAGGGAACTTCCTCTGTTGGTCTGAGAAAGCTTTTAGAAGGTTTAATAGAAAGTTTTGTCGAGTTTGGAAGAGTGAAAGAAAAAGGGCCTGGATTTGGGGTGATTAAATTGGGCTTGGACAATGGATTTTAGTGGCTGAAAATGGTAGAATTGAACTCCGGAAGGCTGGAGCAAGCTCTCTTAGCAATTTGGATGGCTCTCCCTAAGCAATTGGTAGCACTCTCCTTTGGTCGTGAGAGTGGAGGTTTAAATAGCCATGGACATGGTGGCCAGTAGGTCAATCCAAGGGATGGATAATGGTGCTTATGTGGAAGGCTGAGCAGCGCAATTAGCAATTAGAATGAGACACATTGAATGGGTGCAAATTAAGTTTGGTCCATGGGGAGAGCTTCTCAGTTTTGGGTTTTCTGGCCATTAGGCCGGCCGACCAGGCTAGGGGAGGTGGTTAGCATAGTCAAGGGAGTCAGAGGGAAGCTTAATTGTCATTAGGATGGAGGTTCAATCAAGTGAAGCAAAGATTGAGTCATTTGGCCAAAAATCGGAATGAATCCCCCAAATCATGGGACCCTTGGTCTATGGAACCTTTAAGATGGGCTGAGAGGATCTAGTTTGATCCCTAGAGTCCAAATGACAGTTGTTGTGGTCCAAATTAGGCTTGAACAAGTGGCTCCAAGTGGGTTTAGGGTTTGTGTTCAAAATCTTGGATTTGGGTTGGACTTGGGTTTAGGCTTGGCTAGAGTTTGGATTTGGTTCAATTGATTGGCCAATTTGATTTAGAAAATCATTATGAGGCATTAAGAAGTCAATTGGGTGGAAATTGAGAGGCTACACGGTACAATTTGGTGAGATTTGGATTTTTGGGTATAATTCAGGACTTTAGTTTCAATTGAATTTGGGTTATGCTTGAGTTTGTCTCTAGGCCAATTTAGGATTCAATTTGGTCTAGTGGAATGTTATAAAGAGTTTAGGAAGTGAATTTGGTGAAATTGAAAGAGTTAGGGAGTATAAATTTGGTGAAATTTTGGCTTAGGGTCAATTTGGGGCATTTTGATTAGAATTGAGTTTTGGGCTTGAAATTGGGTTCAATTGGGCTAGAATTTTGTTTTAATTAGGCTTAGACTTGATGAAAGTTTATTTGGATTTAAAATTTTTGAGGTCTGAAATCAATTTGTTGAAAATTGGGGTTGATTTGGAGACTTTAGGCATTTAGGGGTAAATTTAGGACTTTTGTCAAATTGGTCAATTTGGTTAAATCGGGCCCAATGGATAGTTGGGGTTGGTTTTGGGGATGTTTGGAATGATTTTAGAGGTTTGAGAAATTTTTGAGCCATGATGGGCATTTTGGTAATTTTTGGAAAGTTTGGGGCTAAAAGGCCAAAATTGGAGATTTAGATAAAATTGGAGTTCATTGAGGAGGTTAATCATGAAATCACCGTTATGGAGCCATGAGACCAAAGAAATTCTCCATTTTAGATCCTCCATGTTTTGGTCCTAGCCATCATAGCCAAAGGTTAAGGGTTCGGGGGACCACTCACATGTGTCTCCAAAAGAGTAAGGGGATCAGGTTAAGCATATTTGGTTTTTGGGTTCTAGGTTGTGAGTGAAAGTGAGGGGTTCAAGAGTGTGCGTGCAAGATTGACCAAAACCACACCATTCAAGGCTAACCCTAAGACCAAATAGTCTTGTGGGGACTCCTCTTGAGCTCCTCCCATGCTTGGCTCCATCCTATTAAGTGCTAGTGGTTATAACCAAACATGTGGAACTCCAAGAAGAATAAAGAGGTGTTTTGAATTTCTAATGGGGTAGGGTTCAATTACTAGTCTTCAAGGATAGTCAATAAGAAAATCCTTTGGCTAGATCCTAGGCTTCTAAGGAAAACTAGACCTCAACAAAAAGTGAGGTCAACATATATTTAAAGTGATCTTTTTTTTAGAGACATATCTTACATGGATTAGCTTAATATAGGATTAAAATTTTGTGAGATTTTTAAATTCAAAAATTCTATTTATTGTAACTTAGTTTCCTGCATGAACTTTACTCCAAATTGAAAATGATTGTAACTACATTGATGTATCTCTCGTGCATTTAATAGAGCCTGCATATTAGGATTAATTTAGAAAATATTGTATTTATATTGCAGTTTACGTGAGAAAGTGTTCTCATTTCCTTAACCCAACTGATCTGGCACATCCTTCATATGCTTAGGAGGTTTGTCTAGCACATATAGAACTTTAGAGGAAGTCCCGAACAAAACGATATCGTGTTTCATTTGTGAGATAATTCAAATTTATAGTATGGGAATTCTTACTTCTTTGCACTCGACAGGCTTACTTGTTATATTTTTGATAGGTGTAAGTCCTATTCTACCTTGTCAGTCTAGTTAAAGTCATAAGAACCTTAGAATTTTTTTTCTTCTATTTTTAGGTTTATCAGATTACCTTGGATGACATGACAAATGGGTTACTGGCAAGAGATTTATAGTTTGGTTGGGTAGACTGCCTTTTTGACCAATAGCCTTATAGTCTCGAAAACCTGGGACGGTGGATCCATAGAATCTTTGTCGTGTTATTTCTTCCTATTTAGAAGTTTAGCCTAACCTATCATTGATTATCTCTTTTGTGCCCATTTGGTACTCGATTGGCAAGTCTTGTGGTTGTCTCTTATACCCTTAATGTTAAGAGTCGAGAAATCTATCGGGTTACGATGGTTCACCTTCTAATCGATAGACTAGATTTGCCCTGAGAGTAGGAAACTTTCCCTACTGAGATGAAAAAAATTTGCATTGGCGTCTTATTTTTATAAATATATAGCAAGCATGCATAACTTATCTCATTAAGAATTTTCTTGGGTATTTCCCAGGATGTAAGTGTCCACAAGGATACGTCATAAAGGGAGATATCTTTGAACCCTTAATAAAATAACTTTGATTTTATTTTTTATTTTGAGGGCTTCTTCTCGAGTTTATGTTGCAAAGACTATCCAATAAGATATCTGTGTCTGTATCCTTTTTGTTAGCCTCCTTATGTTAGTTCCACTTAACTTTTCTACCATTCCCTCCATCTATACGGAGGTCGCTATAAGATAGGGATTTCGAAGAGGAACATATATTAAGGGCATTACATCTTTTATATACTAACAAAAAGGGATGTGAACATCCATATTGTTCTGAACTCCTTTGTGACTCTAGTCTTCTCCTTGTGCTTCAAAGTGTTGAAAGATTTATACTTAAATCAAGCCTAAGAAATATAGTGTAAATAAAGTGAGAACAACGGCTTGACCAGGGAGATAAAGTGAGCGCTAGATGTGGGGGATCTGACAGAAAATTATCTTTCAAGGATTGACAATAAAAAAGAATCCCTTATTATTGGTTGAAGGTTTAGAAAAAAAGGATCCATTTACCTGAAATGCTCCTTATTTATAATGGTTGGCCTTTATAAAACAACTTATTTAAGCCAACCTCAGTCTTTAGATGTCTACATTTTGATTATTCATAACCATACCCCTACCATAACTTAGGGCCTTCGATGAAGTATATTTAGCGAGAATTTGAAAAATTAATGAAAGATGGTGCTTGATTTATAAATAGCAATGTCTTGGGTAGCCTTCCTGTAATTGCCCCTAAAATAAATTGAATATCCTTTCATTTAAAAATAATATGACATATTGAAATATAAAATAATATTTATATTTAAATAAAATTAAAATTATAATTTATGTTTTTTTCTTAACATTAGATAAGCAAACACAATTCTATATTATTCTATACAGCACTCCATTCAGCTTAAGCTGATGCTGAGTCATTACTAAGTCATTCACAGGTCACATTTGATCTTAAATTTGTGGCGAAACTCCCCTCAGCTACAAAGTGCCAAATTCTACCACAAATAAATAGCACTTAATAAAATTGAAGATAATGCACGTATTTCCTACGGGAATAAAGAAAGGCTGTAAAAAGCCAAATTGTTTGGGTGGAAGATGTCGACATGCTTTGCTGGGACGGGACCCGCAATGGCCACTACTTTAGTCCTTATCCGAAAGGGAGGTGACCATAACGTTGGCATATAGAATTCTATTTCAATATAAATTGATTGGTGCTGACATCTCGCCATGGATGGCAATAATGAAAGCTCATATCGGCCGTTAAATTGAATCCGTTAAACTCCTTTAAGCTTGAGATTTTAGGTTCAAATTCTAGGAAAAATATCAGATTGTATTGTAATTAAAATTATAAGTTTTGCTGTTAAGGATCGTGTTAGGGATCTGATGCAAATGAATATTTAAGAAAAAAATTACTCAAATTCTATATATATAATAATATAATTTCATAAATCTCATAACGGGTTCCTGCCTTCTAAAATAAAAATTAAAGCACAACAATAATCTCCTCTTAGTTTGTGTATTTTCTAAATTTGTTATTAGGTTGATCATAATCTAAGTAGCTTGAATGGTGAGTCAGGTAATTTTAGATTTAAAAAATTCAATTAGAAAAAGGAGAGCTTGGAAATGTCTTGGTAAGATTTCAGTCATTTTCATCTCAAACCCGATGCACTTGACAGTTATATAATGCCCATTTATTTAGCTATAATGACCTGATAATTATGTTCAAAATTAAATTATGAGTTTGAATCAATTCAAACTCTCTGCATATGCTTAAGATGCATGCACACGTCGTATTCATCAGCTAAAGTGATATGTATATATATATATATATATATATATATATATATATATATATATATATATATATATATATATATATNAAGAACACACAGAGATTTAACGTGGTTCGACAAAGATGCATACGTCATCGAGAGTAGAGCGGCGACTTTCCTTCAATCTCAGAAAAGAAGTACTTAATATGAGATACAACATAAAAATAGCACAGGGTTACAAACAGACCTATATATAATCCTAGATAAAACCCTGGAGTACAATATGTAATTCTCAAATTACACATGTATCGTATCGCGGGGCGTTTCCCCTAGAGCCCCCATCCCATATAAAGAAACTCCCCCGATTTGGACATATTCTTTCGCTCCTTCATCTTCGTTCCAACTTCTGTCCTTTATATGGTATATGAGCCATACCTAACAAATCTTCACCTTGGTGAATATCAAGCCCCTTAGGAGAAATATGTCATGGAGTTTCATATACACTGAAAGTGGGTTGGGCCACCATGCTTCTCTAGCAACTGCAAACATTCAACAAGTCTACACAATGTAATAACATGTTGATAGTAATTGGTTTGATCAACATATCAGCTGCATTTTCATTAGTACGAACCTTTTTCAATATTATCTCACCAGAAGCAATCAAATCTCCACCTTGGTTCTCGCATGGTATTGTTCTTAAACAGATAAATAACACTATGATTGTCACAATGCAACTGAACTCCACCTTGCTCAACGGCCTGCTCCTTTACTCAGCTTCAACTACTGTCATATACTCAACTTCAGTTGTAGATAATGTCATAATAGACTTAATTGTTGATTTCCAACATATATGCCCTCCACCAAGAGTAAACACATACCCAGTTGTAGACCTTCTGTCTTTCAAATCATCTATATAGTCTGAATGGACGTACCCCAAAACTGAAGGATCATCACTGCTGATGAGAAGTGCACAAACGACCAAGTCTTCAGAACTCAATCTGCTGGAGGGCTTATATTGGTGCGTCTCTATATGTCTCTGGCTAGATTTTATTTCTGCATATCATTTCGAATGGAATCACCTGGTGTTGGATTTGAACTCTCAACTTTCTTAGTTGTTTCTAGATGTTGTTCTAAATTCATATGCACTGCACCTAAACTGAAACTGTTCTCTTGCACCTTGTCTTGATTCTATTGCACTTGGACTATTTATCAGAAACCACATCTTTGCTTATCATCAACTTCTTTGCAATCAAATCCAAAAACTTGTATCCTTTCACACCTTTCTTGTAGCCCAGAAAGATGCACTTCTTGGATATTGCATCAAGTTTTGATCTTTCATCTCCAAGTTTATGCACATAAGCAAAACAACCAAAAATTCATAAACGATCGAAATTAACTGGAATGTCTGTCCATAAATCTTCCGTGACCTTGCCACCCAATGATGTCCGAGGTGATCTATTGATGAGAGAACATATCATAATCACAGCCTCTGCCCAAAAACTTTTAAGAAGCCCTACATTCAGTCTCAGTCTCAAGTAAAGACCTGCTCATCCTTTCTGCCACATCATTCTGTTGTGGTGTCTTGTGCACTAACAAATGCCTCTAATCCAATGCTCCTCACAAAAGTTCTAAAAATACGAATCTATGTACTCTATGTCATTATCAGATCTCAAATACTTGATCTTTCTACGAGTTTGGTTCTCTGCCTTAGCTTTCCAAAGCTTGAATTTGGAGAAAAATTTAGATTTCTGCTTCAAGAAATACACTCAAAATTTCTAGAAGAAATCATCAATAAATATAATGAAATTCTGAGATCCTTCTAATGATGATTCCCTAGTAGTGCCCCATACATTAGAATGCAAATAATCAATAATCCCTTCAGTTTTGTGCTTTCTAGTCATGAAACTGACTCTAGTCTGTTTTTCGAAGAGCACAAAACTTACAAAGATCGAGCTTACAGCTTTTAACACCATGCAATAGGTTTCTTCTATGTAATTCTGCCATCTCACGTTCACTAAGATAGCCCAGACACATATGTCATAACTTTGTACTATCATCATTTGGCTCCATAGAATGAAATCCACCTATAATTGTACTCCCAAATAGTTTGTATATATTACCTGCATTTTACTTTCCTTTCATCACAGTCAGTGCACTCTTAAAAATTCTGATGGTTTCTCTATCCTCATGGGCTTTAGGAATGAACCATTTCTATGTAAAGTGCCCATAGAAATCAAATTCTTCTTCAAATTTAGAATATGTTTGACATCTCAAAATATTCTAACAGTGTCAACATATATCTAAATTCTGACTTCACCAATACCAACAATATTGCAACATATATCATTACCTACATAAAGTGAGCCAGAATTAGTTAACTTGTATAAAGTAAATCACTTTTTGTTATGTGTTATGTGATAAGAGCACCCTGAATCAAGAATTCATACATCCTTGAACTGAGTTGATGAAACTGAAAGCATATCACCATCACTACAATTTGAATTGTCACTCTATGCCATATTTTCAAACTTAGACGATGCATGTTGTTTCTTCTATGTCCGCTTCTTCAGATTTGGATAATCTCTCTTCATATGACCTAACTACTTGCACTTATAACAATAAATTGTCTCTTTGCCTTTGGACTTTGATATGAAATTTTCCCTTCCAGAACCCTTATTCTCTTTCTTCCATCCACAATTTTGATTATCCTTCACATATAAACTGTCGTCATGAGAGCTTTCTCATACAATCTGCTTCCACTGGTTATGGGTCAACAATGCTGCAGTAATCTCATCAACTTTGATAGTTTCTTTTCTATATTTAAGTGTAAGCAGTATGTGTTCATAAGAAGAAGGCAATAAACATAGCAAAATCATTGTTCGGTCTTTATCCTCAATACTCAAATCAATTCATGATGAATCTGTAATTATTTTATTGAAGTCATTAACATGCTGCGCCAAATCAGAACCTTCTTGCATCTTTAGCTGATAGACCAAAAATATATGCATTTTTAGACCCATATTTTATACTTATTTTCGGTGATATTGCACTTTAATGGAAGGTATATTTTTTTATTGCAGGTTATTGATTTTGAGGACTTCGAGCAAAAATGAAGCAAAAAGGATGAAATTTGGAGTCAAAATTGAGACTTTAAAAAATTATTCAGCGCCGACGGTGCCAAACTAGCGTCGATGGCGTCGTTTAACAGAGAGCACAAATTTAATTAAATGGCCTCTGACGCCGACTGATGCGCCCCTAGCATGTGCTGTTTTTCTGCATGTTTAATATCAGTTTAAATCCTTGGTACAGTGCCAAAAACTTAACCCGCCTAGAAATTACGCAGTAATTTAGTTTTCAAAAATATGTTCAACAACTTGACTTAATTTATATTAAGTAGTTAATGTGCAAAATTGAAATTTTATAAAATATAGCACATAGTCCACACACTATGGGTTCTACGCAAGTGTACGTATCGTTTCAAGTAATATATGACTTTCTGATTAAACCCCGAATATCGATCTCACGAAGAAGTGAGGAAATATGTCCTCACTCAAATTCCAGTCTACTACCATTAATCCTTAGTTTGGAATGCAGATTAAAATGGTGTTTTATCTAGCAACTACTCCTAAATGTGAATGTTAAATGTAAGTACAGTAACTATTCCTAAATATAAATATTAATTCTAAAGATAACTCTTTTTAGATGAGTTGGTTTGCAAAACTTTAAGATATTAAAAACTACTATTCTTATATAGCGAATTGGATAATGTAAAGGAATGAGATACATTAACTATTACATGTGTCAAATAGGAGCAATTTTAATTCTCTACCCTGATTCAATACTATAGAAAATCATTGGCTAATCTTAGGTTTAGTCCCTAAAATTGTGGCTAGGCTAGGAGGATACTAGCTTCCACTCCACAGCTCCACTTCCCTTCCCCTAAAGGCTAACTCTCGCTTTAGTTTTTAAACACTAAGATCGAATTGGTGATTTTAGTCTGTCACGCTAGAAATCTCCAATTCTACACTCAACAAAGTATATTTCTCTATTTATTTGCACTTAATCCCATGAATGAAATACTCCTTCAATCACTTAAATGTGATTCTCACTTTGTTGTAGAACTCATACGCTATTTCCCAATTTATATGTTTCACAACATATTTTAATAAATTAATTGGCCAGATCGAAAAGTAAATTAAGAGCGAAGTTGAAAACTCATCACAATTTATAATTAAAACTTCTTCTAGCATGCATCCCAATATCTTAAACATGAATCCTACTCATTGAAAAGGAAAAGTAAAAGGAAAATAATGACATAATCTTCTCATGCCACTATTTCCAAAAAAGAAGAAAGAGTAAAAGAAACACATCACAAAGCACGAAGAAAACACAACAAAATAGTTCATTAAATCAAAGCAAATCCACTAGATAAGTGTTTAAGGAATCATAAGATAATGAAGAACACAATACTTAGCTTTTTTCCCTTGAAAGAAAGATGAAAATCTATCCCACAAAGTCTCCTGCTAATTCATGTAATGCTAGAACATTCTCTTACAGATTCTCTCAAAATCCCCTCACCACTCTCTCCAACAAGGTAGAAATCTATATTTCTACTCCTATTCTAAGATCTCTAAACGTTCTGCACGGTTTTTCACTCACACTAATTTTTTTGACGTAAAAGCAGTTTGTTATGGTGTAGAGATGAATTTATTAAGAGAGCAACCTTCTAAAAAGAGTCCAAATACATTGAATATTCTAGAAATTCGCACAGAATTGCATCCAAACTGTCTCGAGCGCTTTTGATGCCATTTTAGACATTGTCGGTGCCATTTTAGCATTGTTTTCTACACTTTGGCGCTGTCGGCGCCGGTTATCGCGCCGTCAGCGCCCACCCTGCGCAGCTCCACCATTTCGCTTTGTTTGGCTCCGTTTTAGCTCCGTTCTGTCCCATTTTAGTTGTGTTACGTTCCTAACAGATATACTTACAAAATAAGCATAAAACAACCTTCCTTTAAAGTGTAATTTTGTTAAAAAATATGTGAGAAGTGTAAAAGAGATTAAACATAGAAAGACGTATCGAAATGTGTCAGAACATATTTTTCTTTCTTGCTCGTTTTTTTCTCCAATTTGCGTCGTTTTGGCTTCTTTTTCTCAAATACTCCATTTCTTATCTCTGAAATAAAAAATGTACAAAATACCTGATACATAAAAAATATATGCATTTTTAGACCCATATTTTATACATATTTTTGGTGATATTACACTTTAATGGAAGGTATTTTGATGTTTTCTTGCATGTTGTTGATTTTTAGGGCTTAAAGTAAAAAAGGAAGTAAACAATATGAAATTTGGAATCAAATAACATTTTTTTAGGAAATACTCAGCGTCGGCAGCGCAAAGGTCGGCGCCGACGGCGCAGATCAACCGAAAGCTGGAGGATTTTTACTCAGCGCCGACGACGCCAGACTTGCGCTGACTGCACCAAAGGCGGTTCACTCCCCCATTTATAGAAGTTTTGATGTATTTTCATGATTTTTTAAGAGTTTTTGGAGGCACCTCTTGAAGAACCGACCTTGGGCTTTATTTGGGGCAAAATTTCATGAGGAAAGGGGCTCCTCTATGTTCATTTTTTGCTCTACAACATTCCACCACGCTACATTTCCATAATCCATCTTCATTCCACCACATATTGGAGTCAATTAGTAATTTTGCTTTCATAGTTTCGAGTTTTTGTGGTGAGATTTAGTGTGAAACTTTTTGTAAGAGTGTTGGAGAAGGAGAAAAGTAGAGAGTTCTTCTTCCTGCATTTTTAAGGAAGGTTACAAAGGATTTACTTTGAGATAGTATTCTATATAAGTTTGTTTGTTTATTTAGTGTTGTATGAACTTTCTTTTAAATATAAAATTTGTGTTTTGTCGTATCTTTCTCATGAAGTCTGAGTAGTTTTCTCTATATAAGATAATATGAATGTGTCATAACTAAAATATAAAATAAATTATGATGATTTTTCAACTTCGAACTTAATTTATTTATCAATCTGGCCAATTGATTTGTTAAAATATGTTGTGAAACATTTGATCCGAGAAATGAAGTATGCGTTCTACAACAGAGTGTGGATCACATTTGATTTCATGAAGGAGAAATTTGTTCATGAAATTAAATGCAAATAAATAAGGAAATATTCTTTGTTGGGTGTAGAATTGGAGAATCTTTAGGGTGACAAACTAAAATCCCCAATTTGGCCTTAGTGTTTAAAAACTATAGCGAGAGTTAGCCTTCAGGTGAAGGGAAGTGGGAGCTATGGAGTGGGAGTTGGTATCCTCCTAGCCTAGCCAAAGATTTAAGGACTAAACCTTAGATTAACCAATGATTTTCTATACACTATATGAGGGTAGAGAATTAAAATTGCTCCTATTTGGCACAATACATATTATAAACATTTATCTCATCTCATTTCACCAGAATTTCATTGTAGTGGGAAGGATGTGTTTTCACATAAGAAATCTTCATTACATAAATATAATTAGTAGATTAGAAGTTATTATTAAAAATTTGCATTTCAGTTTTGCTAATAGTTAAGTAATTTAGTTTGGTTAACATATCACGTTCAAAATTAGTGACAGTGATTTCATTTGATTTTCTGTAAATTTCCTGGTAAAATTTATCATTGCTAATTTACACCTTCCCAGTGGGATTGATATTTGGAGCTTAAATAGAAAGTCCATTATTAGTTGATAACGATACATATACTTGCGTAGAATTCCATTATTAATTACCTATAATTATATATATTTTACACAGCTGACTTTTCATACAAGGATCAAGTTTTTGGTATTGTAGGGGTGTCAACTTCATAAATCCTTACATATAAAAAAATCGAGATCAAGTTTTTGGCGTCGTTTGCATGGGGAAGGTAATATTTAAATTAAATTAAATTAAATAGTTTTGATAAATTAGGAAATATAGAGAATATATATATACTATACAAATATATAAAAACATAAGAAAATATAAAAAATAAAAAAAAATCCAAAAGGAATTTAATTAAGATTGTATTTTTAAAGAATTTTACTTAGCTTACTTTATTTGTTTATGCAAAATATTGGATTTGAAGGTTTAGTACCTTACAATTCCTAATTAAAACGTATTATTAGAAAAGATTGAACACAACAAAGAGAAATTAAGAATTTGAAAGAAATGACAAATAATATAGAAAATCCAATAAATGAGAATCAACAAAGACCTTTAAGAGATTATGCGAATTCAACAACATATGAACTTCATTTAACTATTCAAAATCCTGATGTTGCTGCTAATTCATTTGAGCTTAAACCTGCTATTATCCAAATGGTACAAAATAATTAGTTTGGAGGAAACACCTATTGAAAATCATAACTTACATCTTGCTAGTTTTCTTGAAATTTATGCTACATTTAAATATGAAGGAGTGTCTAATGATGCTATTAAGCTTAAACTTTTTCCTTTTTCATAAAGGGATAAAGTCAAGGCTTGGTTAAAATCATTAGCACCCAAATCTATTAGACTTGGGGAGAACTATCAAAAAAATTCTCGGCGAAGTACTTTCCAACCTCGAAAATCGCTAAGCTTAGAAATGATTTTACATCTTTTTGTCAGTTTGAAGGGGAATTGATATATGAAGCTTGGGAACGATTTAAGGATCTTCTTAAAAAATATCCACACCATGCTTTTCCAGATTGGTTAATAATTCAAACCTTTTATAACAGATTAGTAGGATCATTAAGATCTATTATAGATCATGTTGCAGGTGAATCTTTAATGTCAAAACCTTTTGATGAAGCATATTCTTTAATTGAAGAAATGGCTACTAACAATTTTTATTTGCCCTTTGGAAGGGTAAATCATGAGAGAGTAGCCAGTATTCATGAATCTGATGCAATGTCTATTTTTACATCTTGAATAGCTGCTATTTCTAAACAGATTGATCAAATAAGAGTGAACTATTCTCAAATACCTCCAGTATTAGAGGAAAATTCACTAGGACAGATTATTGACACTCAACCATCTTATGAAACCTTAAACGCTATAAATAATTGAAATAACAATGCATATTCTAACTATTTTAATGGATAGAAAAATCACTCTAATTTTAGTTTGGATAATTATAATAATTAGGTGAATCCATCTGAAAATCTGAACAATCAAAGAAATTCTAATTTTTGACCTTATTATTCTCTAGAATTTAACTCCAATCCTAACCCACAAGTTAAGGAAAAGAAGTTGATAATGGAAGAAGTGATGTTGAATATGGAAAATCAAATACAGAATCAAGGGGCTGCTATTAGAAATATTGAAAATCAATTAAGACATATTGTTATTGCACTTAGTAAAAGACATTTGGGAATTCTTCCAAGTACTGTGGAAGTTAATCCAAAAGATCAAAATAAAGAGCAAATTAAAGCTGTTCAATTACGAAATGGAAAAGAAATACAAACAAGAATCCAAAAAGAAACTAAAGTTAATAAAGAGAAGGAAGAAATGGAAAATGATCAACGGGAAAATGAACAAACACAAGTTTCTTTTGAAAAACCATCACCTCTGTTTCCTCAAAGACTGAAGTAGTGGAATAAAGATAAACAATTTACAAAATTTTTGGAAATCCTTAAAAAGTTAACGATAAATATTCCTTTTATTGAGACTTTGGAAGAAATGCCAAGTTATGTGAAATTAATGAAGGATGTACTAAATAAGAAAAAGAAGTTTATAGATCATTAGATCGTTGCACTTAGTGAAGAGTGTAGTGCTATTATTCAGAATTGCTTCCTGAAAAACTAAACGATCTTGGTAGTTATACTATACCTTGTGCAATTGGTGAAAAGTTTAATGGAAAAGCTTTATGTGATTTAGGAGCGAGTATAAATCTTTTGCCCTTATCAATAATTAAACATTTAGATTTGAGAGGAATTTCCCCTACTACTATAACTCTTCAGTTAGTTGAACGATCAATACCTTATCCAAAAGGAGATATAGAGGATGTGCTAGTAAAAGTGGATAAGTTTATTTTTCCTGTAGACTTTATAGTATTGGATATGGAGGAAGATAAAGAGATTCCTATTATTTTAGGGAGCCTATTTCTTGCAACAGGAAGAGCTGTAATAGATGTACAAAAAGGAGAATTATTAATGAGAGTTATGATCAAGGAGAGCTGTGATAGATGTGTAAAAAGGAGAATTAATAATGAGAGTTAATGATCAAGAAGTAACATTTAATAATACAAAAGCTATGAAATATCCTGCAATAGAAAAAGACAATGAATGTTTTAGGATGGAAGTTACTAATTATCGCTATGAAATATTCTGTAATACAAAGATAGTGAATGCTTTAGGATGGAAGTAACTGATTATCTAAGTAATAAACAGTTTAAGAAAGATTTCGAAGATAAATTTAAGCAAGGAGAAATTTTTGAGAATGAAGATGAAATTAAAGAAGAAGATTTGGAGGCAAATTTGAAATGTTAGACTTGATGGAAAACGATGATAAAAATCTTACTCCTTCAAGTATTAAACCACTTAAACTTATATTAAAGAAATTACCTCCCCATTTAAAGTATGTACTTTTAGGAAAGTCATCTACATTGTCGGTTATTATATCTTCTGAGTTAACTGATATTCAGGAAGAAAAGTTGATAGAAATGTTAAAAAAGTACAAAAAGGCTTTTGGATGGACTTTAGCAGATATTAAAGGAATTCATCCTTCAATTTATATGCACAAAATTTTATTAGATGAACAACATGAACCTAAAGCTGATCTCAGAGAAGATTAAACCCAATAATGAGAGAGGTTGTTAAAAAAGAGATTTTAAAATGGTTAGATGCTGGAATTATATATCCTATTTTAGATAGTACTTGGGTAAACCCAATTCACTGTGTACCGAAAAAAGGAGGAGTGGTTGTTTAAGAAAATGAGAAAAATGAATTAATACCAATAAGACAAGTAACTGGTTGGCAAATTTGCATTGATTATATAAAATTAAATATGGTCACCAGAAAAGATCACTTTCCTTTACCCTTTCTAGACCAAATGCTGGATAGATTGACTAAGAATAAGTATTACTACTTTTTAGATGGAAATACCGGTTATCACCAAATTCCAATTGCTCCGGAGGATCAAGAGAAAACAACATTTACAAGCCCATATGGAACATTTACTTTTCATAGAATGCATTTTGGACTATGCAATGCACCTGAAACATTTCAAAAATGAATGATGTCAATTTTTAGCAATTTTATAGAACATGGAATGGTAGTGTTTGTGGATGTTTTTTCCATATTTGAAACTTCGTTTGAATTATGTCTTACTAATTTAGAAAAATTTCTGGAAGTAAGTAAAAAAGTCAATTTAGTCTTAAATTGGAAAAAATGTTAATTTATGGTTGCAGGAGGTATTGTACTTGTGCATAAAATTTTTGAAAAAGGCATGGAGGTAGTCCTACCAAAATCCAAGTTATAAAAAAATTACCACCGCCTACTAATGTTAAAGGGGTGAGAAGTTTTTTAGGACATGCTAGTTCTTACAAACGCTACATAAAATTTTTTTAAAAAATAACTAAGCCTCTATGACAACTTTTAGAAAAAGATAAGAAATTTAATTTTAATGAAGAATGCATAAAAGCATTTAAATTATTAAAGAATAAGTTACTCATTGCACCTATAATAGTACCAATTGACTGGGAAAAACTATTTGAAATAATGTGTGATGCTAATGATTATGCTATTGGGGTCGTATTAGGACAAAGGCACGACAAAGTTTTTAAAGTTATATAATATGCTGTAAAACTCTAAATGATGCTCAAATTAATTATACCACTACTGAAAGAGAGTTATTTGCTATTGTTTATGCCTTTGGTAAATTTAGACCTTATTTAATTGAAACTAAATGTATAATGCATACAAATCATCTGCTATTAAATATTTAATGCAAAAGAAGGATGCTAAACCAAGATTAATTAGATGGATACTTCTATTACAAGAGTTTGATTTTTCTGTGATTGATAGAAGAGAAATGATAATCAAATAGCTGATCATTTGTCTAGAATAGAATTAGAAATATTAACTAATTTTGCAAATAAAATTGATTGATAAAAAGAAAAATGATAATCAAATAACTGATCATTTGTCTAGAATAGAAATAGAAATATTAACTAATTTTGGAAGTAAAATTTTAGAAAATTTTCGTGATGAACAATTATATAGTATTGATGGAATAACTATACCGTGGTATACTGCTATAGTGAATTATATTGTAAGTAATATTCTACCACCTGTTATAAAAAATTAAAAATTAAAGAAGTTTATATATGATTCAAAAGACTATTTTTGGGATGACCCATATTTATATAAACAATGTATAAAATTTATATATGATTCAAAATTCTATTTTTGGGATGAACCATATTTATATAAACAATGTAAAAATCTTAATTATTAGGAGGTGTGTGCCTTATGAAGAAACTCAGCAGATAATTGAAAGATGTCATGATTCAGAATTTGGAGGACATTTCAGAACAAATAGAACTACATATAAAATTTTAAAAGCCGGTTTTTATAAGCCAACTATTTTTATTGATGTTAATGAATATATTAAAACATGTGGTAGATGTCAACATGTAGGAAATATTTCTAGAACAAATAAAATGCCTCTAAAATACACATTGGAAGTTGAAATTTTTGATGTGTCGGGATTAGATTTTATGGGACCATTTATGCCTTCATTTGGAATTTTATACATATTACTTGTTGTTTATCATATGTCTAAATGGATTGAAGTTATTACTGTACCTAGATGTGATGCTCGGAGTGTTTTTAAATTTTTAATTAAAAATATTTTTACAAGATATGGAATGTCGAGAGTAATTATTGCTGATGCATGATCATATTTCAAGAATAAGAGAATAAAAAAATTCATTAATAAACATGATATTATGCATATATTCTCTGCTCCTTATCATCCTCAGACTAAAGGTCTAACAAAGATATCAAATCGTGAAATTTAACACATTTTAGAAAAGACTGTAAATCCTTATAAATTGGATTGGTCTGCTAGACTTGGCACAATATTATGGGCATATAGAACTGCTTATAAAATTCCTATAAGATTGCCACCATATAGACTGATATTTGGAAAAACACGCCACTTACCTGCAGAATTAGAGAATAAAGAATTTTAGGTGATTAAGGAATTTAATTTTAATCTAAAAGATGCTGGTGATAAAAGATTATTGTAACTCAATGAACTTGAGGAGATTAGAAATGAAACATATGATAATGCAAAAATCTATAAAGAGAAAATGAAAATATTATGATAGGAAGATTATTAAGAAGAAATTTGAACCTGGACAAGAAGTTCTATTATATAATACAAGATTGTGATTGTTTCCAGAAAAATTGAAATCTAGATCGTTAGGGCCATTTAAGGTAATTAATGTCTATCATTATGAAACTGTTGTGATTAAAGATCCTAACACTGGAAAAATATTTAAAGTTAACGGGCATTGTTTGAAACACTATTATGAAGGGCACATACCTCAATTTAAGGACATTTTAATGTTAAGTCAACCAAACTAAATAAATAGTATGTCCGACTAACGACATTAAACTAAGTGCTTTTTGGGAGGCAACCCTTACTTATATGTCTATGTATTACTATTTAGTTTGTTAAGTGTCTTATATATTAGTAGATAATAATCTTACACAATTGTATTTATTATAAATTAAGTCAAATATTAGTGTTGGAAGATAAATTGGAATTTAATTGAATGAAAAATGAAAATTGCAAAAATTTGGCCACTAGCGCCAACAACAGGAGAATGGGCCCCGACTGTGCCCAAGAAAATGGATCTCAGGGTCGGCATCACCCATCTGCTAGTAGCATCGAGAGCGGTTGGACTGTTTCTGTGACTTTTGGCGGACTTTGGCGAGATTTTGATCTATTATAACCGTCGGGAGGTGTTTTTAAAGTCCTAAAAACTCCCTAGGACGCCTTGAAACTTTCTATTTTCGGATTCCATGGCTTCTAATTCAAGAAATACTTCAAGGTATGGAGATCTCAATAAAAGAAAGTTTATTAGTTTCGACGCACAGAGATTATACGATAAAGTTATTGTGAAGAAGAGATTAATGAAGGAAAGTGAATTTGTTAATCATGGGTTGATCAATCCAAGTGCTCTAGTTGGAAAGATCATTCTGGAAAGGTGATGGGAAGTTTTGTGTTACACTACCACTGTGGTTTTTTTACCTATAGTGAAGGAATTCTATGCAAATTTACATGTAATTACCCAAGGAGTTGTCTTCGTATGAGGTAAGGCTGTACCATTTACTCCTGCGAGGATAAATGAATTGTATATGATAAAAAATGATCCAATCTGTCATGATACAAATTTCATTCCTATACGAGATTTGATGCAAGATATTTATAATTTTCTGACGGATGAACGTGATATGTGGGAAGTACAAGATGAAGGATATATTAGTTTTCCTGCTACATCACTTAATCCAATTTCGAAGGAGTGACATTTCTTTATTTGTGCAAAATTACTCCCTACTATAAAGATTAGTAGAGTCACTAAGGAGAGTATAATTTTAAACTACTGTATTAAATTGGAAAAACCTATTGATATATGTTCAATTTAATTTAAATTTGTGATGGGAATCGTTATGAATGGGCCAAGTTATGGACTTGGGCATCCTTCTATGATTTTTCTGATTTGCAGTCAATCCCAAGTGCCATATGAAAGTTGGAAAAAGTTTTTAGTACCATGGGAGCCCATGATCCCTACTGATGATCAGTATGCTGGAAATGGAATAGAAGTACTAAATGCTATTATAGATCCTTCTTCACATGCTTCATCTTCATTAATGCCACCAACCGTTGGAAGTTTGCTTGCTTTAGAGAAGAAATTGAAGAAAATTGAAAGAGAACTTCAGAGTATTATGAATGCAGAAGAAGATCTCAAGTACCTTTTTTATCACCTAGATTGGAGAATGAAAGAGAATTTTTATCACACCGAAAATTTTGAAGCAGGATTAGTTTGGATGTTTGAGGAAAATGGGTGGATCGAAGAAATTTCAACATATCAATTCTAGTACCAATCCTTCTACAAACTATATGTTCATTACCAATCTGTGGGAGATATTAGAGAAGGTGATAACACTTAAGATGAAGTTGAATGATTGAATATTATAAATTCTCTACTTGTTTAAAAATGTTTACGTGTTTAGTGTACCTCTATGGATTTGATTAGGTTTGATTTGGTTTATTCTAAACTTTGATTATGTGTATAGTTTTGTGTCAGCTCTTTGTGTTGTGACTTGATTGTGACGCTGATTTATAATTAGTTTACTTCATAGGTGTGAATTTATGATTTGTAAAATGTGATCATAAAAGGTGTATTTTAATGTATAAAAGTTAGTTTATTATTGTTTGTGAAAATGATTGTTTGTGAAATGTGTATTTATGAATTTAGATAAAATTTGTGTTTAAAAATACTAAAATCACTTTCGAGAAAATTGAAAAGAAATTAAAATTTTAAAAAATCAAAATAGTGAATTTCGGTCCTTCAGCGTCGACGATGCTGACATTGGCGCCGACGACGCCTTCAACCTGAGAGCGGCAAATTAACCCTTTAATTTGCGATTTTCACCATAAAATTCCATTTTTACCCCTTAAGTCATCTTCAACCTTCGGTTTTGCACATAGGGCTTGATTTTGGGTGGATTTGAGGCGATTTAGAGGCAAAGGAACTTCAGATTTTATCTTCTTTAGGTAAGAGCTACACTTTAAAGTAAAACTTTTTTATTTTCACCCAAAATTTTTCTCGCATTGACTAGATCCAAAATTTTGAAATTTTTTTGGGAGATTTTGATAAAATGCTTTAGTAAAAAAGTCTTAGTTAGTAGATTTGAGTTTAAAGTGGTTTACATTTTTTTTCAGAATTTTGGGATTTATTCAAAATTTTTATCATTTTTTTCTAGATTTCCTATGACACCTAGATCGAGCAAAAGAAAAATAGAATATGACAAGCAAGGATTTATTAGCTTTAGAGCCAGTGCTCAATTTCATAGTCTTCAAGAAAATAAAAAAGTGATTCAGGACCGAGGTTTTAAAAATTTGGGAGGAGAAGTTGAACAATTGATTATCGCTAGGCAGTGGGAAAACTTTTGTTATTTTACTTCTGATGCGATAGTTGGGATTGTGATAGAATTTTATGCCAACCTTTCTGAGCTTCTGATGAATTTATTTTTGTTCAAGGAAAAAGGGTGGAGCTTACTCCAAGAAAAATTAATGAACTTTATCACTTAAAAGATCTTTATAGATGCTTGTATCATTCGTTTTCTGCTACAGATAAAGCCTTAGATGGAGTTATTTCTTTTCTAACTAGTGAGAAAGAGTCTTAGAAAATAAAAAATGGAGTTAAAATTAACTTTCCCCTTTCTATGTTAAATGTAGTGTCTAAGGCTTGACATTATTTTATTTCTGGAAGGAATATTCCAACGAATCATCATAGTGAAGTAACCAAGGATAGATCCATCCTTAAATATTGTATTAAGCAAGTGATGGATATAAATGTAGGCTCTATCATTTATATGAACATTTGATTTATTGCGGTAGAAGAGACCTGGCGCACCCTGCTCTCATTTACACATTTTGTGAGCATGCAAGAGTTGAGTTCAGACCCGATGAGGTGAGGTATGAGCCTCAAAGACCGATTAGGCTTGCCAAAATCAAGACTTATAAGTCCCATGTTGATTAGAGATCTGAAAGACAAGCCAGTAATATTCGTTCTACTTTTAGAACCCCTACTTTTAGTGAGCCTACTTCAAGTGACCCCAGTAACAGGAAGTTGTTGGACCAGATAATGAATTAGTAGGGAAATATTTTGAGGATGAATTATAGGATGCAGAGTATGGAGGCCAGAAATGCTTACATTGATGATTTGATTTGCCAGAAAATTGAGTATGATGCTGCTTATGATGATGCTTTAGTAAGATACTTGAGGGGTAACCATACAGTTGAGTTCCCTATTCACCATACTTATACTCCATATTAGTAGCAGAAGTTAGATGTCGATGATGAAGAAGATAATGACTGGTGATCTTTTTGTTTGTTTGTTTGTGTTTGTACTGTGTGATTGTATTTTTTATGTTGTGATGTTGTTGAAGACTTTGTTTGTTATGTAATGTGAAACTGTAATGTGGAAAAATGTTTTCATTTTTAGAGTTTAACTTAGTTCTATTGTTATTTTCAGCACATTGTTATGTATTGTGATTAGCTCTTTCTCAGCAAATTTTATATGTATTATGTGCAATTTAATATTTTTAGCCTTGTAGTTTTCATATTAGCATCTGCAGTTTTTCAAAATTTATGTTCAAAAATCAGAATCTCCAACAGGTATGATTTTTTTTTTATGTATTTAATGCTTTCTTTCACCCTTCATTTTTAAAGTTCTTCATGTAAAAATCTTTTAAAAATTTAAGTTTTTTTGGGGGGGGTGGGGGAGACGAAAAATCATTTTTAGAAAGAGAGAAAGAACTTAATTTTATTTGTCCTCACTTAATTATATTTTCAAAATTTTAAATTTAACATGACTATTGGTATTAGGGGTTAATTTGAGATAATTATATTTATGTTTCTAATTATGTAGTAAATTTAAGTAAAAATTTTCAATAATAAAGGTTAATTCTAGGGGATAAGATATTTTGAAAAAGAGAATAAGACTGTGTTTTTCTATTTTAAGAAAAGAAATTTGTATTTTTGAAGTATTAAAAATTTTAAGAGATTCATGTAAAAAGAAAAGAATTAAACTTTATAAAATCTTTAAGTTAATATAAATTTTAAATTCATGTAAGAAGAAAAGAATTAAACTTTATGAAATCTTTAAGTTAATATAAATTTGTTAAGTGAAGAATTATAAAAAGTTTTTAGCTTTAAGAAAAGGATAGTGAAGTTCAAAATCATTAAAGGCTATCCAAATATAGTAATCCTCACATATAGAAAATAAAAAGAAAAGAAAAAAAAAAGAAGAATAAAAGAAAAGAAAAAGAAAAGATGTGGGGAGAAGCTTGAGGATATGCCTAATTAAAAATTGACTTTACTTTAATCAACTTAAGGAAAAATGCTTGGACACATTTTTCTAAACTTTTGTTTTGAATATTAACTTAATTATTAATAAAGTTTTATGAAGTTCTTTTTCATATGAATTTCCTAAGTGACTTTAATATTACAATTGCAATTTTTCTTAAAAAGAATAGAGGATCAGAAACCTTAGACTTAATTACTGAATATCCTTACACCTTTAGTATTAAATCGAGTTGTTTTCAATTTTTCTTAAGTTAAACTATTATATTTAGAGAACTAAAATATGGAAGTCTAAAAGTTAAATTCTTTACCATAAGTCATATTTTTTATTAGTAGAGAAGTTACTTGAGGACAAGTAATATGTAAGTTTAAGGGATTTTGATACACCGAAAATATATGCATTTTTAGACTCATACTTTATATCTATTTTTGGTGATATTGAACTTTAATGGAAGGTATTTTCATGTTTTCTTACAGATTTTTGATTCTTAGGGCTTAAAGCAAAACAGATGAAATTTTGAATCAAAATGACATTTTTGAGGAAATACTCAGCACTGGCAGCACCAAGGTCAGCGCCGACGGCGCAGAACAACCGAAAACTAGAAGATTTTTACTCAGCTTTGACGACGCTAGACTAGCACCGACAGCATCAAAGGCTGTTCAGACCCCGTTTCTAGAAGGATCGATGTATTTTGACAATTTTTGAAGAGCTTTTGGAGGCACCTCTTAGAGAACTGACCTTGGGCTTTATTTGGGGCAGAATTTCATCAGAAAAGGGGCTCCTCTACTTTCATTTTTTGCTCTATAACATTCCACCACGCTACATTTCCAAAATCCATCTTCATTCCACCACAAATTGGAGTCAATTAGTAATTTTGCTATCATAGTTTAGAGTTTTTGTGGTGACATTTAGTGTGAAACTTTCTGTAAGAGTGTTGGAGAAGGAGAAAAGTGAGAGAGTTCTTCTTCCTGCATTTCTAAGAAAAGGAGATTTTCTTTGACAAAGAGTTCCAGATAAGTTTATTTGTTTATTTAGTGTTGTATGAACTTTGTTTTATATATGAAATTTGTGTTTTGTCATATCTTTCTCATGAATTTTGAGTAGTTTCTTCTATCTTTCCCCCTACTATGAGATCTAGAGAAAGGAATAGATAATATGAATGTGCCATAATTAAAATATAAAATAAATTGGGATGATTTTTCAAATCTGAACTTAATTTACTTTTCAATCTGGCTAATTGTTTTGTTAAAATATGTTGTGAAATATATGATCCGGTAAATGGAGTATGCGTTCTACAATAGAGTGAGGATCACATTTGATTTCATGAAGGAGAAATTCGTTCAGGAAATTAAGTGCAAATAAATAGGGAAATATTCTTTGTTGGGTGTAGAATTGGAGAATCTTTAGGGTGACAGACTAAAATCCCTAATTTGGTCTTAGTGTTTATCCTTCAAGTAAAGGGAAGTGGGAGCTCTGGAGTGGGAGTCAGTATCCTTTTAGCCTAGCCACAAATTTAAGAACTAAACCTATGATTAACCAATAATTTTCTATGCACTGCATGAGGGCAGAGAATTAAAATTGCTCCTATTTGGTACAATACATATTATAAACATTTATCTCATCTCATTTCACTAGAATTTCATTGTAGTGGGAGAGATGCTTTTTCACATAAGAAATCTTCATTACATAAATATAGTTAGTAGATTAGTTGTTATTATTAAAAATTTGCATTTCAGTTTTGCTAATAGTTAAGGAATTTAGTTTGGTTAACATATCAACATTCAAAATTAGTGATAGTGATTTCATTTGATTTTTTGTAAGTTTCTTGGTAAAATTTATCATTGCTAATTTACACCTTCCTTGTTGGATCGATATTTGGGGCTTAAATAGAAATTCTATTATTACTTGAAAACAATATGTATACTTGTATACAATCTAATTATTAATTACATATAATTATATATATTTTACTCAACTTCTTTTTCCTACAAGGATCAAGTTTTTGGCGCTGTAGTGGTGTCAACTTCATAAATCCTTACATATAAAAAAATCGGGATCAATACCTTCCTTTAATGTGTAATATCATTAAAAATTTTTAAAATTGAGCATAAAATATATATGAAAAAGTAATCATTTATTAGGCGTATCAAAATCCCACAAAGTTAACTGTTACTTGTCCTCAAGTAACACATTTACTACATAAAAGTTATGACTATTAGTAGAGAGTTTAACTTCTAAATTTCTATAATTCGGCCTGTTAAATATAATAGCAGAACTTAAGAAAAATTTTTAACAACTTAAGTTAAAACTAAAAGTATAAGATCATCTAGTAGTCCAGTCTAAGATTTCTTATTCTCTATTCATTTCAAGAAGAATTGTAAATTGTCATATTAAAGTCACTTAGAATATCCATATGAAAAATAACTTCATGAGAACTTTATTAGTAAGGATACTAATACTCAAATACATGTTTAACAAATGTAATAAAGTCTTCTTCCTCAAGTTGATTCAAGTGAAGCCAATTTTTTATTAGGCATCTCCTCAAGCTTCTCCTCACATACTTTTCTTTCCTTTTTCTTTTCTTATTCTTTTTTTTCTTTTAGGATCATTTTTAATCCTTTTCTTGTTTTTTATTCTTTCTTAAGTGAGGATTACTTTATCTGGATAGCTTTTAATAATTTTGAGCTTCACTATCCTCTTCTTAAAATTAAAAATATTTCAAATTCCTTTACATTATAAATTCATATTAGCTTTGAAGATTTTTATAAAGCCACATTATTTTCTTCTTTCATGAAACTCCAAGATTCTTAATACTTCAAAAATACAATTTCATTTACTTTAAATAGAAAAAGCATAGTCTTATTCTTTCGTACCAAATGTCTTAACTCTAGAATCAAATTTCATTATTAAAAGCTTTTATTCAAGTCCACTATATATTTAGAAACACAAATATAATTATCACAAATTAGCCTCTAATGTCAAAGGTGATGTTAAATTAAATTTTCAAAATATAGCTAATTGAAGACAAATAAAAATTTAGTTTCATTCATTTAAAGAAATTTTTCTTCCCCCAAAACTTAAATTTTTAAATATTTTGCAATCAATTTCATAAATGTAGCAGGAAGAAAAAGTAAAAGTTGAATCTACTAACTACTACAATATCTTATCAAATCTATATACATTCTTAATCAGGATAGAATGACTGCAGGAGAAAGTAAATCTAGCCTAAAACATGCATGCAATAATATTAAACTAAAAGGAAGTATACTTAGCTTTAAAATCTAATTTTCTTCCTACCCCCAAACTAGATTTTTAACATGTATAGCATTTAGTGCAAAAAATATAAGTAGGAAGAAAAACAGTTTAGAAATTTTATCTACCACATATCTCTATAAAAAACATTTACAATTATTTATCATGATAGAAAACATGTAGTAGAAATTAAATCTAAACTAAACATGCCAGAATGAAATTAACTAAACAAAAGTCTAACTAGCATAACATGTATCAGCATTGGAATATAAAAATGTTCTTCAAGTCCTATATATTATTGTAACACAAACACAAACACACATCATAAATGAGGTCAATTATTCCTTTAACTCATTGCATCTCACTAAAATTACTTCCAATTTCTAATGGAATCACTACACAAATATATTGGGTACTAATAGATGATTTTATAGATTCAAGTCCTAAAGATAATATTATACCTGATACATTAGGTCGCAAATACCAACCTCAGGTGTTACCATATCCCATTAGTTAAGTGATACACCTAAAATATATAGTGTTTTTAGACAGATTTTTATACCTATTTTTGAGATATTGAGCTTTAATGGAAGGTATTTTTGTGTTTTTTTTTGTAGATACAAGTAAAAATAGAAAAAAAATGCTTAAAGAAGTGAAAAAGGATCAAATTTGGAGCAAAAAGGTGAAAAATTGTGCAAAGAGTTTTGCGCCTAAGCGCCAGATCCGGCGCTTAAGTGTCGGTTAAACAGAGAAGGTCATGCCTAAGCATCGAGAGCCCACGCTTAAGCGCCAATGGCAGTTACTAGACGAGTAAAATCAATTTTCACGAATTTCGAAGAGGTTTTTGAGGCACCCATTGGCTTAATAGGTGGTTGAAACCACCATGGACGAAAATTATCATGAAAGGATGCATCTCTTCGGCAAATACATTAAATCAAGACACATTTTGAAGAGATCCCAAGGCACCTCTTGGAAAAATATAAATGAAAGAAGAGAAGGCTTAAAAAAGAGTCCTGAAAATATTGGCAAGTTTTGAAAGTTCTTCTCTAGGGTGTTAATTCAGAGAGATTTTCATGAACCACTTTTTATTTACTTTATCTTTTTTGTTATTTTTTTTTTTAGTGATTGTAAAATAGAAGAGATTTAAAGGAACTTTAAGAGTTTGGTGTAGGACTTGAGATAAGTTTTTATCTTTTTGTTTTAGACTACTTTTGGTTTTAATTGAGATTTATTGTTGGTTTGACAATAATTTATTCATTTAAACTAAAGTGTGATTTTGTTTTCTCAATGGATTCTGTGTAGTTTTCTTTATCTTTCTTCTTAAAATGATAAGTAATTAAGTTTTGGATGGAAGTTGTGGAGAGTATTAATCTTTAATGTTGGAAGAAGTTGTGATGATTTAAATCCATGCACTTCATTTACTTCTTGATTTGGCCAATCCAAATGTTAAAATTTGTTGTGAAAACATGTAAGCACAGGGCTGGTATTGTTTTAGGAAACAATTGAAGAATCACATGAGGTTGTATGAATGAGAATGTAGTTCATATGATTGAGTGCAAATAAATATAAGAATCACATGAGGTTATATGAATGAGAATGTAGTTCATATGATTGAGTGCAAATAAATAGGAATCGCATGAGGTTGTATGAATGAGAATGTAATTCATATGATTTAGTGCAAATAAATAGGGAAATAATCATTATTGATGTAGACGTTTATTATTGAGTGCAAATAAATAGGGAAATATTCATTGATGGGTGTAGAGTTAGAGGACTTTAAAGTTAGTGCAAATAAATAGGAAAATATTCATTGAAGGGTGTAGAGTTAGAGGACTTTAAAGTGACAAGTTAAAGCCCCCAACTTAGTTTATTGTTAGGTTATGATACGAGATGTTAGCCCTTAGGTGGAGGGAATTGAGGGAACTCTAGAGTGAGTGACTGCAAATAAATAGGGAAATATTCATTGAAGGGTGTAGAGTTAGAGGACTTTAAAGTGACAGGGTGTAAATAAATAGGAAAATAATCTTTGAAGGGTGTAGAGTTAGAGGACTTTAAAGTGACAGGTTGTTCATATGATTGAGTGCAATAAATAGGGAAATATTCATTGAAGGGTGTAGAGTTAGAGGACTTTAAAGTGACAGGTTAAACGGTAGGAAAATATTCATTGATGAGTGTAGATTTAGAGGACTTTAAAGTGAGAGGTTAAAGCCCCCATTGGAAATAATCATTGAAGGGTGTAGAGTTAGAAGAATTTAAAGTGACAGGTTAAAACCCCCAACTTGGTTTTAAGAATCACATGAGGTTATATGAATGAGAATGTAGTTCATATGATTGAGTGCAAATAAATAGGAATCGCATGAGGTTGTATGAATGAGAATGTAATTCATATGATTTAGTGCAAATAAATAGGGAAATAATCATTATTGATGTAGACGTTTATTATTGAGTGCAAATAAATAGGGAAATATTCATTGATGGGTGTAGAGTTAGAGGACTTTAAAGTTAGTGCAAATAAATAGGAAAATATTCATTGAAGGGTGTAGAGTTAGAGGACTTTAAAGTGACAAGTTAAAGCCCCCAACTTAGTTTATTGTTAGGTTATGATACGAGATGTTAGCCCTTAGGTGGAGGGAATTGAGGGAACTCTAGAGTGAGTGACTGCAAATAAATAGGGAAATATTCATTGAAGGGTGTAGAGTTAGAGGACTTTAAAGTGACAGGGTGTAAATAAATAGGAAAATAATCTTTGAAGGGTGTAGAGTTAGAGGACTTTAAAGTGACAGGTTGTTCATATGATTGAGTGCAATAAATAGGGAAATATTCATTGAAGGGTGTAGAGTTAGAGGACTTTAAAGTGACAGGTTAAACCTTCAACTTGGTTTATTGTTTTAGTTATGATACAAGAATGTTAGCCTCAGGTGGAGGGAATTGAGGGTACTCCAAAGTGAGAGCTAGTATCTTCCCTTCTTAGCCGGTCTTCAGAACTATTCAAACTTTAAATTAGCCAATGTTCTTTATAGCATCTCTAATAAAGGTAAAGAATATTATTGCCCCTATTTAGCACAACACAATTTGCATACTTCCACAACAGAATTCCTATACTTATTACCGATTCATGATAAGAAGAAAGATATTTTTATATTAATTACTTTTCTTCTACAAAAACTTTAGTTATCTTTTTAATCTGTTACAATTTTATTAAAATATCAAAAATACCAAAAATATTTACATGCTAAATTCCTGCAAAAATCATTTTTATTTTAAGTAATTATCTTTTTAAAAATAGAAAAAACTTTCTAAAAAGTGCATATTGCATAATCTTTCCAGTGGGTTCAATATTCAGGTCTTAATCAAAAAGTCCTATATTACTTGATAACGATATGTATACTTGTGTAGCATCCCAATATAAATATATATAAATTACAAAGTTAAATTCTTATTTTTTTTCAGAATTAGATTTTGATTTTGCTGCAAAATAAGGAAATATAAGTGAAAAATACCATCAAAACTATTATTATACTGTGCATAAGCATTAAGTATTCAGGGATCAAGTTTTTGGCGCTGTAGCTGGGGATTAAAATCTTCAAGTACTGGTGTCGACTTTATAAATCCCTACATATAAAAAAATTGGGATCATTAAGCACCTATAGTAGTTATAAGGATAGTGTAAAATCATGCACATGTTACTCATCATATAGGTTAGCTACTCCTATCAAATGAAAACAAGGTTAAAGAAAAAAAGTAATAACATTCAGATGGAATTGTCACTGATAAATTCATAATGTCTCTTCTAAAACTCAAGTTCGGGTTAGAACTGAGTTGTAGTGGACTCATCAATCCAACTACTATAAGAGAACATGCAAGTCTAGCCATTATAATAAGTTAAGGAATCATCTCCCTCATGACACATACAAAGATCAAATCAAAGCACTAACAATCTAAACATCCACCAATCATCAATCAAAATGATCAATCCACACTAAAGCAAACACAATACAAAACTAACAGTCATGTCTCTTAAGCATACTAAATCAAACCACAGATAACTATGGGTTGCCTCCCATAAAGCGCTTGGTTTAACGTTGCTAGCTTGACAAATCATTCCACTTGGATCAAAATTCCAATTAAGTAATCCTTGATCAATCGCCCAATCTTTCCCAGATCCAGGGATTCCTACAAAGTCATTGAATTTAAATTTTTCTTTCAGATCTTCCTTTTTAGATTGATTCACATCATTGTTCCTCATATTTCTTTCTACATCTAATATTCTTCTAGTGGTTTTCTCAACTTTCATATTAATATCATCCTTAAATTTTCTAAGAAATGGATCTTTATTAGATACTTCATGATGTCCAAAATTTTGGATCAGATTCTCTCTAAATAATTCATATTATCGATCAAATTCTTTTAGGTTCCTCTTGTCTTTCAATTCTTCCCCTCGTACTGAGAAATAGTATAGGTGGTCTTTCTATATTTATCTTAGTTGAGGAAATAGGTTTTTCTAATTCAGTAGGAATATTTTTCATTGGTCTTTCAATATCTTTATCCTCATTTCTAAACTCAAAGTTCTTTTGAAACATATCCTCAAATTATCGTTTAAATATTTGTTCAATAATTTTAAATTGCTCATCATTCATCTGCTTAAGGTTGATCTCTGAATCACTACATAGAATCTCTTGAGGGTAACTGTTACTTGAATTAATAATCTATCCCAACATCAGAATCTCATTCAATTTGTTTTTATACCACAAAATATGTCATTCAATGACTTTGAATAACTCTTTCATATGAGATATTTTACTGATGTCATCATTCAATTCAGTTCATCTTGTGATTGAGTCGAATGTGAAGATATAAAGACTGGTGGTGTAGATGAATTCTCTATATAGGTAGGCTTTAAAATTGTATGGGGTATATTAATTTTAAGTTCATGAGATTTTTCAACACATGGAATTAAAAGTTTATTATTTTTGGGAACGCCCATCATTTCACACCTCTCCTGAACATACATACAGTCCTCTTTAAACAATATTTTAGACTCATCATGAAACTCCATTTCAATCTCATCTGTTAACTTACTATCAAAACATTTTTGGAAATGGTTTTTATTTATATAATCAATTTCATCCATCCAAAAACAATCATTATCTTTTCTCTCAGCTGGATACTTCATAGTCTTTAACACATCAAAAGTGGTTTCATGGTCATTAATATTCATAGTCAACTTTCCTTTTTACACATCTATCATAGCTTGTCTAGTAACAAGAAAAGATCTCCAAAAAATAATGGGATTTTCTTTTTCTTCCTGTATATTCATAGGAAAGATAAATTTATCCACTTTAACAAGCACATATTTTATTACCCCTTTTGGATAAATGATAGATCGATCAGTTAACTGAAGGCTTAGAATAGTGGGAGAAATATCAGCTAAACCTAACCTTCTAAATATAGATAGAGGCATCACATTATCGCTCGCTCCTAAATCACATAAAGCTTTTCCACATAATCTTTCTCTAAATACACAAGGAGTTGTTAAACTAGAAAAATCTTTTAGTTTTTTAGGATGCTTTTTCTAAAATATAACATTGCACTCCTCACTTAGTGCAACTATCTCGTAATCCTCAAATTTCCTTTTCTTTTTTAATATCTCCTTCCTAGATTTTGCATAACTTCACATTTGTTCCAAAGCTTCAGCAAAAGAAATATTTATTGTTAACTTCTTAAGTACATCCATGAACTTTGAAAATTGTTCATAAAACTCATGTTTGCTAAGTCTTTAAGGAAATGGCGGTGGTGGTCTTTCTAAATTAAATTTAGTTGGAGATATTAATTATTTCAGATCCTTAGAAACATGTTCTTCGGGTCTTTTTTTTTTTGTTTCTCTCACAACTTCTTTCTCTTTTCTGACCATATCCTCTATCTCTCTTCCACTTCTTAATTGGACACCTTCTATTTGTTCATTATTTTTTCTCTTTAGGTTTGATATCAATGTTGCCACAAATTGTTCCTTGGGGTTTATTGCTAAGTGAATTAGCAATCTGTCCAATTTGATTCTCTTTGTTTGTAATTGCAGCATTTTGACTTTCCAACTGGTTTCCCAATTGAAATACCACTTCTTCTATAGACATCTTCTTATCCTCAAAATGTTGATCATTATTAGAGTATGGTGGATATGAAGGTCTATATTTTGTGTTCCCCTGATTATTCCAACTTCCATTAGGATTTGCATTATTGTTTTTCTTTTGTTGGTTTCCACCCCAAGTAGTGTGTTTCCAGTTAAAATTAGGATGGTTCTTCCAACTTGGGTTGTAAAAGTTAGAATACAAGTTGTTTATGGTATTTAAAGTCTCATTTGATAATTTAGAATCAATCATATGCCCTAATGAACTTTCCTCACTTACTGGAGTAAATTGAGGCTTGTTCATTCCAAATTGGTCCAACTTCCTTGATATTGCATCAATTTGAGATGCAAGAATTGCAATCATATCTGTATCATGAACACTGGCTACATTTTTAGAATTTGAAACTTATTTGTAGTCACTTCTTCAATTTATGCATATGCTTCATTAAATGATTTTGACATTAATGATCCAGCAGTAGCAGCAACATTAATTATAAACCTAAGGGATTCTACTAACCCATTGTAAAAAGTTTGAATGATTAATCAATCGGGTAGAACATGGTGTGGAAACTTTCTTAAGAGTTCCTTCAATCTTTCCCAAGCATCGTATATTGATTGCCCTCTATACTGACAAAATGAGATAATATTGTTTCTAAGTTTAGTAGTTTTTGAAGGTGGAAAATACTTAGCTAGTAATTTCTGAGTTAACTCCTCCCCATTTTTAATAGACCTGGTGCTAATGAGTATAACCACATTTTAGCCTTATCCCTTAGTGAGAACGGAAAAAGCCTTTGTCTAACAGCATCGTATAACATGTCATTATAACGAAATGTAGCACAAAGTTCTAGAAATTTGGATAAGTGTAAATAGGGATCCTCCGAAGAAGTTCCCCCAAACTGGTTATTTTATGCTAGTTGGATAATATCTGGATTTATTTCAAAGGAGTTAGCTTATACGATAGGGGTTTGTATACTTGAGTGAATTTCATTTGTCGTAGGATTTATATAATCCCTCAAATATTTATGATGATTTTCTAAGGTTTTTTTGAATGTTTTTTATTTCCATTCTTAGTTCTTCAAGTCCTTTCTGTTTTTTGATTTTTTTTCTTTTTTTAACACAGGATCATAAGGCACAAGTCCTGCGGATCCTTTATTTCGCATACGCAACACAACAAACAATACATTAACAATTAAACAAATAAAATAAAAGGTATATTCGACATAACAAATCATTTTCACAAACACCTTGTTTTTGAGACAAATAGTTTTTTCACAAGACTATTTCATACAAATAGCCCTTTTCACACAAAATTCTTTTAAAGTTCTTACCGAAGCCTCCCCAGTAACGGCGCCAAAAACTTGATGCGCCTTTAGCGTGTGCTGTTTTTTTGCGTGTTTAATATCAGTTTAAATCCTTGGTACAGTGCCAAAAACTTGACCCGTCTCAAAATTATGCAATAATTTAGTTTTCAAAAGTATGGTGAAACACTTCACCCAATTTATATTAAGTAGTTAATATGAAAAATTGAAATGTTATAAAATATAACAAATAGGTCACACGATATGGGTTCTACGCAAGTGCACGTATCGCTTCAAGTAAAATAGAACTTTCTGATTAAGCCCCGAATATCGATCCCACAAGGAAGCAAGCAAAGATGTCCTTAGTCAAATTATAGTCAACTACTATTAGTTCATAGCTTGGAATATCGATTAAAATGGTGTTTTATCTAGCAACTACTCCTAAATGTGAATGTTAAATGTAAGGATAGTAATTATTCCTAAATGTAAATATTAATTCTAAAGGTAACTTTTTTTTGATGAGTTAGTTTGGAGAACTTTAAGATGTTAAAAACTACTATTCTTATGTATTGAATTGGATAATGTAAATGAATGCGACACATAAATATCGTATGTGCCAAATATGAGAAATTTTAATTCTCTACATTAATTCAGTGTTATAGAAAATCATTGGCTAATCTTAGGTTTAGTCCCTAAATCCGTGGCTAGCAGTTTTAATTCTCTACCCTCATACAGTGTTATAGAAAATCATTGGCTAATCCCAGGTTTAGTCCCTAAATCTGTGGCTAGGCAAAGAGAATATTGGCTCATACTCAATAGCTCCCACTTCCCTTCCCCTGAAGGCTAACTCTCGCTTTAGTTTTTAAACACTAAGATCAATCCCTAGAAACTCTAATTCTATACCCAAAAAAGTATATTTTCATATTTATTTTCACTTAATCCCATGAAAGAAATACTCCTTCAAGGACTTAAATGTGATTCTCACTCAATTGTGGAACTCATAATCCATTTCTCAGATCATATGTTTCACAACATATTTTAATAGTGCAATTTGCAAGATCGAAAAGTAAATTAAGCGTAAAGTAGGAAAACTATCACAATTTATAATTTAAACTTTTTCCAGCATGCATCCCAATATTCTAAACATGAATCCTACTCATTGTAAAAGAAAAGTAAAAGGAAAGTAATGACATAATTTTCTTATGCCACTATTTCTAAAAATGAAGAAAGAGTAAGAGAAACACATCATAAAGCACGAAGAAAAGACAACAAAAATCTTCATTAAATCAAAGCAAATCCACTAGATAAGTGTTTAAAAAGTCATATAATAATGAAGAACACAATACTTAATTTTTTCCCCTTGAAAGAAAGGTAAAAATCTCTCCCACAAAGTCTCCCACTTATCCATGCAATGCCATAACCTTCCCTTATAAATTCTCTCAAAATCTCCTCACCAATCTCTCCAAAAAGGTAGAAATCCACATTTCTACTCCTATTCTAAGATATCTAAACATTCTCTACGTTTTTCCACTCACATAACACATTTTATGACATAAAAGCACTCTATTATAGTGTAGGGATGAATTTCCTAAGAGATGGCAACCTTCCAAAAAGCGTCCAAATGCATCAAATCTTCTAGAAATTTGCCCAGGATCGCGTCTGAAACGTCTCAGACGCTGTCAGCACCATTTTGGACGTTGTTAGTGCCATTTTGGCTTCATTTTCTGCACTCTGGCTTTGCCGGCGCTGGTTCTGGCACCGTCGGTGCCCAGCTTGCGCAGCTTCACTATTTTGCTTTGTTTGGCTCTGTTTTAGCTCTATTTCATCCTGTTTCAGTTACGTTACATTCCTAACAGATATACCTACAAAATAAGCATAAAAAACATACCTTTAAAGTATAATTTCATTCAAAAATGTGTGAGAGGTGTAAAATAGATTAAACATAGAAAGACACCGCCTAGGCTCTATTTAGGGCCAAAATTTGATCAAAAACCCACCCCCCTTTGCACCATTTCACATTCTTCTACTCACTCGAATTTCCTCTTCATACGCCTACATTCTACACCATTTCACAACATTAGTTAGTTATTATTTTAATAGTTTTGAGTTTTTGTGGTGATTTTAAGTGTGAAATATTCTCTAAGAAGTGTTGAAGAGGAAGAGAAACGAGAGATTTCTTCTTCCTACATTTTCTAAGAGAGGCTATAAGGAATTTTCTTTGAGAAAGAGTTTCAGATAAGTGTTGTTTGTTTATTATTGTAGTATTAACTTTCTTTTATATTTAAAATTTATGTTTTTTTTGTATCTTTCTCATGAAATTTGAGTAGTTTCCTTTATCTTTCTCCCTACTACGAGATATAGTAAAATGAAAAGATAATTTGGATGTGCCAATGTTAAAATTGAAAATAAATTGTGATGGTTTTTTAAGTCCGCTCTTAATTTACATTTTGATCTGGCCAATTGAATTGTTAACATATGTTGTGAAACTTATGACCCGGGAAATGGAGTATGAGTTCTACAATAGAGTGAGAATCACATTTAAGTCCATGACGGAGTATTTTGTTCATGAAATTAAGTGCAAATAAATAAGAAAAATATACTTTATTGAGTGTAAATTTTGAGATTTTTTTAGAGTGACAGACTAAAAATCCCCAATTCGATCTTAAAAACTAAAGCGAGAGTTAGCATTCAGTGGAAGGGAAGTGGGAGCTTTGGAGTGAGAGTCAATATTCTTCTAGCCTAGCCACAAATTTAGGGACTAAACCTAAGATTAGCAAATAATTTTCTATAAAATTGAATTAGGGTTGAGAATTCAAATTGCTTCTATTTGACACAATACAAATTTAAATTATTTATCTCATCTCATTTCACCAAAAAGCTCATTATTTTGAGAAAGATGCTTTTTCATATAAGAAAACTTCATCACATTAACATAGTTTAGTAGTTACTATTTTTAAACTTTGCATTTACGTTTTGCTAGTAGTTAATAATTTAGTTTTGTTAGTATTACACATTCAAAATTAGTGATAATAATTTCATTTGATTTTTGTGACTTTTCTAGTTAATTTGTCATTTCAAATTTAAACCTTCATCGTGGGATCGATATTTGGGACATAAACAGAAAGTCTTAAATTAATTGATAATGATACATATACTTGCGTAGATTCCCCATTTTAAGTGCTTAACGTTATTATTACTAAAATACCACATCACGCTTTTGGCACCGTTGTAAAGTGGAGTCAACTTTATAATTTTAACACAACTATATTTCACCGGGATCAAGTTTTTGGCGTTGTTGTCAGGGAAGGTAACGGTAAATTAAATAATTTAAAGATAAAAATATACAAAATACAAAATATTAAAAAAATTATAAAATTAAAAATNAATTTTCTTTGATTATTATATTTGTTTATGCGAAATGTTGGATCTGAAGGTTTTGTACCTTACGATTCAGAATTAGAATGTACTATTAGAAAAATTAAAAACCAACAAAAAGAAATTAAAAATTTGAACAACATAGTAAATAACTTAGATAATCAAATAAATGAAATTTGACAAAGACCTTTAAACGATTAAGCTAATCCAACAACAGATGAACTTCACATAACTATTTGAAATCCTGATATTGCTGCTAATTCATTTGAGTTTGAACTTGCTATTATCCAAATGGTACGAAATAATCAGTTTGGAGGAACACCTACTGAAGATCCTAACTTACATCTTGCTAGTTTTCTTAAAATTTGTGCTACATTTAAATATATTGTGCTACATTTAAATATGACAGAGTGTCTAATGATGTTGTTAGGCTTAGAATTTTTCCTTTTTCAGAGAGATAAAGCCAAAGCTTGTTTAAATTGATTAGCACCTAGATCTATCAAATCATGAAGAGAATTATTACAAAAATTCTTGGCCAAATATTTTCCACCCTAAAAAATCGCTAAGCTTAGAAATGATATTACATCTTTTTGTCAGTTTGAGGGGTAATTGATATGTGAAACCTGGGAAAGATTTAAGGATCTCCTTAAAACTGTTCATGTCATGTTTTATCAGATTGGTTAATAATTCAAACTTTTTACAATTGTTTAGTAGGATCACTTAGATCTACTATAAATGCTACTGCATGTGAATCTTTAATGTCAAAACTTTTTGATGAAGCATACTCTTTAATAAATGAAATGACTACTAACAATTTTAAATGGCCCTATGAACTGGTAAATCCTAAGAGAGTAGCTAGTATTCATGATAATGATGCAATGTCTATTTTAGCTTCTCAAATTGCTGCTATATCGAAAAAGATTGGTCAAATTGGAGTGAACTATTCTCCAATACCACAAATATTAGAGAAAAATTCACTAGAACAGAAAATTGATACTCAATCATCTTATGAAACTTTGAATGTTATTAATAATTGAAATAACAATCCTTATTCAAACTATTACAACCGTGGATGGAAAAATCACCCTAATTTTAGTTGGAATAATTATAACAATTCCATGAACCCCTCAGGAAATTTAAACAATAAAAAAAATCCTAATTATTGACCTTATTATTCTCTTGGATTTAACTCTAACCCTAACCCACAAGTTAAGGAAAAGAAGTTGACGATGGAAGAGGTAATGTTGAATATGGGAAATTAAATACAAAATCAAGGGGCTGCTATTAGAAATATTGAAAATCAATTAGGACAAATTGCTACTGCACTTAGTAACAGACCTTCAGTAAATCTTTCGAGTACTTTGGAAGTTAATACAAAATATCAAAATAAAGAGCAAATTAAAGCAATTCAATTACGAAGTGGAAAAGAAATTGAAACAAGAATCAAAAGAGAAACTGAAATTGATGAGGAGATGGAAGAGATGGAAAGTGACCATAATGAAAATAAACAAACACAAGTTCATTAAGAAAAACCATTACCTTCATTTTCTCAATGACTAAAGCAGAAGAATAAAGATAAAAAATTTATAAAAATTTTAGAAATTCTTAAAAAATTAACGATAAACATTCCTTTCATTGAGGCTTTAGAACAAATGTCAAGTAATGTGAAATTTATGAAAGATATAATAATAAGAAAAGGAAGTTTGTAGATAATGAAACTGGTGCATTTAGTGAAGAGTGTAGCGCTATTATTCAAAAAAAGCTTCTTGAAAAATTAAAAGACCCTGACAGTTTTACTATACCTTGTACAATTTGTGAAAAGTTTGGAAAAGTCTTATGTGATTTAAAAGCAAGTATCAATCTTATGCCTCTATCAATTTTTAAACATTTAAATTTAAGAGAGATTTCCCCTACTACTGTAAATCCTTAGTTAGCTGATCAATCAATAACCTATCCTAAAGGAGTTATAGAAGATGTATTAGTAAAAGTGGATAAATTATTTTCCATGTATACTTTATAGTGTTAGATATAGAGGAAGATAAAGAGATTCTTATTATTTTGGGGAGACCATTTCTTGCAATGGGGAGAGCTGTGAAAAATGTGCAAAAAGAAGAATTAATAATGAGAGTTAATGATCAAAAAGTAACATTTAATTTTGCAAAAGCTATGAAATATCCTTCAATAGAAAAAGACAATGAATGTTTTAGGATGGAAGTCACTGATTATCTAAGTAATGAGCAATTTAAGAAAGAGTTTGAAGAAAAATTAAGGCACGAAGAAGTTAGTGAGAATGAGGATGAAATAAAAGAAGAAAATTTAGATTATATTCAAGACAAATTTAAATCTTTAGATTTGTTGGAAAATGATTATAAAAATATATTCCTTCAAGTATTAAACCACCTAAACTTGAACTAAAAGTATTACCTGCTCATTTAAAACATGTGTTTTTAGGAGATTCATCTACATTGTCTGTTATTGTATCTTTTGAGTTAACTGAAATTTAAGAACACAAATTAATAGAAATGTTAAAAAACATAAAAAGGCTTTTGGATGGACTTTAGCAGATATTAAAAGAAATAGCCCTTCAATTTGTATGCACCAAATTTTATTAGATGAAAAATACGAACATAAAAATGATCCTCAAAGGAGATTAATCCAATAATGAAAGAAGTTGTTAAAAAAAATTAAAATGGTTAGATGTTGGAATTATATATCTTATTTCAGACAGTGCATGGTTAAGTCCAATTCACTATATTCCAAAGAAAGGAGTGACCGTTGAATTAAATAAGAAAAATGAATTAATTCTAATAAGACAAGCTACTGGTTGGCAAATTTGTATAGACTATAGAAAATTAAACCTGGCCGCCATGAAAGATCACTTTCTTTTACCCTTTCTAAACCAATTGTTAGATAGATTGGCTGGAAATAAATATTACTGCTTTTTAGATGTATATATTGGTTATCATCAAATTCTAATTGCTCTTGAGGATCAAGATAAAAAAAACATTTACAAGCCCTTATGAAACATTTGCTTTTCGTAGAATGCCTTTTGGACTATGCAATGCACTTGCAACATTTCAAAGATGTATGATATCAATATTTAGTAATTTGATTGAACATGAAATGGAAGTATTTATGGATGATTTCTCTATGTTCAGGACTTCTTTTGAAATATGTTTAAATAATTTAGAAAAAGTTTTAGAATTATGTGAAAAAATCAACCTAGTATAAAATTAAGAAAAATGTCAATTTATGGTTGCAGGAGGAGTTGTACTTGGGCATAAAATTTCTGAAAATGGCATGAAAGTAGATCCTACAAAAATTCAAGTTATTGAAAAATTACCGCCATCGACTATAGTCGGAGGGGTAAGAATTTTCCTAGGACATGCTGGTTTCTACATGTGTTACATAAAATTTTTTTAAAAAATAACTAAGTCATTATACCAAATTTTAGAAAAAGATACAAAATTTGATTTTAATGAGAAATGCATAAAAGTATTTGAATTATTGAAAGAAAAATTAATCACTGCACCTATAATAGTCCTACGTGATTGGGAGAAACCATTTGAAAAAATGTGTGATGCTAGTGATTGTACTATTGGAGTTGTTTTAGGACAAAGGCTCAACAGAGTTTTTAAAGTAATATATTATGTTAGTAAAACTCTAAATGATGGTCAAATTAATTATAGTGCTACTAAAAGAGAGTTATTGACTATTGTTTATGCCTTTGATAAATTTAAACCTTACTTGATTGGAACTAAATGTATAGTGCATACAGATCATTCTGATATCAAATACTTGATGCAAAAGAAGGCCGTTAAAACTAAGATTAATTAGATGAATACTTCTATTGGAAGAGTTTGACTTCACTGTAGTTGATAGAAAGGGAAATGATAATCAAATAGTTGATCATTTCTCTAGACTAGAAAAAGAAATATTAACTAATTTTGCAAATGAAATTTTAGAAAATTTCCCAGATGAACAATTATATAGTATTTATGAAATAAATATACCGTGGTATGTCGGTATAGTAAATTACATTGTAAGTGATATTCTACCACCGGATATTAAGAACCATCAATTAAATAAATTTTTATATGATTCAAAATTCTATTTTTGGGATGACTCATATTTATATAAACAATGTAAAGATCTAATTATTAAAAGGTGTGTGTCTTATGAAGAAACTCAACAAATAGTTGAAAGATGTCATAATTCTGGATTTGGAGGACATTTTTTGGAACAAATAGAATTACTTATAAAATTTTGCAAGCTGGATTTTATTGGCATACTCTTCTTAGAGATGCTAATAATTAGATTAAATTTTGCAAGCTGGATTTTAAAAAAAGCTGTAAATCCCTATAAATTGGATTCGTCTGCTAAAGTAGATACATCATTTTGGGCATACATAACTGCTTATAAGACTCCAATAGGAATGTCCCCATATAGACATATTTTTGGAAAAACATGTCACTTACCACTACAATTGGAGCATAAATAATTTTGGGCTATTAAGGAATTTAATTTTAATCTAAAAGATGCTGGTGAGAAAAAAATATTGCAACTCAATGAACTTGAGGAGATTAGAAATGAAGCGTGTGATAATGCAAAAATCTATAAAGAGAAAATGAAAATATGACATGATTGGAAGATTATTAAGAAGATGTTTGAACCTGGACAAAAAGTTTTATTATATAATACAAGATTAAGGTTATTTCCGAGAAAACTGAAATCCAGATGACTAGGATCATTTAAATTAATTAAAGTCTATCATTATGGAACTGTTGTTATTAAGGATCCTAAAACTGGAAAGATATTTAAGGTTAATGGGCATCGATTGAAACATTATTTTTAACTCTTACACAATTATATATATCATAAATTAAGAAAAATATTGATATTGGAGGAAAATTTGACATCAAATTAAACAAAAAATTAAAGACAAGAATTTGGCCTCTGGTGCCCGCCCAATAAACCATGGCGCCAACAACGCTATAGGGAGTGCCAATAACGTCCCGAGTAGTTTTGCATGTGCAGAGCAAATTTGGTGGACTTTCGCGAGATTTCACTCCTCAATAACTACCTAGAGTTGTTTTTAAAGTCGTAAAAACTGCCTTGAACGTCCAGAAACTTTCTAATTTTGAATCCATTGCTTCCAATTCTAAAAATACTTCAAGGTATGAATTTTTAATAGAAGAAAGTTTATCAGTTTTTACGCACAGAGATTATATGACAAAATCATCACGAAGAAGAGAATTATTAAGGAGAGAGGCTTTGTCAACCATAGATTTTGTAATCCAAGTTCACAGATTGAGAAAATCATTGTGCAGAGGTATTGAGAAGTTTTGTGCTACACTACCGTTGTAGTTGTAGTACCCGTAGTAAAGGATTTTTATGCTAACTTACATGGAATTACCAAAGGAGTCGTCTTCATTCAAGGTAAGGCTATATCATTTACTCTAGCTTGAATTAATGATTTGTATATGATAAAAAATGTTCCAATCTATCATTATACAAATTTTATCCCAACAAGAGATATGATGTAAAAAGTATATAATTTTTTTATGGATGAAAATAATAATTGGGAAATCAGAGATGAGGGATACATTAGTTTCTCTGATTCGCTGCTTAATCCAATTTCAAAATAATGACATATCTTCATATCTACAAAATTACTCCCTACCATGAAGATTAGTAGAGTTACAAGAGAAAGTGTCATTTTAAACTATTGCATTCAAATGGAAAAACTTATTAATGTTGGGTCAATTATTTTGAAATCTGTTATGGTTATTATTATGAATTGACCAATATATGGACTTGGGCATCCTTGCAGTCAATCTCAAGTTCCATATGAAAGTTGGGAAAAAGTTTTATTACCTTGGGAACCCATGATTCCTATTGATGGTAATTATATAGGAAATGGAAATGAAGCATTAGATGTTATTTTGGATCATTCATCACATGCTTCAACACCATTGATGCCACCAGTAGTTGGAAGTTCAATGACTTTGGAGAAGAAAATGAAAAAAATTGAAAGAGAACTTTAGAGTATTACAAATGCAATAGGAAATCTTAACTACCTTTTTTATCACCTAGATTGGAGAATGAAGAAGAACTTTGATCATATTGGGACAATTGAAACATGATTGATGTAGAAGTTCAAGAAAAATGGATGAATCGATGAAAATTTGACTGATCGATTCCCGTACCAACCCTTCTACAATTTGTATGTCCATTATCAGTCTGTGGGAGATATTAGAGGAGGAGAAAATACTAAAGATGAGGCAAAATAATTGAAGAAGTTGGACTATTTACTAGTTTAAAATACTTATGTTTTTAATGTAATTGTGTGGATTTGATTTACTTTTCTTTAGAACTCTATTTGTTTGTATAGTTTTGTGTCAGCATTTTAGTATTGTAGCTTGATTTTGACGCTGAATTATAATTTAATTTGCTTTAAGGAAGTGGAAGTGTGATTAGAAAAAGTATTTGTAAAAAGTGTATTTTCATATATAAAACTTAGTTTAGTATTGTTTGTAAAAATTCTTGCTTCTGAATTATTTTTAGATGAAAATTACTGGTCAAAAAGACTAAATAACCTTAGAGTAAATTGAGAGAAAATTGAAAATTGAACAAAAATCAAAATAAGGATTTTTTGGCCACTGGCGCCGACGGCGCCCTAGACCCGAACAGACCCAAACACCCTTAAAATTCGAGTTTTGCACGGTAAAACTCCATTTTTAACCTTTGAGTCACCTTCAACTTCCAGTTTTTGCACCTGGAGATTGCTATTGCTCAAATTTGAGGCAATTTTAAGGTAAATGAAGTTTGGATTTCATCTTCTCTAGGTGAGAGCTACACTTTGAATTCAAAATTTTTTATTTTCACCAAGGATTTATCAGACATTGTCGAGTTTTGAAATTTTGATATTTTTTTTGGAATATTTTGAGAAAATCCTTTGGTGAAGAACTCTTACTTAGTAGATTTAATTTTAAAACGTTCCACATTGTGATTTTCAGAATTTTTGGGAATTTATTTTGATTATATCAAATTTTCTTAGATTTGTCATGTCACCTAAAATGAGCAAAGGAAAGAGAAAAGTAGATGTTGATGATCAAAGGTTTGTCAACTACGAGACCAGCATTTGCTTCAATAGTCTACTTACAACTAAAAAAGTGATTATGGATCGAGGATTTAAAAATCTAGGGGGGAGAAGTTGAATAATTAATCAATGCTCGTTAGTGGGAGAATTTTGGCTACTTTACTACTGAGGCGATTATTGGTGCAGTGATGGAGTTCTATGCCAATTTTAAGGAGACTTATGAAGACTATGTGTTTGTTCGAGGTAAAATGGTGGAGTTTATTCCAAGGAAGATTAATGAATTTTATCAGTTAGAAGATGTGTACAACTGCTAATATAAATTGTTTTCTGCTATGAATGAGGCATTGGATGAGGTTATTTCTTTTCTTACTGATGGAAGATGAACTTAAAAAGCGAAGAATGGTGTTAACGTAAACTTTCCTCTTTCAATGTTAAATGTAGTATCTAAGGCCTTGCACTATTTTATTTCTGGAAGAATGATACCAACAAACCATCATAGTGAGGATATAAAGGATAGAGCCATCATGAACTTCTATATCCAATAGATCAGAAGGATAGATGTTGGTTCTATTATTTATAGAAACAATCGATCTATTGCTTTTGGAGAGACTATTAGTGGTCTAGCTCACCTTGCCCTAATTTTCACACTATGTGAATAGGCAGGAATTGATTTTAGATCAGATGATGAGAGGATTGAACCTCTAAAACCTATTGTGCCTGCCAATATAAAGACTCATGAATCTCATGTTAGATGGAGATCTGGAAGTAGGACCAGGGATATTCCTTCTACTTCAAGTACTTCTAGTACCCCTACTATCTAGGAACTTATGGAGCAGATGATGATCCAACAGGGAGATATCTTAAGACTGGATAGTAGAATGGAAAATATGAAGGCCAGAAATGCTCACCATGATGATTTGATAAGACAGAAGTTCGAATATGATGCTGCTTATGATGATGCAATGGTCAAATTCATGAGGGGTGATCACTCAGTTCAGTTTCCTACTCACCTTGTTTTTAGTTCATATAAGCAGCAAATTTTGGATCTGGAAGAAGAAGAAGAAGAAGACGATGATTTGTGGTGCTTTAGTTAGATTTATGTTTATGTTTAGTTGTATTTTATTATTGAGACTATTTATTTTTGTTTTTAGATGTGTAACACGTTATGTTAAATATTATGTTGAATTAAGTATTGTAGATTTGTAAAACTGTTTTGACATTGGGAACCATTTGAGTATTGTTATTAGTTTTTAGTATTTTGTTGGATGTATTTGTAGTTAACTCTTTCTCAGCAAATTTTTATATGTATTATGTGTTATTTAATGTTTTAAGTCTTGTAGCTTTTTATATTAGCATCCGCAATATTTCAGAGTTCAATTTCAAATCAGAACCTTCAACAAACATGTCTTTTCTTTATGCATTAAATGTTTTCTTTCACCCTTTATTTTTCTGTTTCTCATGCAAAATCATTTAAAAATTTATGTTTGGGGGCAAAGAAAATTTTCTTTTTAAAAGAAAAGAAACTTAATTTTATTTGTCCTCAATTAGCTATATTTTCAAAATATTTTAAAATTTAACGACCTTTGGTATTAGTGAGGGTAACTTTAGATAACTATATTTGTGGTTCTAAATACATAGTAAACTTAAATAAAAATTTTTAGATAATAAAGGTTAATTTTAGAGATTAAAATATTTGGTATGATAGAATAAGACTAAATTTTCTATTTTAACTAAAGAAAATTGTAATTTTTAAATATTAAAAATCTTAGAGATTCATGTAATAAGAAAATATTAAAACTTTATGAAAAAATCTTTAAAGCTAATATAAATTTATAAGGTGAAGGAATGTGAACACTTTAACTTTAAGAAGATGATAGTAAAGTTCAAAATCATTAAAGGCTATCTAGATATAATAATCCTCACATAAAAAAAAGAAAATAAAAATAAAAGAAAATATATTGAAAATGATCCTGAAAAAGAAGAGAAAAGAAAAGAAAAGATGTGAAGAGAAGCTTGAGGAGATCCCTAATTAAAAATTGGCTTCACTTGAATCAACTTAAAGAAGGCTTGGCTACATTTTATAAATTTATATTTAAGTATTAACATATTTACTAGTAAATTTTCATGAAGTTCTTTTTCATATGAATATTCTAAGTGGCTTTAAAATGAATAATTTGTAATTTTACTTGAAAAGAATAGAGAATCAGAAATCTTAGACTTGACTGCTAGATATTCTTATACCTTTAATGTTAACTGGAGTTATTTTGAATTTTCTTAAGTTAAGATATTATATTTAGTGAACTAAGATATGAAAATCTAGAAGTTAAAATATTTACCATGAGTCATATTTTTATGTAGTAAAGAAGTTACTTGAGAACAAGTAACATTTAAGTTTGGGGGATTTTGATACAACAAAAATATATGCAATTTTATACCCATATTTTATACTTATTTTTGGTGATATTGCAATTTAATGGAAAGTATATTTTGTATTTTATTGCAGGTTGTTGATTTTTAAAACTTTGACCAAAAAAGAATGAAATTTGGAGTCAAAATAGAGATTTAAAAAAATTGTTCAGCGCCAGTGGCACCGTTTGACAGAGAGGACAGATTTAATTAAATGGCCTCTGGCGTCGACATCGCTAGTGTCAATGTGGACCCTGTTTCTAGAAGATTCGACAAATTTGAAAGCTTTTTGAAGAGTTTTTGGACGCACCTATTGGAGAACCGACAATATGCACTATGTAGGACTGAAATTTGATCAGAAACCCACCCTCCCCCCCCTTCGCACCATTTCACATTCCTCCACTCACTCAGTTGTCCTCTTCGAACGCCTACATTCCACACCATTAATTAGTTATTGTTTTAATAGTTTTGAGTTTTTGTAGTGAGTTTAAGTGTAAATTCTTATGTAAGAAGTGTTGAAGAGGAAGATAAGGAGAGATTTCTTCTTCCTACATTTTCTAAGAAAGGTTACAAGAGATTTGCTTTAAGAAAGAGTTTCAGATAAGTGTTATTTGTTTATTATTATTTTATGAACTTTCTTTTATATATGAAATTTGTGTTTCGTTGTATCTTTCACATGAACTCTGAGTAGTTTCCTTTATCTTTCTCCCTACTCTAAGATATGGTAAAATGAAGAGATAATTTGGATGCGTCAGTGTTAAAATTTAAAATAAATTTTGATGGTTTTTTCAAATCCATTCTTAATTTACTTTTAGATCTTGCCAATTAAATTATTAAAATATGTTGTGAAACATATGATCCGGGAAATGGAGTATGAGTTCTACAACAGAGTGAGAATCACATTTAAGTCCATGAAAGAGCATTTTGTTCATGGAATTAAGTGCAAATAAATTGGGAAATGTACTTTGTTGGGTGTAGAATTGGAGATATTTTTAGGGTGACAGACTAAAAATTTCTAATTCAATCTTAGTGTTTAAAAACTAAAGCGAGTGTTAGCCTTTAGGAGAAGAGAAGTGAGAGCTCTAGAGTCCAATATTCTCCTAGTCTAGCCACAGATTTATGGACTAAACATCAGATTAGCCAATATTTTTTATAACATTGAATCAAGGTAGAGAATTAAAATTGCTCCTATTTGGCACAATATAAATTTAAATCATTTATCTCATCTCATTTCACCAAAATGCTCGTTATATTGGGAAAGATGTTTTTTCATGCAAGAAAACTTCATCACATAAACTTAATTTAGTTTTAACTTTTTTTAAACTCTGTTTTTAAGTTTTTATAGTAGTTAATAATTTAGTTTTTTAGTATCTTACTCATTCAAAATTAGTGACAGTAATTTCGTTTGATTTCTGTGAATTTTCTAGCTAATTTATCATTTCAACTTTAAATTATTCTCGTGGAATCGATATTTGAGACTTAAACAGAACATCTTATATTACTTGATCACGATACGTATAGTTGCGTAGAATCTCAATCTTAAGTGCTTAACATTATTATTACTAAAATACCACATCAAGTTTTTGGCACCGTTGTAAAGCGGAATCAACTTTATAAATTTTACATAACCATATTTCACCGGGATCATCAGCCCATACAACATTTGCTTCAGATACAATTTATTCGTCAGAGATTTAGACATAAACTGAGTTTCCAATATTTTTCATACTTCCCCAGGAGATTTTAGATTCATCACGTGATACATAAACTCATTTGTCAGGCATAAACGTATGGTTGCTGCCGCTCGTTTTTGCAATTCTTTCCAATTTTCATCATGCATGGCATATGGTTTCATTACCCGCAAGGTCTTCATAATTCTCTGTTGCGCGAACAGATCTTTTACCCTTGTTTGCCACAATCCGAAGTTACCAGTTCCATCAAACTTTACCACCCCGAATTTCACACCGAAAATTGTCTTCTGAAAATTAATCATGTAACGAACTCTTCTGCAAAATTCCATCAAGATCCTTTCTTATTCCTTGCCTTTTCCGCGTCATCGAATATCAAGATCCTACAAGGAAATATCTCTAGATTTTCTTCTATTTCCTACGCCTACATAAAAGAAATAAAATCGGAGGAATATTACGCTGCCTCCAACAAAGGAAATAAAATAGGAGAAATATTTAGCTACCTCCAGCAAAGGAAAATCTCCTCCAACAGCAAAGAAAATCGGAAACTCTTCCTTTTTTGGTTTGCCTCCAGCGGCAAAGGAAATCCTTCATTTTTTATCTGAACCTTCCTTTTTCGATTGCCCTCTCCAAACTCACCTGTCACTCAGAAGGAACCCTCGCAGAACTCGCCTGTCACAACTTCCCAGAACCGCAATCCTTTTCTGCATGAACATCGAATTCGTCGATTTCTCCCTGTTTCGAGCTGTCGCGACCGTAAAGCTCCCAAAACTTGTCTCTAATACCACTTGTTGAGAAGTTAGGGCGAAGAAAAATAAGAATCGACACAAATCCAGAAGAGCGCACAAAGATTTAACGAGCTTCGACAAAGATGCATATGTTATCGGGAGCAGAGCTGCGGCTTTCCATCAATCTCAAAAAAGAAGTACAGAATATGAGATACAACATAAAAATAACATAGAGTTACAAACAGACCTATATATAACATTAGATAAAACTTTAGAGTACAATATGTAATTCTTAAATTACCCATATACTGTAACGCGGGGGGTTTTCCCCGCACTCCCAACCTACATAACGAAACTTCCCCTAGTTGGACAGATTTTTCCGCTCCGCTTCGTTTCAGCATCTGTCCATTATATGACATATGAGTCATACCTAACAATATATATATATATATATCTAAAATCTTTATTTATAAAAATTTATATTATTTTTTGAAATATTATTATTTATTTTGTTTTTGTTAGATCTATCAATTTCGTGAGAGCACGAGATTTTTCAATGTGTAACAAAATATCTCATCAACAAATATTATTATTTTAAAATTTTTTTAAAAAAATTATTTTAAAATAAATTAAAAAATATTAAACAATCGTATGTGCACTGGTCGATTGGTTACCAATGGAAACGAGGAATGGATTAATCTGATCGGTGATTGGGGGCCAAAGAGCATCGTGTCTATCATCCATTGATGGATTAATGAGCTTTCACGAACACGTGCCGTGCGGTTTGACGATCGCTGTAATTGTTGCTGGTAGACGGACAAGCCTATTCATTTCCTAAACAGATAAATCGGGTTACGAATAAAATAAGAAACATGAACGGAACTAAGAGATTTGAAGATCGCCGTAATTGTCATCTGTGAACGGACAAGCCTATTCATCTCCTCAAGTAACATGGTTACCGATAAGTCGGGTTACGAATGAAATAAGAAACATGAACAAAACTTTACAGACCGCATAAATTTTATTCGTTTACATATAAATATTTAAAATTTGGTCTTTTATTTATATCACTTTTATGTTATAAATTTACACATAAAAATATATACTGACTTTTAAAAAAATAATTATAATTGTTGAAGGCAAAAATATTTGCGGCCTCACCCTCGAAGATTATGTGTACAACCGAGAGAGCGAGAGTGAGAGTCAATCTTGTGTCCCATTGTTGACCTCGTTATTTTTGACAAAACTTGCCTCCTAGCCATCCTATTCANATATCACTTTTATGTTATAAATTTACACATAAAAATATATACTGACTTTTAAAAAAATAATTATAATTGTTGAAGGCAAAAATATTTGCGGCCTCAGCCTCGTATCAGTAAGAAGACTTGTCTAGGGGAAAAAGATGACCAATGGTAGGTTAGTGGTACAACCAAGAGCGTGTTTGAGAGAGTTCATCTTTAAAATGTTTGTGGTCTCACACCTCTCAACAAAAAAAAAACGAAAAAGATGACCCTCGAAGATTATGTGTACAACCGAGAGAGCGAGAGAGAGAGTCAATCTTGTGTCCCATTGTTGACCTCGTTATTTTTGACAAAACTTGCCTCCTAGCCATCCTATTCACTAGACCTAGGCCCCTTCCAGGAATCCCTAGGTAGTTGGTCTTGGCCTAGCCTAGTTAGCTTTAGGTTGACTAGTCTAGGTAATTGACCTGGGTTTAAGTGGCTATATATCGTAGGGTTTGGCTTAATCCCTACTCTGCAGTCCCAAGTGAGTTTCACTAACCCTTAGCTTACCCCAACCTATACTATTAGGAGCCAAACGATCACGTCACTTTAGAACCTAGGGAAGTCTGGCTTGATTTAGTTTGACTCAATACCTTGGTTAGCTTAAACTGGTTTATGATTGGCTTAAATTAAAATCAAATTTAAATTTAATTCAATNGTGGCTAGGCTAAGAGGATACTGGCTCTCACTCAAGAGCTCCCACTTCCCTTCCCCTGAAGGCTAACTCTCGCTTTAGTTTTTAAACACTAAGATCGAATTGGGGATTTTTAGTCTGTCACCCTAGAAACTCTAATTATACATCGAACAAAGTATATTTTCATATTTATTTGCACTTAATCCCATGAAAGAAATACTTCTTCATGGAATTAAATATGATTCTCACTCAGTTGTGGAACTCATAATCTATTTCTCAGATCATATGTTTCACAATATATTTTAACAGTTCAATTGGCAAGATAGAAAAGTAAATTAAGAGTAGAGTTGAAAAACTATCACAGTGTATAGTTAAAACTTCTTTTAGCATGCATCCTAATATCCTCAACATGAATCCTACTCATTGTAAAAGAAAAGTAAAAGGAAAATAACGGCATAATCTTCTCATGCCACTATTTCTAAAAAAGAAGAAAGAGTAAGAGAAACACATCACAAAGCACGAAGAAAAGACAACAAAAACCTTCATTAAATCAAAGAAAATCCACTAGATAAGTGTTTAAAAAGTTATAAAATAATGAAGAACACAATACTTAGTTTTTTCCCCTTGAAAGAAAGATGAAAATCTCTCCCACAAAGTCTCCCACTTATCCATAAAATGCTAAAATCTCTTCACCAATCTCTCCAAAAAGGTAGAAATCCATATTTCTACTCCTATTCTAAAATATCTAAATATTCTCCACATTTTTCCACTCACATACCACTTTTTCTGACACAAAAGCACTCTATTATAGTGTAGGAACAAATTTCCAAGAGATGCCTCAAGCAACCTTCCAAAAAGCGTCCAAATGCATCAAATCTTTTAGAAATTTGCCTAGGATCACGTCCAAACCGTCTCGGGCATTATCAGCACCATTTTGGGCGCTTTCAGTGCCATTTTGGCTTCATTTTCTGCATTCTGGCATTGTCGGCGCTGGTTCTGGTGCCGTCGAAGCCCACCCTGCGCAGCTTCATTATTTTGCTTCGTTTGGCTCTGTTTTAGCTCCATTTTGTCCCGTTTCAGTTATGTTGCATTCCTAACATATAGACCTACAAAATAAGCATAAAAAACATTCCTTTAAAATATAATTTCATTCAAAAATGTGTGAAAGGTGTAAAATAGATTAAACATAGAAAGACACCACCTGGGCTCTATTTAGGGCCGAAATTTGATTAGAAACCCACCCCCCTTCGCACCATTTCACATTCTTCTACTCACTCAGTTTTCCTCTTTGTACGCCTACATTCTACACCATTCCTCACAATTAGTTAGTTATTGTTTTAATAGTCTTGAATTTTTGTGGTGATTTTACGTGTGAATTCTTCTCTAAGAAGTGTTGAAGAGGAAGAGAAACGAAAGATTTCTTCTTCTTACATTTCCTAAGAGAGACTACAAGGAATTTTTTTTTAGAAAGAGTTTCAGATAAGTGTTGTTTGTTTATTATTGTTGTATCATCTTTCTCATGAACTTTGAGTAGTTTCCTTTATCTTTCTCCCTACTATGAGATATGGTTAAATGAAGAGATAATTTGGATGTGCCAAAGTTAAAATTTAAAATAAATTGTGATTGTTTTTCAACTCCGCTCTTAATTTACATTTCGATCTGGCCAATTGAATTGTTAAAATATGTTGT
>JXCR01147975.1:329639-342519 GCA_002079205.1 Phalaenopsis hybrid cultivar
ATATATATATATATATATATATAACTATATTTAAGAGTATTATTTAAGAAATTTTTCTTTGCTTATTATATTTGTTTATGCAAAATGTTGTATCTGAAGGTTTAGTACCTTACAATTCAGAATTAAAACGTACTATTAGAAAAATTAAAAATCAACAAAAAGAAATTAAAATTTTGAACAGCATGGTGAATAACTTAGATAATCAAATAAATGAAATTCGACAAAGACCTTTAAACGATTAAGCTAATCTAACAACTGATGAACTTCACTTAACTATTCAAAATCCCGATGTTGCTACTAATTCATTTGAGTTTGAACCTGTTATTATCCAAATTGTATAAAATAATCAGTTTGGAGGAACACCTACTGAAGATCCTAACTTACATCTTGCTAGTTTTCTTGAGAATTGTGCTACTTTTAAATATGACGAAGTGTCTAATGATGTTGTTACGCTTAGAATTTTTCCTTTTTCTTTAAGGGATGAAGTCAAAGCTTGTTTAAATTCATTAGCACATAGATCTATCAGAATATGGAGAGAATTTTCACAAAAATTCTTGGCTAAATATTTTCAACCCTAAAAAACCGCTAAGCTTAGAAATGATATTACATCTTTTTGTCAGTTTAAAGGGTAATTGATATATGAAACCTGGGAAAGATTTAAGGATCTCCTTAAAAATGTCCATGTCATGCTTTACCAGATTGGTTAATAATTCAAACTTTTTACAATGGATTAGTAGGATCACTTAGGTCTATTATAAATGCTACTACAGGTGAATCTTTAATGTCAAAACTTTTTGATGAAGCATACTCTTTAATAAAAAGAAATGACTACTAACAATTTTAAATAGCCCTCTGAACTGGTAAATCCTAAGAGAGTAGCTAGTATTCATGATTCTGATGCAATGTCTATTTTAGCATCTCAAATTGCTGATAGATCAAAAAAGATTAGTCAAATTGGAGTGAACTATTCTCCAATACCACCAATATTAGAGAAAATTCACTAGGACAGATAATTGATACTCAATCATCTTATGATTGAATGTTATTAATAATTGAAATAACAATCCTTATTCTAACTATTATAACCATGGATGGAAAAATCACCTTAATTTTAGTTGGAATAATTATAACAATTCCATGAACCCCTGAGAAAATTTAAAAATCAAGGAAATCCTAATTATTGACCTTATTATTCTCTTAGATTTAACTCTAACCCTAACCCACAAGTTAAGGAAAAGAAGTTGACGATGGAAGAGGTAATGTTGAATATGGGAAATCAAATACAAAATCAAGGGGCTGCTATTAGAAATATTGAAAATCAATTAGGACAAATTACTACTGCACTTAGTAACAGACCTTCAGTAAATCTTTCGAGTACTGTGGAAGTTAATCCAAAATATCAAAATAAGGAGCAAATTAAAGCAATTTAATTATGAAGTGGAAAAGAAATTGAAACAAGAATCCAAAGAGAAACTGAAATTGATGAGGAGAAGGAAGAGATGGAAAGTGACCATAATGAAAATGAACAAACACAAGTTCCTTAAGAAAAACCATTACCTCCATTTCCTCAACGACTAAAGCAGAAGAATAAGGATAAAAAATTTATAAAATTTTTAGAAATTCTTAAAAAATTAACAATAAACATTCCTTTCATTGAGGCTTTAGAATAAATGCCAAGTAATGTGAAATTTATAAAAGATATAATAATAAGAAAAGGAAAGTTTGCAGATAATGAGACTGGTGCACTTAGTGAAGAGTGTAGCGCTATTATTAAAAAAAAAGCTTCCTGAAAAATTAAAAGACCCTGGCAGCTTTACTATACCTTATACAATTGGTGAAAAGTTTGGAAAAGTCTTATGTGATTTAGGAGCGAGTATCAATCTGATGCCTCTATCAATTTTTAAACATTTAAATTTAGGAGAGATTTCCCCTATTACTGTAAATCTTCAGTTAGTTGATCAATCAATAACCTATCCTAAAGGAGTTATAAAAGATGTATTAGTAAAAGTGGATAAATTTATTTTTCCTATAGACTTTATAGTGTTAGATATATAGGAAGATAAAGAGATTCCTATTATTTTGGAGAGACCATTTCTTGCAACAGGGAGAGCTATGATAAATGTACAAAAAGAAGAATTAATAATGAGAGTTAATGATTAAGAAGTAACATGTAATATTACAAAAGCTATGAAATATCCTTCAATAGAAAAAGATAATGAATGTTTTAGGATGGAAGTCACTGATTATCTAACTAATGAGCAATTTAAGAAAGAGTTTGAAGCAAAATTAAGGCACGAAGAATTTAGTGAGAATGAGGATGAAATAAAAGAAGAAAATTTAGATTATATTCAAGAAAAATTTTAAACTTTAGATTTGTTGGAAAATGATAATAAAAATCTTATTCCTTCAAGTATTAAACCACCTGAACTTGAACTGAAAGTATTACTTGCTCATTTAAAACATGTGTTTTTAGGAGATTCATCTACATTGTCCGTTATTGTATCTTCTTAGTTAACTGAAATTTAAGAAAAAAAAATTAATAGAAATGTTAAAAAAATATAAAAAGGCTTTTAGCAAATATTAAAAGAATTAGCACTTCAATTTGTATGCACCAAATTTTATTAGACGAAAAATACGAACATAAAAATGATCCTCAAAGGAAATTAAATCCAATAATGAAAGAAGTTGTTAAAAAAAGAAATTTTAAAATAGTTAGATGCTGAAATTATGTATCTTATTTCAAACAGTGCATGGTTAAGTCCAATTCACTATATTCTAAAGAAAGGAGGAGTGACCATTGAAGTAAATAAGAAAAATGAATTAATTCTAATAAGACAAGTTACTGGTTGGCGAGTTTGTATAGACTATAGAAAATTAAACTTGGCCACCAGAAAAGATCACTTTCCTTTACCCTTTCTAAACCAATTGTTGGATAGATTGGCTGGAAATAAATATTACTGCTTTTTAGATGTATATATCGATTATCATCAAATTTCAATTGCTCTTGAGGATCAAAATAAAATAACATTTACAAGCTCTTATGGAACATTTGCTTTTCGTAGAATGCCTTCTGGACTATGCAATGCACTTGCAACATTTCAAAGATGTATGATATCAATATTTAGTAATTTGATTGAACATGAAATGGAAGTATTTATGGATGATTTATCTGTGTTCAGGACTTCATTTGAAATATGTTTAAATAATTTAGAAAAAGTTTTGGAATTATGTGAAAAAATCAACCTAATAAAAAATTGAGAAAAATGTCAATTTATGGTTGCAGGAGGAGTTGTACTTGGGCATAAAATCTCTGAAAATGACATGGAAGTAGATCCTACAAAAATTCAAGTTATTGAAAAATTACCACCATTGACTATGGTTAGAGGGGTAAGAAGTTTCCTAGGACATGCTGGTTTCTACATGCGTTACATAAAAAAAAAATCAAAAATAACTAAGCCATCATACCAACTTTTAGAAAAAGATACAAAATTTGATTTTAATGAGAAATGCATAAAAGTATTTGAATTATTGAAAGAAAAATTAATCACTGCACCTATAATAGTCCCACCTGATTGGGAGAAACCATTTGAAAAAATGTGCAATGCTAGTGATTATACTATTGGAGTTGTTTTAGGACAAAGGCACAAAAAATTTCTTAAAGTAATATATTATGCTGGAAAAACTCTAAATGATGCTCAAATTAATTATAGTGCTACTGAAAGAGAGTTATTGACTATTGTTTATGTATTTGATAAATTTAGACCTTACTTGATTGGAACTAAATGTATAGTGCATACAAACCATTCTGATATCAAATACTTGATGCAAAAGAAGGGCGCCAAAACCAAGATTAATTAGATGGATACTTCTATTGTAAGAGTTTGACTTCACTGTAGTTGATAGAAAGAGAAATGATAATCAAATATTTGATCATTTCTCTAGACTAGAAAAAGAAATATTAACTAATTTTGTAAATGAAATTTTAGAAAATTTCCTCGATGAACAATTATATAGTATTGATGAAATAAATATACCGTGGTATGCCGGTATAGTAAATTACACTGTAAGTGATATTCTACCACCGGATATTAAGAACCATCAATTAAAAAAATTTATATATGATTCAAAATTCTATTTTTTGGATGACTCTTATTTATATAAACAATGTAAAGATCTAATTATTAAAAGGTGTGTGTCTTATGAAGAAACTCAACAAATAGTTGAAAGATGTCATAATTCTGGATTTGGAGGACATTTTTGGAATAAATAGAACTGCTTATAAAATTTTGCAAGTTGGATTTTATTAGCCTACTCTTTTTAGATATGTTAATCAAATATTAAAACAAGCGACAGCTGTCAGCGAGTAGGAAATATTTCTAAAAGAAATGAAATGCCTCTAAATTACACATTGGAAGTTGAAATTTTTGATGTGTGAGGATTAGATTTTATGGGAACATTTGTGCCTTCATTTGTAAACTTATATATATTATTTGCTGTTGATAATATATCCAAATGGATTGAAGCTGTTGTTGTACCTAAATGTGATGCTCAGATTGTTTCTTACAAGATATGGAATGCCGAGAGTAATTATTGCAGATGGAGGAACTCATTTTAGAAATAAGGGAATCAAAAAATTAATTTAAAAATATGATATTATGCATAGATTCTCTACTGTTTATCATCCTCAGACCAGCGGTTTTGCAGAAATATCAAATCGTGAAATAAAATGAATTTTAAAAAAAAGTTGTAAATCCCTATAAATTGGATTGGTCTGCTAAATTAGATACATCATTATGGGCATACAAAACTGCTTATAAGACTCCAATAGGAATGTCCCCTTATAGACTTATTTTTGGAAAAACATGTCACTTACCAGTACAATTGGAGCATAAATCATTTTGGGCTATTAAGGAATTTAATTTTAATTTAAAAGATGCTGGTGAGAAAAAATTATTGCAACTCAATGAACTTGAGGAGATTAGAAATGAAGCATGAAATAATGCAAAAATCTATAAAGAGAAAATGAAAATATGACATGATCGGAAGATTATTAAGAAGAAGTTTGAACCTGGACAAAAAGTTTTATTATATAATAAAAGATTAAGGTTATTTCCAGGAAAACTGAAATCCAGATGACTAGGATCATTTGAATTAATTAAAGTCTATCATTATGGAACTGTTGTTATTAAGGATCCTAAAACTAGAAAGATATTTAAGGTTAATGGGCATCGATTGAAACATTATTTTTAACTCTTACACAATTATATATATCATAAATTAAGACAACTATTGATATTGGAGGAAAATTTGAAATTAAATTAAACAAAAAAATTAAAGACACGAATTTGGCCTCTGGCACCCGCCTAATAAACCATGGCGCCGACAACGCCATAGGGAGCGCCAACAACGTCCCGAGCAGTTTTGCACGTGCAAAGCAAATTTGGCAGACTTTGGCGGGATTCCGCTCCTCAATAACTGCCGACAGTTGTTTTCAAAGTCGTAAAAACTGTATTGAATGTCCAGAAACTTTCTAATTTTGAATCCATGGCTTCCAATTCTAGAAATACTTCAAGGTATGGAGTTTTTAATAGAAGAAAGTTTATCAATTTTGACGCACAGAGATTATACTACAAAGTCATCACGAAGAAGAGACTTATTACGGAGAGAGGCTTTGTCAACCATAGATTGTGTAATCCAAGTTCACAAATTGAGAAAATCATTGTGCAGAGGCATTGGGAAGTTCTGTGCTACACTACCGTTGTAGTTGTAGTACCCGTAGTAAAGGAGTTTTATGCTAACTTACATGGAATTACCCAAGGAGTTGTCTTCATTCGAGGTAAGGCTATATCATTTACTCAGGCTTGAATTAATGATTTATATATGATAGAAAAAGTTACAATCTGTCATTATAAAAATTTTATCCCAACAAGAGATATGATGTAAGAAGTATATAATTTTTTTATGGATGAAAATAATAATTAAGAAATCAGAGATGAGGGATACGTTAGTTTCTCTAATTCGCTGCTTAATCCAATTTAAAAATAATGTCATATCTTCATATCTGCAAAATTACTCCCTACCATGAAGATTAGTAGAGTTACAAGAGAAACTGCCATTTTAAACTATTGCATTCAAATGAAAAAACCCATTAATGTTGGGTTAATTATTTTTAAATCTGTTATGGGTTTTATTATGAATGGACTAATATATAGACTTGGCCATCCTTGCAGTTAATCTCAAGTTTCATATGAAAGTTGGGAAAATTTTTATTACCTTGGGAGCCCATGATTCCTATTGATGGTAATTATATAGGAAATGGAAATGAGGCATTAGATGTTATTTTGGATCATTCATCACATGCTTCAACACCATTGATGCCACCAGCAGTTGGAAGTTCAATGACTTTGGAGAAGAAAATGAAAAAAAATTGAAAGAGAACTTCAGAGTATTACGAATGCAATAGGAAATCTTAAATACATTTTTGATCACCAAGATTGGAGAATGAAGAAGAACTTTGATCATACTGAGACAAATGAAGCATGATTGATGTAGAAGTTCAAGAAAAATGGATGGATCGACGAAAATTTGACTGATCGATTCCCGTACCGACCCTTCTACAATTTGTATGTCCATTACCAGTCTGTGGGAGATATTAGAGGAGGAGAAAGTACTAAAGATGAGGCAAAATAATTTAAGAAGTTGGACTATTTACTAGTTTAAAATACTTATGTTTTTAATGTAATTGTATGGATTTGATTTACTTTTCTTTAGAACTCTATTTGTTTGTATAGTTTTGTATCACCATCTAGTGTTGTGGCTTGATTTTCACGCTGAATTATAATTTAATTTGCTTTAAGGAAATGGAAGTGTGATTAGGAAAAATTATTTGTAAAAAGTGTATTTTCATATATAAAAGTTAGTTTAGTATTATTTGTAAAAATTCTTGCTTGTGAATTATTTTTAGAAGAAAATTACTGGTCAAAAAGACTAAATAAACTTTTGAGAAAATTGAGAGAAAATTGAAAATTGAAAAAAAATCAAAATATGAATTTTTTTGCCACTAGGGCCGATGGCGCCCTGGACCCGAACCGACCCAAACACCCTTAAAATTCGGTTTTTGCACCTGGAGATTTTTATAGCTCAGATTTGAGGCAATTTTAAGGCAAACAAAGTTTGGATTTCATCTTCTCTAGGTGAGAGCTACACTTTGAACTCAAAATTTTTTATTTTCACCAAGGATTTATCCTACATTACCAAGTTTTGAAATTTTGATATTTTTTTTGGAATATTTTGAGAAAATCCTTTGGTGAAGAACTCTTACTTAGTAGATTTAATTTTAAAACGTTCCACATTGTGATCTTTAGAATTTTTGGGATTTTATTTTGATTTTATCAAATTTTCTTAGATTTACCATGGCACCTAAAATGAGCAAAGGAAAGAGAAAAGTAGATGTTGATGATTAAAGGTTTGTCAACTACGAGACCAACATTCGCTTCAATAGTCTACTTACAACTAAAAAAGTGATTCTGGATTGAGGATTTAAAAATCCGGGGGGAGAAGTTGAATAATTAATCAATGCTTGTTAGTGGGAGAATTTTTGCTACTTTACTACTGAGGCAATTATTGGTGTAGTGATGGAGTTCTATGCCAATTTTAAGGAGACTTCTGAAGACTATGTGTTTGTTCAAGGTAAAATTGTGGAGTTTATTCCAAGGAAGATTAATGAATTTTATCAGTTAGAGATGTGTACAACTGCTAATATAAATTGTTTTTTGCTATGAATGAGGCCATAGATGAGATTATTTCTTTTCTTACTGATGGAAGATGAACTTAGAAAGCAAAGAATGGTGTTAACGTAAACTTTCCTCTTTCTATGTTAAATGTAGTATCTAAGGCCTTGCACAATTTTATTTCTGGAAGAATGATACCAACAAACCATCATAGTGAGGTTATAAAGGATAGAGCCATCATGAACTTCTGTATCCAGTAGATCAGAAGGATAGATGTTGGTTCTATTATTTATAGAAACACTCGATCTATTGCTTTTGGAGAGACTAATAGTGGTCTAGCTCACCCTGCCCTAATTTTCACACTATGTGAATAGACAGGAATTGATTTTAGAGCAGATGATGAGAGGATTGAACCTCTAAAAACCTATTGGGCCTGCCAATATAAAGACTCATGAATCTCATGTTAGATGGAGATCTGGAAGTAGGACAAGGGATATTCCTTCTACTTCAAGTACTTCTAGTACCCCTACTATCTAGGAACTTATGGAGCAGATGATGATCCAACAGGCAGATATCTTAAGACTGGATAGTAGAATGGAAAATATGGAGGCCAGAATTGCTCACAATGATGATTTGATAAGACAGAAGTTTGAATATGTTGCTGCTTATGATGATGCAGTGGTCAGATTCAAGAGGGGTGATCACTCAGTTCAGTTTCCTACTCACCCTGTTTTTACTCCATATCAGCAGCAGAATTTGGATCTGGAAGAAGAAGAAGAAGAAGACGATGATTGGTGGTGCTTTAGTTAAATTTATGTTTATGTTTACGTTTAGTTGTACTTTATTATTGAGACTATTTGTTTTTGTTTTTAGATGTGTAACACTTTATTTTAAATGTTATGTTGAAATAAGTACTGTAGATTTGTAAAACTGTTTTTACATTGGGAACCATTTGAGTACTATTATTAGTTTTTAGTATTTTGTTGGATGTATTTGTAGTTAACTCTTTCTCAGCAAATTTTTATATGTATTATGTGTTATTTAATGTTTTAAGTCTTGTAGCTTTTCATATTAGCATCCGCAATATTTCATAGTTCAATTTCAAATCAAAACCTTCAACAAACATGTCTTTTCTTTATGCATTAAATGTTTTCTTTCACCCTTTATTTTTTTGTTTTTCATGCAAAATCTTTTAAAAATTTAAGTTTGGGGGCGAAGAAAATTTTCTTTTTAAAAGAAAAGAAACTTAATTTTATTTGTCCTCAACTAGCTATATTTTCAAAATATTTTAAAATTTAACATGACCTTTGGTATTTGAGGGTAACCTTAGATAACTATATTTATGTTTCTAAATACATAGCAAACTTAAATAAAAATTTTTAAATAATAAAGGTTAATTTTAGAGATTAAGATATTTGGTATGATAGAATAAGACTATGTTTTCTATTTTAACTAAAAAAATTTATATTTTTGAAATATTAAAAATCTTAGAGATTCATGTAATAAGAAAAGATTAAAACTTTATGAAAAAATCTTTAAAGCTAATATAAATTTGTAAAGTGAAGGAATGTGAAAATTTTTTAACATTAAGAAGAGGATAGTAAAGTTCAAAATCATTAAAGGCTATCTATATATAGTAGTCCTCACATAAAAAAAAAGAAAATGAAAATAAAAGAAAAAGTATTGAAAATGATCCTGAAAAAGAAGAGAAAAGAAAAGAAAAGATGTGAGGAGAAGCTTAAGGAGATGCCTAATTAAAAATTGACTTCACCTGAATTAACTTAAAGAAGGCTTGGCTACAATTTCTAAACATATATTTAAGTATTAACATATTTACTAGTAATGTTTCATGAAGTTCTTTTACATATGAATATTCTAAGTGGCTTTAAAATGAATAATTTGTAATTTTACTTGAAAAGAATTGAGAATCAGAAATCTTAGACTCGACTGCTAGATATTCTTATACCTTTAATGTTAATTGGAGTTATTTTGAATTTTTCTTAAGTTATGATATTTAATTTAGCGAACTAAGATATGTAAATCTAGAAGTTAAAATCTTTACCATGAGTTATATTTTTATGTAGTAAAGGAGTTACTTGAGGATAAGTAACATTTAAGTTTGGGGGATTTTGATGAAACAAAAATATATGCAATTTTAGACCCATATTTTATACTTATTTTTTGTGATATTACATTTTAATGGAAAGTATTTTTGTGTTTTATTGCAGGTTGTTGATTTTTAGGACTTTGAGCAAAAAAGGATGAAATTTGGAGTCAAAATAGAGATTTAAAAAAATTGTTCAGCGCCGGCGACGCCAGACTGGGCGCTGACGGCACCGTTTGGCAGAGAGGACAGATTTAATTAAATGATCTCTGGCGTCGACGACGCCAGTGTCAGTGTGGACCTTGTTTTTAAAAGATTCGACAAATTTGAAAGCTTTTTGAAGAGTTTTTGGACGCACCTATTGGAGAACCGACCCTATGCACTATCTAGACCGAAATTTGATCAGAAACCCACCCCACCCCCTTCACACCATTTCACATTCCTCCACTCACTCAGTTGTCCTCTTCGCATGCCTACATTCCACACCATTAGTTAGTTATTGTTTTAATAGTTTTGAGTTTTTGTAGTGAGTTTGTGTAAATTCTTCTGTAAGAAGTGTTGAAGAGGAAGAAAAGTGAGAGATTTCTTCTTTCTACATTTTCTAAGAAAGGTTACAAGAGATTTGCTTTGAGAAAGAGTTTCAGATAAGTGTTATTTGTTTATTATTGTTCTATGAACTTTCTTTTATATATGAAATTTGTGTTTTGTTGTATCTTTCACATGAACTCGGAGTAGTATCCTTTATTTTTCTCCCTACTCTGAAATATTGTAAAATGAAGAGAATTTAGATGCGTCAGTGTTAAAATTTAAAATAAATTGTGATGGTTTTTCAAATCCAACCTTAATTTACTTTTAGATCTTGTCAATTGAATTGTTAAAATATGTTGTGAAACATATGATCCGGGAAATGAAGTATGAGTTCTACAATAGAGTGAGAATCACATTTAAGTCCATGAAGGAGTATTTCGTTCATGGAATTAAGTGCAAATAAATAAGAAAATATACTTTGTTGGGTGTAGAATTGGAGATATTTTTAGGGTGACAGACTAAAAATCTCTAATTCAATCTTAGTGTTTAAAAACTAAAGCGATCGTTAGCCTTCAGGAGAAGGGAAGTGGGAGCTCTGGAGTGGGAGCCAATATCCTTCTAGCCTAGCCACGGATTTATGGACTAAACATCAGATTAGCCAATAATTTTTATAACATTGAATCGGGGCAGAGAATTAAAATTTCTCCTATTTGGCACAATATAAATTTAAACCATTTATGTCATCTCATTTCACCAAAATGCTCATTATATTGGGAAAGATGTTTTTTCATATAAGAAAACTTCATCACATAAACTTAATTTAGTTGTTATTATTTTTAAACTCTGCATTTAAGTTTTTCTAATAGTTAATAATTTAGTTTTGTTAGTATTTTACACATTCGAAATTAGTTTTAGTAATTTCGTTTGATTTCTGTGAATTTTCTAGTTAATTTATCATTTCAACTTCAAACTTTTCTCGTGGAATCGATATTTGGGACTTAAACAGAACATCTTATATTACTGATAACGATACGTATACTTGCGTAGAATCTCAATCTTAAGTGCTTAACATTATTATTACTAAAATACCACATCAAGTTTTTAGCACCATTATAAAGCGGAGTCAACTTTATAAATTTTACATAACCATATTTCACCGGGATCATCAAACCATACAACATTTGCTTCAGATACAATTTATTCGTCAGAGATTTGGACATAAACAGAGTTTCCAATATTTTTCATATTTCCCCAGGAGATTTTAGATTCATCACGTGATACATAACCTCATTTGTCAGGCATAAACGTATGGTTGCTGCTGCTCGTTTTTGCAATTTTTTTCCAATCTTCATCCTTCATGGCATCTGGTTTCGTTACCCGCAAGGCCTTCATAATTCTCTGTTGCGCCAACAGATCTTTTACCATTATTTGCCACAATCCGAAGTTACCAGTTCCATCGAACTTTACCACCCTGAATTTCACACCGAAAATTGTCTTCTGAAAATTAATCATGGAACGAACTCTTCTGCAAAATTCCATCAAGATCCTTTCCTATTCCTTGCCTTTTCCGCGTCCTCGAATATCAAGATCCTGCAAGGAAATATCTATAGATTTTCTTCTATTTCATACGCCTCCATAAAGGAATAAAATCGGAGGAATATTACGCCGCCTCCAGCAAAGGAAATAAAATTGGAGAAATATTTAGCTGCCTCCAGCAAAGGAAAATCTCCTCCAACAGCAAAGAAAATCGGAAGCTCTTCCTTTACTGGTTTGCCTCCAACGGCAAAGGAAATCCTTCCTTTTTGAACCGAACCTTCCTGTTCCGATTGCCCTCTCCGAACTCGCCTGTCACTCAGAAGGAACCCTCGCAGAACTCGCCTGTCACAACTTCCCAGAACCGCGATCCTTTTCTGCATGAACGCCGAATTCGCCGATTCCTCCCTGGTTCGAGCTGTCGCGACCGTAAAGCTTCGCAGAAAATGCCAAAGCCAAAGCTCCCAGCCCTTGGCCGAACCAAATCTCTGAAATTCGGCTTCTTGGAATGAAACGCGGAAGGCTAGCGACCAAACTTCTCTTCCTTGCGTCGAAATTTCCCCTCTGCCCTAAAACTTATCTCTGATACCACTTGTTGAGAAGTTAGGGCGAAGAAAAATAAGAATCGACACAAATTTAGAAGAGCACACAGAGATTTAACGAGGTTCGACAAAGATGCATACGTCATCGGGAGCAGAGTGGCGGCTTTCCATCAATCTCAAAGAAGTACAGAATATGAGATACAACATAAAAATAACATAAAGTTATAAACAGACCTATATATAACATTAGATAAAACTCTGAAGTATAATATGTAATTCTCAAATTACTCATGTACCGTAATGCGGGGGGTTTTCCCCGCACTCCTAACTCACATAACGAAACTTCCCTTAGTTGGACAGATTCTGCCGCTCCGCTTCGTTTCAACATCTGTTCCTTTAATGGCATATGAGTCCATCCTAACAATATATATATATATATATAT
>JXCR01147975.1:347866-358100 GCA_002079205.1 Phalaenopsis hybrid cultivar
ATATATATATATATATATATATATATATATATATATATATATATATATATATATATATATATATATATATATATAGTTTAGAAAAATATGAAATCAAACTTATCTCATTTTCTTCAAAATTTAGATGAAAAAACACTACACCTCAAGCTATGTATCTATCCTGAAAGATAAACATAAGACTTGAGGGTGAGGCTCAATCAAATGAACTAAAAAATATATGGCATTTGCTTGGTCTGCGAAAACCATTTTATTTATAAGCCGACAAGTTCCCCTATTTCATATGAAAAATTAAATAGGGTTTATATTAAGATGGGTTCGGAAAAATTTCCTATAAAAACAAGCCTTTATAGTTAGTTACATCTTAGATAACTGAAGTCACCTAAGAAAACTCTCGATGAAAATCAGGGGACATTATCTTTACGGAGTTCAACGGATTAGGAATTTTTAACGAGATTGGATAAAGATGTGTGAAAGGGGAATGACTCAAACTTGGGAACATTTTATGGAATCCAAAGGAAGATAGACTAGGGGGTGTCATAGATCTGAAGGAGAACCTCGGTGACTTCCCAAGCTACCCTCTGGTTTGGCTTCAATTTAGAGGAGAAATATTTAAATATTTCATCATACAAATTTTATTACTTAGAGCTTACATTCATATGAAACGAACACACAAATAGTCTGAAAGATGTGAGGATTTAGGTCATGATGAATGACAACTTCGAAATCCTAAAATGGGTTAGGGGTTATATTGTGTAGCATAGCTATACAAAAGTCTAAAGATAAGGTCGAGGATTTATGTTGCACTAGGTGGACAACCACGAAATCTTTTGACCGTGCTGCCCACAATGCTAGCTCCAAGATCCTCGTCATAGTAAGTTTAAGTTTTCTAGTATTTCAAGTCATGATGTCAAATCAAGAAAATCCTAAGATTTAAAGTTATTTAAATAATGTGCATGATGTTAAAATTTATTAGAGCGACGCCGGTTATGATCCTACGGTCCCCTCATTCCTACACCACTATTTTCTTTCAAATTCGCTTAGTCCAAATGAATTTATTAAACTCAACTTAATGAGTTCCATACTTTCATTTAGACCGTGGTAAGTCTCATTAGCAACTATAGGTTACCTCCTCTGAGGGATCCCTGATCAACCGATAGAGATATCTTAATTTAGTTGCAATTTTTGTTTTGTGATGTTTGTGATTAAATTTTAAGTCGTCTTATATTTTGAATATTGTGGCGATGAATTTTATTTTTTTTTATTTTTAAATTTTTATTTTGGTTTTGTGGCTATCCTAGCAGTTTTGGTTTTCATGCAGGGTGACATCGTTGTTTAACATGCAAGTTTGAAGCAAGAAGTACATAAAGGTAAATGCAATAATTTAAAAGTGTACATGTCGATTCTTCTCGTTCCTCCACCTGAAAGGTTAGTACTTTCAAGACATGTGTATAATTTTACACGGAATTTAAATTGCAGAAGTAAATGAAGGTATAACTACCAAACCCCAAGTTATGACTTTAGTGAATCTGAGAAGATCTTAATGGATAATTTTAGAACAAAATATGACAAGTTCAATTAGTCCTTCAAAATATCCAAAAGATTCTAAAGTGTTCGGGCGATGACCCTAAACTACTTCGAGGATCTCTTAAATTATTTTAAGTTCATTTAAAGCTTATCATTTTTTTCTATTAATCATCAAAGGTTAGATTGTGAATATCCCGTTTCACAGTGAAGCTTGACAATTATATTATCCCAAGGATAGAATATTGAATCAATTTGATACTTTACTTTAAAGATTATATGGATGAATGCCCTAAGGCAAGCTTAAGTCATTAAAGATTTGGTGCTCATCACAGATGGGCCTGGAGTGTTTAAGAGGTTTTAGCCCCCAATCATATTATCTTCCAGATTTAATCAATTGAATTTAGACTTCGAGCCTATATCACTACGATACCCTTAACAATCATAATGGGGGAAATTGAGAATGGTTAAGATTTTGGTTTGAATGACACATATTATTATCGAAAGATCACATCATCATCAATTTTAGGCTTAAGATAAGTAATTTATCATCTGCTTGGCTTAAACCCATCACTTCTTTTTTGTTCAACTTTCAAAGCGTAATTCAATAGATTTTATTCTTATTATGCAAAGGTGGCAAGTTGGTTTCTACTTTTAACCCATTGCATTTCAATCATCAAATATGTTTATTAAGAATCAAAGTTACTCACCCCAAATGGTTAATCCTAAATTTTAATTAAGGCAACAAAATCTAAAATAACCACCTTGCCCTTGGGGATTTCCATTTTATAATTCCTTAAGAAAAATTCAAACAACTTTGGAAAATACTTGAGTATCCCATCGATGGATTAATTAAAATATCAGAGAGGAAAGTATGATTTTTCAAAATTTGTTCTAATTTAAAATAGTTATTGGAGGTTTTCCTAGGTCAGATGAATACTCAGACAAAATTTTATGATTTTTTAAACAATATTGTAATTATTATAATTATTTAAAGGTCAGTTTTAATGATTATTTAATTACAAAAATATGTTTTAATCTTAAAAAATCACTTTTAAATTTTTATTAAATCCTCATTAGTCCAAGAAACTCAGAGGAATAAATTTTATATTTTTATGATTTATGTTTAGTTTATTGTAATTATTTTAATGGGAAAATAAACAAAATACATTTTAGGCCTTTAGAAATTTATTTTTAATTTAAAAAATTTAGTAAAAATATTTAAAGGGGTCCCAAGTGATTAGGGAACAATTCAAACATTTTGGACTATTTTTTGTATTTTTGAAAATCTTGATTATTTTAATTATTTTTAATTCAAAATGTACTTTAAAAATAAAATATTTTCACAAAAATAGCTTTTATTTTTATTAAATGCCCCTGATCACAAGGAACTCAGAAAACTACTTTTAATGATTTTTCTAAGCTTACTTAATTTAATATAGTTTATTTTATGTAAATATATTATTTTTACTTACAAAATCCACTTTAATGGCCATATGAACTTACATAAGTTTGAAATTTTTACTGTGAGTTGAAATGATTTTTATGAACAATGTGAAATTGATTTTGTCAATTTTTTATTTACATTTAATTTAAATAAATTAATACAAGGTAAAAATATTTAATTAATAATATAAAGATACAAAATTATTCAAATCATCACATTATTTTCTTAAGCTCCACTGATCATAAGAAACCTAACAAAAATGATCCTATAATTTTTTGAAGGATATTTTAATTTATATAATTAAATAAAGCCAAAAAATAGCCACTTAGGCTTGAAAATTATGGGTAGAAGCACGAAGGTGCTCTCTGACTTTCGAAAAATCATAGAAGATGCCCTATATCATGTGGAATCAACTCTAAAAATTTCAAGTCACGTTGGTTAGTATTTAATCATAATGAATTAAAATACCCCAGAGAGTATTTAATTAATTAAAAATCATATACTTGGTAAATAATTTTCATTTGTGGTCCACATTATTCTCCTTTTTTCACTGAGTAAGAGGGGTTTTTTTTATTTTTATGATTTTTCTAGAGAAAGATATGGATTTTTGAAGTTCAGGCATTAAAATAAATTTAGAAAATCCATATTTTTTCTACTTAAACAAGCAGCGTCACCTCATCCTCGTTCGCTTCAAATCCAATCGGCGCTTCGCCATTCGATGTTGTCATCCACCTCAGCTACCACGCGACCCATCTTTTTTGTACTTAAGGTTGGTCCAACTTGATCTCCTCCGTTGATGAAATAAACGTGCGATCGGACGGCTCCCCGTTATCGTCCCCAAATGATCTAACCCGAGAACCGTTCACAATAAAATCTTAAGATCTTTGCCTAGACTCAAACAAATCGCATGGGGTTTGTTTTTAAACCTTCATCTACTCAAGACGAACATATCTATATAATTTATCAAGCATGAAATCAAGTCATTACCCATGTAGAATCAAAAGAAGCTTGGGTTAGAGTTACAACTCAATACCTCTGTCTGAGAGGGAAGGCCTCAATCAGATGGTTGTGGTAGCTTCGATTGGGTCCAACGAACCTCTAGATGAAGTCTTAAGCCCTGGTGAATTGTCTAGCTACAATTTTGATCAAACTCGATTTTAGGTGTTGATCTAGAGCTAGGTTACAGGCTATTTGAGAGGGGGATTTTGTGGGCAATCAACTCCTCTCACTGTGGGGATGGCGTGTACAGAGTTAATTAGAGTTTGGTTCACTGTGGGGCTGTGGAGAAATATGTCCTGGTTCTAACCTAATTTTGAGCTCAAAATTGAACTCTCACAGGGAAAACATACGGGGAAGATGGTTGACTTGAGCTGAGGAAGGCTTGGAGAGTCTCTGGCGAGATTTTGGCAGAGTTTCCCCAAGGATTTTAGTTAGCTCCCCTTTGTCCATGAAGAAAGTGGTTTAAATAGAGGAGCTTATGGTGGAGCTCAGGGCTTCAATTTGGGTTCAACTAAGTGCCTACGTGGAGGGCTTCAAAATGCCAAATACCAATCAAATCTAGAAAAATTGGATGGGAGAAATTGGGTTTGAGTTAAGGCATGGGGCTCTCTGTTTTGGTGTTTTCTGACCACTAGGCTGACCGGCAAGGCCAGAGATGGTTGCCAGGAAAGTCAGGTGAACCAGGGGGATGGTTAATTATGATTAACCACTAATGGTTTGTCATGATGATAGAGATTTTTTGGCGTAGACCAAAAAATGGGATGAGATCTCTTAATTTAGGGAACCATTAATCCATAGCCCACTTTAGGAGCTCTAGCTGGGTCTAGGCTGGTCATTAGGGTGTGTTTGGTGGCTATGGTGTCATTAATTTGGTCACTTAGGCATGGCTAAGTCAATTTTGGTGAAGGGGTTCAATTTNCATCATTTAGAATGCGGTATGCCCTTAGGATTTAGCATAAAGCTATGGTTACCAATAATGCCATGTCAAATATAAAACAATGTTGCATCAGGTACCGAAATGACAATCGATGTCAGCTGATGCGACCTGGTATTAAACATTTAATATAATTAATTGATTAACTAAATAATGATCTAAATTTTAAAAAATCATAAAAATGTAAAAAAATTATAAAAGTACATAAAATATGCAAAATGGTTCTTTCAGTAAGCTTAATCAAACAAAATAAAAGCCAAAATTTGTTTCTAATGATTTGAAATTATGTAGGAAAATTAGGATTTTGATTAACCTTAAATCTAATCTTAATTTTAGTTCTGATTTGTCCTAAGAAAATTTATGAATTATTCCCCTAATCTTTCTAAACCTTCGACAAATTTATTTGAATTTTTTGGGCATTCATATTAGTGGTTTCCAAAATTAAACCACGAATCACTTAACTAACCAAGTTCATAAATTATTAAATATAGTTGAATAATTAGATTAATTTAAATTTTAAAATAATTGACCCTAAGTTTTATTAAGCCTTCTATGGTTAAATTAGAGGGCTTTAGGATATTATGTGGAGCCTAGGGTAGTTAATTAACTCATTGGTTTGCTAATTAACTAACATTAACCAATTTATTCCTGATTAACCAAAATCTACAATAAGCTTTAAAATTACATAATAATCAATATATTCTTAACAAATTACCAAACTTAAACAAGTGATCATATCAATATTATGAATCAATTTAAACCAAAATTAGTTAGTCGGAAAATTTTTGGAATTAAATAATAAATTAATGAATTTAACACTTAAAAAATCCATAAAGACTAAATTATAATAAAAATTTACTTGGTAAATTTTTGGAAGAATTGGACACTACCTTGATCTCATCAAAATATTTATATAAATTTCTTAAATTAATTGCACTGCTAATGAATTAATTTAATATGTTTAAGAAATTTCTAATTCAAAATGATTTAAAATTTCACCTCAGGTTTCTTAGGTGATTCTCTACTCCAAGATAAAATTCTATTGAATCTAGGATTTATTTGAAAAGAAATGTCAATTAATGTTTTCCATAAACAACTAATTGAGTTATCAAAATTCAAAAGTTATTAACTAATTATTAATTCTAAAAAACTCAAACTTATAAAATAAATATGAATTACTATCATGCACCAAATAATTATAAATACGTGTATGATCATGGAGTCTGAGTTTTTGAGTGGTTCGGATTTGGTTTACATTTGGCTTAGCGTGCAGTAGACTTGGCTTGGGTTTGGCTTGCTTTGAAATTTAGGTGGCTTTTTTTTATGGTTTAGTGGCCTTGGTCATGAGGTGGGTTTGGGTTTTATTATGGATGGGTTGATTTTAATATATGTGTGTGGTGTTTACTTTTTTTTTTTTAATTTTTTGCAATTTTATTTTAAAGTTGGCAATTTCATTTGAGTTAATTTTAATTTTAATATCAATAATTAATTTAGTATTCATCATTTTGAGTTTTAATGAACATTTTATTAATTTATGCTTGGTTAAATTTTGAATTTAGTTGATATAATTTAAAAGATTTGAATGGATTTTGGATGTTGATTTGATTTAATTTTCATTGCTCCAACTCTGGTGAATTTGTTTCATTCTAATTTTGATTGGTATTTGGATTTTATAATTTTAATAGATTTTCTTACATTTGATTTTATTATTTAATTTAGATTGACTTGAAAGTTTTATTTAAATTTGATTTTCTTTGACTTTGGTTTCACTTGGTGATTTTAATGTGTGATTTCAATTTTATTGAAGTTGATTTTGATTTTATAATTTTACCATATTTTATTTAAAAATAATGGTTTTGGTGAGTTTAGGTTAGTTTTAATTTTGACTTAAGTCAGTTCGATCTTAAGTAGATTTGGATGTTTAGTTTGGTCTTAATACTAGTTTGATTTTAATTAATTTTAATTTTAATTTTCAAGTTCATGATCTTGTTGAATTTGATTTAAAATTTCAATTTTGAAAGTTTTTGTATTTTATATTTATGGAATTTTAGATTTGCTTGGGTGAATTTAATTTAATTTTAATTTCATTTTGAAGTCTTAATGTGATTTAAATTTAGTTTTTCTAGGTTAATTTGATGATTTTATATGAGTTTAATTTTCTTTCATTTACATTTTAATTGATTAAATAAATTTTTGGTGAATTTTTTATTTTTCTTGATTTTATATTTATGTTATGATTTTATGATTTTATGGAGGTTGATATCTTTCATTTTCAAATTTATTCATGTTTGGAACTTCAATTTGTAATTTTTATTTTCATTAAAAGATGAATCTAATCTTAGTTTAAAATGAGTATCATACCCAATATGCTCTTTATAAATGAAAGAAATAGTTTTCTAAGAAGTTGGAGAGAAAAGTGTAAAATTCCCAATAAAAGACCAATTACAAGACTTAAGTTTCTAGGTCAAAGGGTGACTTATGGCATCTCAAAGTTTATAGTAACTCAACTCAAACTTCAATGACCTAACTTTGATCAACTAAATCAAGAGTTAAGGGTCTTAAGTCAAGTGTATGAAACTATAAAAAGTAAAGATTTTGTTTGAATATCATAGCTCAGTGTAATAGTCCTCTAGGAAATCCTTTAAAGAAAGAACATGATAAACCTCATGGAAAAATAAGGCCAACAATCTTAGAAGGTCTAGGCCCCACATAGCAAATGGAAAAAAAAATTATGATACGTTATTGTTTGTGTAAAAGTGGTATTTGCATTTGGGTGAATTTCTGACATTACTCTCATCTCTGAAATTCTGTAGTATCCTTCTTGAGAGTTTGTCAGATGTATCTTTATATGAGTATGTTGTTTTAGAAGGTTTGGTCTTTTGAATAACTTCCACACTATCCAAAGTATACTTCCTCAAGAATGTTGATGATTTCTTGTCTTCCGCGTCATTGATACAATGATGTAATGAATCTTTGAAGGAGTTCCTCGTAATCTTGAAACTCCTAGGATCTTTTACACCGGTGAAAATATCTCTTGTTTTTAAGAATCGGATATACAAAATTGTTTAGCTTGTTTTATTCTCTATCTTCACATCTATAATTTATGCTTTCTTGATAGATGTTTGTGTGAGTTTTTGTGATAATCCTTCAGTTGGACAGTTCCATTTGGAAAAAAAATGATGTGCTAGTTCTCATCCTTGAGAATGCATTTGATCCCGAAGAATTCAAACTTTTTAACCTCTATTTTGACCTTTGAGAGATATTTTATCACAATTTCTTATTTGGCTTCATACTATCAATATACTTGGTTTACAATCAACTGAGAGTCAGAACATACCAATAACATTCCAATAAGGGTGTTATGCCATTCCTTGAGTGAATCATAGTTCAATGATTAGTGCCTTGTACTCAGCCTAGTTGTTGGAAACGTATAACTCAACCCTAATGGAGTGATGAAGGGTGAAGCAGGCTAAACTTAGTAGCTTGAGTCTGGCTGAACACCTCTATTCACATACAAGATCCAAAGAAAATCATCTAGTGAATTTGTCACTTCTTAAGCTCTAAGAAGCCTACTAGTAAGTTGGTCAATGCTTACACTTTAGTCGCCGTCTGAGAGATGTAAGAGAGATTGATTTTACTGAGCTTGACCACCCTTTTAGTAAAAATCCTTGATGATCTAGTTTTTTCTATAATCAAATTTAAGGGATGATTAGTGATGAGTTGAATAGGGTGCATAGGGAAACACGGGTAAAGTAACGTTGCTAAAATAATTAGTGCAAGAGTTACTTGTTACATAATCAAATACCTAAGTTTGAAGCCCCTTAGAACTCGATTGATGTATTAGAGTAGAAATTATTTTTCTCATTTATCTCAAATAGAACATGGTTGATCCGTTCAAATCTATCACTTAAATACAATAATAATTTCCCATTAGGGATTTTGTTCCACAACGATGGTGGTGATGCTAAGAAGCCCTTTAGTTAGAGGAAGTTTTGTTCGCACTCTTTGGTCCATACGAAGGGCTTAGTCTTCCTTAAAACTTTAAATAAAACTGCTCAATTATCTCCTTTGAAATGAAGAAATTGAGATAAGCAATTCACCCAGTCAGCATCCATAGTTTTTTGATATTACAAGGACAAGGCATGTCCATGAGCACTTAACATTTTTGAAGTTCTTGTATTTCCTTATGGTGTTAGGAGGTAAAATAAGAATTTAAAATTAATAATTCTATTTAATGCTTCTTTTATCTCTTTTATGCTGCTTGAGTGATCTACTTTTAACTAACATGTCATCGATAGATATCTCAATATTATTACATTTTTTGTTAAAAAAAATTACATTTATCATGTTTTGATAAGTTATTGTTGCATTCTTAAGCCCAAAGGGTATTAGATTGTAACAATAGATACTTACTTTGGTGATAATGTTATATTTTCAACAACATTAAGGTGTATCTTGATCTAATGATATTTAGATAAGGCATCCAGAAGGCTCAAGATTGAGTATTCAATTTTCAAATTGATGAGTGCATCAATTTGTGATAAGGGATAACTTTCTATTGGTTAGGAGAAATTTGGGTTAGTGAAGTTGATGCACATCTATCATTAACCATTTGAATTTAACATTATCACAACATTACCAACCTAATTTGGATGCTACACCTCTCAGATATTGCTTATACTCTTCTTATAGAAGGCATTACAGCATAGTAATTGCTATAACGCATCTTCTTCTTCATTAATTATACGCTACAGTCAACATTCATCTATCTTGAGCTACGTCAACTGCCACTCCAGGTTTCATCTTTGTCGAACAAGAGAACATGTCACAGTACACATGCAAGGTAGTGGTCAGATCATCTTTGACATTTTTGTCAAAATGTAGCACTTAGCCGAAAGACCATCTTCAGGATCTTCTTATTCATGTTATTTAATACCCACAAACAACAAGCAAACAATTAATTCAGATTGCCCCTAACAATTATCACTTCCAAATCGCCTAAAAAATTCATGAAGATTTGATAAGTGGGGACGACAGCCGAGAATATGTCGAGGAGAGAGAAGAAAATATGGAAATATATGTGGTGGGGAGCTAACCATGAAGAAGTATATTTTTCCCCCAAGTAAAGGGAATGACAATTGATCCCAATGCTTCCTTCTTCTTACCAGAGAAGCTATAGAGCATGTCAACACTATTTTGGTTGTGGATTTACCCATTGGAAGTTGGTCGGCCGCCGAAATTGAAATCCCATCGCCCACTTCGGAGGAACATTTTAATATATATATATATATATATATATATATATATATATATATATATATAGTTTAGAAAAA
>JXCR01147975.1:358253-386919 GCA_002079205.1 Phalaenopsis hybrid cultivar
AATCAAACTTATATCATACCTTTTAAATTTTAGATGAAAGAGCACTACACCTCAAGCTATGTATCTATCCTGAAAGATAAACATAAGACTTAAGGGTGAGACTCGATCAAATAAACTAAGAAATATATGACATCTGTTTGGTCTGTGAAAACCATTTTATTTATAAGCCGACCAGTTCCCTTATTTAATATGAAAAATTAAGTAGGGTTTGTATTAAGCTGGGTTCGAAAAAGTTTCTTATAAAGACAAGCACTTATAGTTAATTACATCTTAGATAACCGAAGTCACCTAAGAAAATTCTCGATAAAAATCAGGGGACATTATCTTCAAAGAGTTCAAAGGGTTATGAATTTTCAATGAGATCGGACAAAGAGGTGTGAAAGGGGAATGACTTAAACTTGGAACATTTTATGGAATCCTAAGGAAGATAGACTAGGGGATGTCATAATTTTGAAGGAGAACCTCGGTGACTTCCCAAGCTACCCTGTGGTTTGGCTTCAGTTTAGAGGAGAAATATTTAAATATTTCATCCTGCAAATTTTATTAGTTAGGGCTTACATTCATATAAAACGATCACACAAATAGTCTGAAAGATGTGAGGATTTAGATCATGATGAACGACAACTTCAAAATCCTAAAACGGGATAGGGGTTACAATGTGTAGCATAGCTATACAAAGGTCTAAAGATAAGATTGAGGATTTATGTCGCACTAGGTGGAAAAACACGAAATCCTATGACCTGTTGTTTAATTCTAAGGAGTGGTTTAGCTGGTGTAGGCATGTTTTACTGTTGAAGATGACCGTGCTGCCCACAATGATAGCTCCAAGATCCTCATCGTAGCAAGTTTAAGTTTTCTAGTGTTTCAAGTCATGATGTTAAATTAAGAAAATCCTAAGATTTATAGTTATTTAAATATTGCAGGGGATGTTAAAATTGATTAGAGTGACTCCGGTTAGGATCATACTGTCCCCTTATTCTTACACCACTATTTTCTTTCGGATTCACTTAGTCCAAATGAATTTTTTAAATTCAACTTAATGAGTTCCATACTTTCATTTAGACCGTGGTAAGTCTCGTTAGCAACTGTAGGTTACCTCCTCCGAGGGATCTATGATCAATCGATAGATACATCTTAATTTAGTTGCAATTTTTATTTTGTGATGTTTGTGATTAAATTTTAAGTTGTCTTGTATTTTGAATGTTGTGACGGTGAATTTTATTTTGCTTGATTTTTAAATTTTTGTTTTTGTTTTGTGGCTATCCTAGCAGTTTTGGTTTTCATGCAAGGTGACATCGTTGTTTAACATGCAAGTTTGAAGCAAGAAGTACAGAAAGGTAAATGCAATAATTTAAAAGTGTACCTGTCGATTCTTCTCATTCCACCACCTGAAAGGTTAGTACTTGCAAGTCATGTGTATAGTTTTGCAGGGAATTTAAATTGCAGAAGTAAATGAAGGTATAGCTACCAAACCCCAAGTTATGACTTTATCGAATCTGAGAAGATCTTAATGGATAATTTTAGACAAAATATGACAAGTTTAATTTTCCCTTCAAAATATCCAAAAGATTCCAAAGTGTTCGGGTGATGACCCTAAACTACTTTGAGGATCTCTTAAATTATTTTAAGTTCATTTAAAACTTATCATATTGTTCTATTAATCATCAAAGGTCAGAGTGTGAATACCCCATTGCCTAGTGAAGCTTAACAATTATATTATCCTAAGAATAGGATATTGAATCAATTTGATACTTTACTTTAAATATTATATGGATGAATGCCCCTAAGGCAAGCTAAAGTCATTAAAGATTTGGTGCTCATAACAAATGGGCTTGGAGTGCTTAAGAGGTGTTAGCCCCCAATCATATTATCTTCCAGATCTAATCAATTGAATTTAAACATTGAGCTTATGCCACTACCATACCCTTAACAATCATAATGGGGGAAATTGGGAGTGGTTAAGATTTTGGTTTGAATGACACATATTCACATTGAAAGATCACATCACATCAATTTTAGGCTTAAGATAAGTAATTTATCATCTCCTTGGCTTAAGCCCATCACTTAAGAATCATTTAATTTTTTTTGTTTAATTTCGAAAGAGTAATTCAATAAATTTTATTCTTATTATGCAAAGGTGGAAAGTTGGTTTCTACATTTAACCCATTGCATTTCAATCATCCAATATATTTATTAAGAATCAAAGTTACTTACCCCCAATGGTTAATCCTAAATTTTGATTAAGGCGTCAAAATCTAAAATCACCACCTTGCCCTTGGGCTTTCCATTTTATAATTCCTTAAGAAAAATTCAAAAAACTTTGGAAAATACTTTAGTATGATTTTTCAAAATTTGATTTAATTTAAAACAGTTATTTCAACCCAAAAATAGGATTTTTTTATGTTAATTTAATTAAATAAACAACATGAAGTTTTAATTTATGGAAAAATTATTGGAGGTTTTTCTAGGTCATAAAAGTACTCACACAAAATTTTATGATTTTTTAAATAATATTGTAATTATTATAATTATTTAAAGGTAAGCTTAATGATTATTTAAATACAAAAATATGTTTTAATCTTAAAAAATCACTTTTAAATTTTTTATTAAATCGTTATGAGTCCAAGAAACTTAGAGGAATAAATGTTATATTTTTATGATTTATATTTAGTTTATTGTAATTATTTTAATGGGAAAATAAAGAAAATACATTTTAGGCCTTTAGAAATTTATTTTTAATTTAAAAAAATTAGAAAAAATATTTAAAGGGGTCCCAAGTGATTAGGAAACAATTGCAAAAATTTTTTACTATTTTTTGTATTTTAAAAAATATTGATTATTTTAATTATTTTTAATTCAAAATGTACTTTAAAAATAAAATATTTTCACAAAAATATCTTTTATTTTTATTAAATGCCACTAATCACAAGGAACTCAGAAAACTACTTTTAATGATTTTTCTAAGCTTATTTAATTTAATATAATTTATTTTATGTAAATATATTATTTTTACTTATAAAATCCACTTTAATGGCCATATTAACTTACATAAGTTTGAAATTTTTATAGTGAGTTGAAATAATTTTTATGAATAATGTGGAATTAATTTTGTCAAATTTTTGTTTACATTTATATTAAAGAAATTAATACAAAGTAAAAATATTTAATTAATAATAGAAAGATACAAAATTATTCAAATCATCACATTATTTTCATAAGCTCCACTGATCACAAGAAACCTAAAAAAATTGTTCCTATAATTTTTTGAAGGATATTTTATTTTATATAATTAAATAAAGCTAAAATAGCCACTTAGGCTTGAAAATTAGGGTTAGAAGCACAAAGGTGATCTTTGACTTTGGAAAAATCATAGAAGATGCCCTATATCATGAGGAACCAACTCTAAAAATTTCAAATCATGGTGGTTAGTATTTAATCATAATGAATTAAAATACCTTAGAGAGTATTTAATTAATTAAAAATCATATACTTGGAAAATAATTTTCATTTATGGTCCATATTATTCTCCTCTGTTCACTGAGTAAGAGAGTATTTTTCTTTTATTTTTATGATTTTTTTAGAGAAAGATATGGATTTTTGAAATTCAGACATTAAGATAAATTCAGAAAATCCATATTTTTCTACTTGAACACGCAGCGTCACCTCATCCTCGTCCGCTTCAAATCCACGCGGTGCTCCGCCATTCGATGCTGTCATCCACCTCAGCTGTCACACAACCCACCTTTTCGCACCTAAGGTTAGTCCAACTTGATCTCCTCCATTGATGAAATAAACACACGATTGGACGGCTCCCCGTTATCGTCCCCAAATGTTTTAACCCAAGAACCGTTCACACTAAAACCTTAAGATCTTTTCCAAGACTCAACCAAATAGCATGAAGTTTGTTTCTAAACCTTCATCTACTCAAGGCGAACATATCTATATAGTTTATCAAGCATGAAATCAAGCCATTACACATGTAGAATCAAAAGAAGCTTGGGCTAGGGTTAGAGCTCAATACCTCTGTCTGAGAGGGAAGGCCTCAATCAGATGGTTGTGGTAGCTTTGATTGGGTCCAACAAATCTCCAGATGAAGTCTTAAGTCTTGATGAATTGTCTAGCTACGATTTTGATCAAACTCGATTTCAAGTGTTGGTCTAGAGCTAGGTTACGGGCTATTTGAGAAAGAGATTTTGTAGGCGAGCAACTCCTCTCACTGTGGGGATGGTGTGTGCACAGTTAATTGGAGTTTGGTTCACTGTGGGGCTATGGAGAAATATGTCCTGGTTTCGATCTAATTTTGAGCTCAAAATTGAACTCTCGCAGGGGGAAACAGAGGGGGAAGATGGTTGACTTGAGCTGAGGAAGGCTTGGAGAGTCTTTGGTGAGATTTTGGCAGAGTTTCCCCAAGGATTTTGGTTCGGTCCCCTTTTTCCATGGAGAAGGTGGTTTAAATAGAGGGGTTTAGGGTGGAGCTCACGGCTTCAATATGTGGAGGGCTTCAAAATGCCAAATACGAATCAAATCTAGACAAATTAGATGGGTAAAATTAGGTTTGAGTTAAGGTATGGGGGCTCTCAGTTGTGGGGTTTTCTGGCCACTAGGCTGGCCGGTAGGGCCAGAGAAGTCAGGTGAACCAGGGGGAGGGTTAATTATGATTGACCACTAATGGTTTGTCATGATGGTGGAGATTTTTTGGCTTATACCAAAAAATGGGATGAGATCTCTTAATTTAGGGAACCATTAATCCATAGCCCACTTTGAGTGGTCTAGGTGGGTCTAGACAGGCCATTAGAGTGTGCTTAGTGGTTGTGGTGTCATTAATTTGGTCACTTAGGCATGGCTAAGTCAATTTTGGTGAAGGGGTTCAATTTCGGTCAAATTGTCTTGAAGTTGGGTTTGGGTTAGGCTAGCAATGATATTAGACTCAATTGATAGAGAAATTTGGTGTGGATAATTTTCACAAAGAACTTAGAAAGTATTTAGAGTGATTTTGAGTTGATTTGGTTGGTCAATTGACGGAATTTGGACATTTGATGAATTTGGGTATGTTGGGCTAGACTTGGGCTGAGGTTGGGCTAGAGTTTGGTTAAGTCAAATTGATGGTTGAAAATGATCTAGGGGAATATCATGAAGAGTTCTCAACATCAATTAGGTGTCAATTTTGGGGTTTGGTCATTCAATTTGGTGGAATTTAGACACATGGCTAAATTGGGACAAATTGAGGGGTTTAGGTCCAAGTTGGTTTTAGGTGAAATTGAGGCTTGATCAAGGCCAATTGAAGGTTTAATTTGATGTATGGTAATGTTTTAAAGAGTTTATGATGCACAATTGAGGCAATTGGAAAGATTTGGGGGTCAATTGATGGGATTTTGGTTTTAGGCAAAATTAGGCTTTTGATTTGGGTTAAAATTGGATTCAAATGCATGTCAATTGGACTTAGATTTGGCTTGAATTTAGTTTTATCATGATGAATTTAAGTTTAGAATTAAAATTTGGGGAGATTGGGATCAAATTGATGGACACTTGAGATGAATTTGAGGAAATTGGGTCTTTAAGGTCAATTTGTGGCTTTTTGTCAAAATTGGTCAAATTGATCAAATTGGGCTCAATGGAAAAGTTCAAATTGGTTTTGGAGACATTTGAAATGGTTTTGGAGATTTTGGGAAAGTTTGGGCCATCAAGAGTATTTTTGTAATTTTTTCCAAATGAGGGGTACTTTGGTAATTTTGGCAATTTTGGGTGGTTTTGGGCAATTTTGGTGGTTTGAAATGGTTTGAATGATTTTTGAACAAATTTGGGCATTTTGAATGAAATTGAGAATTTTGATCAAATTTGGGGTTTGGGGGTGTTTTGGTAATTTGGGTAGATTTGGGGGGCAAAAGGTGAAGTTGGATATTTTGGTGAAATTGAGGTGCTAACCACCCCATGTGAGCCATGCACCAATTGAATCCCCATTTAGGTCCTTTATGTATTTGTCTTAGCTAAACTATAGCCTAGGGCTAGCGGGTCTAGGGAACCATCTACATGAGCCTCTTAAAAGATCAAATGATCAAAGTCAACAAGTTTGAGTTTAGGGTTGTGAGTGAATATGAATGAAAGTGAGTGAATTAGCTCTAGACCAACACCTAGGTTCAATCCTAAGGCCAAGCAGTTCTATGGGGACTCCCCTTGAGCTCCCCCATATTGGCCCCACTTATTAAGTGTTAGAGGTTAGAACCAATATATGGAACTTCAAGTTGAGCAAAGAAGGGTGTAGAATTTATAATGTTGAACAGGAAAGTCCTCTAGGAATAGTCAGTAGGAAAGTCTTAGGTTACTAATAAGGAAAGACTAGACCTCAACCAAAAGTGAGGTCAACAAAGCGGTCATCAGGTAAAGGAGAGTCACAAAGTTCTTAGAATTATCTATTCAAAAATAATTTTAAGTAATATAGTAATGAAACTCCCTATATTTATGAGGTTGTTTCCAATTTGGTTGTTTGTGATTAGGATTGTGATCACAACCCATGAAGACGATAGGTAGCTACTGGGTGACTCACCACCGAGATGAGGTTGTTAAGCATATTTCTCCTAAGTAGAGGCTCTTAAAGGTAACTTAGTGGGAAGCTTTTATTCCACCACGAAGTATTGTTGAAACACTATATACAATGTGGATTTCCTAGGTACAAGGAAGTCTGTTATAAACTTCTTTGGTTAAAAATTTCTCTTATGTTTAAGTCACTTCTCCAGGTGCTACAAACTCTTTTAACATCCCAACTTTAATTATTTCTTCAATTATGTTATGTTGTAGACGATAATCTTTAGTGTCAGGATCATTATCTCGATGGTATGCATAATCCTCTGTGGTCACACAAATATTCTCTTGCCTTCAAGAGCATAAGCTTGCGAAAGTATTTTTTATGCAAGATTATCTCCATGATCTCATCCATGGAGACTGTTAATGGAGTCTATTGCAATAACTTGTAGGTGGGTGGTGACGTCCTCCTCTCTAAGTGACGTCCTCCTCTCTAAGCGATGATGGACTCGCCTCTATTTGATACAAGATTCACTCTTTCAACGAGTGAACCTTAGTCTCATGGAACATGTCTTACCTTAAACCTTAACCTCATGGTGGTCATTGGGGTGTGGCATTCTTCTATCAATTTGGTAAAAACTTTTTTTTTGATAGATGCCTTTTCGTGTTTTCAACACATGAGGCAACAGTTTGTGAATTGCACTATTTTAAAGATGTATGACTGTTGGCGAGTTCCAGCAACTAAGTCAAAGTCCAAGTGCATTTGCCTAGCTCATAGCAAAATAGACCTTATTTAAATTATTATGCTAGGGTCGAATGGGCAATTACAAGTTTCAAGTGTTAAACTTCCAACAAGTTTCTCTGAAAGCAATCAACAAACACACATAGGGTTTCTCCTAGTTCTTAATAAATTTATAATAGCGTATATGAACTCTTCTGAGGTTTCTGAGCCCTAGTGAACTCTGCTATGAACATTTGTTTAAAGTCTTCATAGAAGCTTATGACTTCTAGCCATATGTTGTTGAACCATCTCATGGATAACTTTTTTTTATTCATGAAAAACTGTCGACACTTGAAGGAGTCATTGATCTTCAATAAGAAAATAATAAATTCAAATGAGACAACGTGATCAGTCGGATCGAACCATCCTTGATAGGACAATAAGGATGGGATCTTGAAGCACTCAACCACAAGGGCTTCTGAAGTTTCTTGAGAAAACACACTATCTAGTATGAGGGGGATTTTGAACCTTCTAATTATGTCATAGCGGGACAGTGATGAACCAGCATTGTCTGGATAATACCAGTCATTCTCATCTACCAAAGCCTGTGAGGGAGTCCCTCTAACATTAGCAACAAGTTCCCCTCTTTATCAAAATGGGGCTACCGGTCACGGTGGAGGAATCTGATCGCCTGTTGTCTGAGCTAAGGTTTTTCAAATTATATTCATCATTTGCTCTTTCAATTCATTGATCTATTGAGTAATTAATTCCCTAGTGCAATCCAAGTTAATAGTTACTTATTTGTTATTTTGTCTTACTTATTGTGTGGCTTTTCTTCTTGTTTATGACATGTTCCACACCCATTGCACCTTTCAAGGTTGTTATTTATACATGGAACAAACACTAAAAATAGAGCTAATTAAAAGGGAAGTGGCGAGCTAAAAAGAAGAGAGTAAAGAGGCGCACTCTTTTGAAGTAGGGGTATTCAATTCAACTGGAGAAGGAATCATCCATTTTACATTAACTCTCGCTCCTTATATTATGGCATTTTTTTATAAAAATGTACATGAGTTATAATTATACTCGAATTCCTTAGGATCCCTAACAGCTTTAATTTGTCATTTACTAGCAAGAAAGCCTATGCTATATTATCTCTATCGGTTTAACTTCGGTCCTTTTCTCTTTAAATACCTGTGCACCCTATCAAGTCATGTCTAATGCCTTGTCGACCTCCCATCAAGAGAATTTGCTCTGTGGGTTCTCGCCTCGTGGGCGAGTAGGTCACAATCTCAATGATGGAGGTATAGCTTTCAACAAGGTGACAAAATCACCAAACAACTCAGCAGAATGATGTTCACGAAATGTTGTCCAATATTCAGTTTCTCGGATTAGGGTGTATATCCGATGGTTATTACTCGACCGCTCAAACTTTTCTTGCTTTGATCAAAACACCTTTAATGCATCGGCTTGTTGGGCTAAATTTTTTGGTAGACTTCGGTCAAGAAAAGGCACATTAAACAAATTTCAATTCACGTGCCTACACATATAGATATATATCAATTTGATTAAAATAAAATATTAGGTCATGTAAAGTCATTTAAATTCACTTTGGAGGATAGGATATAATTTAAAGAGAGATGAGATTTATCTGTTTCATCATTTATGGATATTACAAATTCTTCCACAAATTTCTCTTTACAGACCATTTCCAAATATCGTAAAAAGTCTATTTTCTTTTTTATTAAATAAAGCTACGACTCACAAATCCCTAAAATTTTATATACATATCCATCGCCTTGTATGTCACCAGGAAATATATGAAGCCTTTAGTTAAGCTTTCATCATGCAACAATAAAATAAGCTTGCAGGACGTGCCGGCATAATTCAACTCTTCTTGGTGCACTTGCTTCCTTTCCTAGAAGGTATGCAAAGACAAATAAACTATTGAAGATAATTCATATCAAACATTTCGTTTCTTGACTTTCGCTCGCTTGCTTCCAAAGATCACCTAAATTGATCAGCATAATAAACAAGCATTGAATCAACAAGCACCAGAAAGAGACATCCACATCTGAGAAATTTTATTCTTCGGACAATGAAGGAACAGCCCACCAGGTCATATTTACTCATGATACAAATTTGGCAAGCCAAATACATCCATATTTCTAACGAATTTTGCAACGTAGCACTGATCAGACCATTCACGTTTAAATTACAAGCGCGCTACTTTAAACGAAGAAAATGGATTTATTTTCTCACTTGAACACGTCATATGGAGTTTTCTGATCATATTTCTATAAAGGCATTTTCGTTATACAAGCACCAACATACTTTTAGTTGAACAAATTAAAAATAAGATTGAGTCCATGCATGGCCCATCTTTGATGCCATCAATTAGTGCAAATAGAGTGAGGGGATATTCAAGAAAATTTGATGAGCCCCTCTTCCACCAATCCATAATTGTCGCCGGATGTCTAAAACTCTGTTTGGGGCAGCTTATCCGCTGTGTCAACGTTTGAAAACACAGTCTCACCGTTTGGAAACTGTATTTAAGCAGTTTATTTGAAAACACAGTTAGTTTTTTACACTAAATGCGGAACAAGAAATGAATGTCGCGGTCCGTATTTCCAAATAAACAGTTTATTTGGATAAGCTTTATTCACAACTGCCCCAAACAGACCCTAAACAAGGAACAAGAATTGAACCCCGCGGTTCGTATTTCCAAATAAACAATTTATCTGGATAAACACAAAGTGACCTAAACGTACCCTAAGTAAGCTAATTTATCATTTACCAAAGGATCATTCTAAGACATGATTAGATTGGTCTCCCATTTGAATGGGAGATGCAGTAAGTATCAATAAAATGCATTAAGTAGAGGGAAAAAAACCAGGATGAATAGGCATCAAACCTTGAGCTACAATAACTCTCAAGCCTGATATTTGTGAATCAACCTCAGATTCATAAGATGAGACTACTTATGATGGCAGTAACTGTCGTGCATAAGAAACCATAAAATACCAAGAAAAAATTGTAGTCTAAAGAGCTTTTTGGGATCGCTTCTATTTTTTTATTTATTTTGAAATAAAATATATTTATGAATGATGATTACTTTTAAAAATGCTCAAAAAATATAAATATAATTTTGAATATTTTATTTAAACATTAGTTTATTTTTTATAAAATACCACGACAACAAAAGCAACCCATCATGCCACCATGTGGTGACGGAAATTTATTTAAAAAAAAAAAAAAAAACTTAAAATGCAGCAACCAAACCTGCTCTTAAAAAAAAATATAAGAAAAGAGAAAATATTTCATTAGGATTCCACACATAGAGTTAAGTGCGGAGTCCAATGAAATCACGCCACATGGCGGTGGCAGAAAAAAATTAAAATTTATCTGGTAACACAAGAGAATATTTTTTCCGTGTTATTTATATGTTATTATGTATTATTCAAATGTTATTGTTTTTTATTCAAGTGTTATTGATGTGTTATTATGTTATTATTACTCTGGGAATAATCTCAAAACACAATAACAAGTGAATAACATACAATAACACCTGAATAATAAGGAATAACACGGGGAATATTCACCCGTGTCACTGGGCCAATTTTTTATTTTTTACTGTCAACTTTATGTAGCGTAATTTCACTGGACTGCGTACATAGTTGCGTTCGGAGTCCTGATGCAATTTTTTTTCATACAAAAATAAAAATGATATGAGAAAAACCCTAAGCAAACATTTTTTCAGAAAAAAACAAGTTCTGCACGGAATCATTACGTAGATTAGCTTTTTTTACTGACTTATCATTCTATTTCGGTCGGGGTAATAAAATAAATACGTTACTAAGAAAATGATTATACTTAAAATGTGCAGCATGCGACCAAATGGAAACAAGGATCTAAAGTGTTTGTAATCGACTGTTAGCTAAAGAGCTAACTACAACCTGTTAAATACTATATACTGATCATATAAATTAAACAACTGGCCTAGAAAATTATACTTAACCCTAAATGAAGATGTTTACTTCTTAATTTAATTCATTGAAATCACGAAAGCCACAATACTAAATACGAAAAAATAATCAACTATATTAACAAATAAATTAGTGAGGGTTAGTGGGTGTCAACTAATCTAGTTGTTGCGGGCTTGGATGTTGTTGCTTGATCCTCGTCTATATTAATACTAAAAGCCAACTTATGCAGAAGTTTTGAATGCATGAAAATAAATAAACAAAATAAAATAAAAATATGATTAAGTGTTCAGTGTTGGCATATGTGAATAACGTCTGTGTATTTTTTAATGGAGTATTTTAGATGAGAATGAAGAATCTGTTAAAACTCAAAATAATGTGGCAGAATACACACTTTTTCATTGATATGAACGGGTTATAAATAACCCTTACAATAATCTTGTAATAGGAAAAATAATAAAAGGTAAATGATATAAAAGGAATGGTATAACACTTAGTATCTCCAATAATTAATTCGCACTAATTGTTAGAAGATATAGGAAATAACGTAAAATAGGAAAATAAATATTTCATTAATTCTAAGGAAATAATTTATTTACAAGAATAAATTATTTCCTATCATAACTCTAATTCTAAATAAATTATTTCCTATCATAACTCCTAACACTCCCCCTCAAGTTTGAAATGTATGTTAATAATTCCTAACTTGCTGAGTAGTATCGAGAACTGAGAAGAGTTTAGTGGTTTCATGAAAACGTCTGCTGACTGTTCTAAAGTAGACACATGAGTCAACTTTATTATTCCTTTTTGAACTTTCTCCCGTATGAGATGACAATCAATCTCGATGTGCTTTGTTCGCTCATGGTATACCGGGTTCGAGGCGATGTGAAGTGCTGCTTGGTTATCACAAAATAAATTGGCAGGATGTGAATGCATGATCCCAAAATCTTGCAGAATTGTTCTTAACCAAATAATCTCGTAGCAGGTAGTGGCCATTGACCGATATTCAGCTTTTGCACTAGAGCGTGATATTGTGGTTTGTTTCTTGGTTTTCCAAGAAATTAATGAACTCCCAAGGAAGATACAATACCCAGTAACTGATCTTCGAGTGTCACGACACCTAGCCCAATCTGCATCACAAAAGGCATTTAGTTGGGTTGAGCTTTCTGCTGAGAGGAAAATTCCTTGTCCAACTGTTTGTTTTATGTAACGTAGAATACGATGGGCTGCTTCTAAGTGTGGCACTCGTGGTTTGTCCATAAATTGACTTAAGACATGAACTGCATATGTCAAGTCTGGACGTGTAATAGTTAAGTAGATTAATCTCCCAACTAGTCTTCGGTATGATGATGGATCACTGACATATTCTCCATCTGATTTGCTAAGGGATAAGTTTTGTTCCATAGGGAAAGTGGCTGGTTTTGCACCGAGGTACCCAGCATCCTCGAGTATTTCAAGAGCATACTTTCGCTGTGAAAGCACAATACCCTTCTGGGATCGTGCAACCTCAATACCAAGGAAATATTTCAATTGTCCAAGGTCCTTTAATTTGAATTGGTTCTTCAAGGATATTTTAACATGTTCGATTTCTTGTAAGTCGTTCCCTGCAATGATGACATCATCTACATATATAAGAAGGGCAATAAATTTACCATTCTGGGATCGGACGAACAAAGAATAATCTGCCTTTGATTGCATAAAATTGGCTTGCTTTAGAGCGGTGGAAAGCTTAATGAACCATTGTCTTGAAGCTTGTTTGAGACCATATAATGATTTGTGGAGTTTACAAACTCGAGTCTCCCCCTTTCGTCCGAGGCCAGGAGGTAGCGACATATATACGTCTTCGTCGAGGTCCCCATGCAAGAAGGCATTGTTGACATCTAGTTGATGAAGATGCCATTGCTTGGTTGAAGCTAACGCAAGAAGTAGGCGAACAGTTACAAGCTTTGCAACAGGGGCAAAGGTTTCCTGGTAATCTAGCCCTTCAATTTGATTATACCCTTTTGCCACTAATCTGGCCTTGTAGCGTTCAACTGTCCCATCTGCACGAAGTTTGATTTTGTAGACCCATTTGCATCCAATTGGCCTCTTTCCAGGCGGTAATGGTACAAGGGACCATGTGCCATTGACGTTGAGTGCATCAAGTTCTTCTCGCATAGCAACCTGCCACTTTGGATTACGAGCGGCTTCTACAAAGGTGTTTGGCTCCTTTTCAATTGAAAGGGCGGTGGTAAAAGCACCATGTTTAGGTGATAATCTAGCATATGACAAGACGTTGGTTAATGGGTAGAAGGTACCTGTGGTTTTGGCCAACACGGAGTTCGATGTTGGGGGGTGTCTTGAGGGAAGAGAAATACCAACATGATACTCACGCAAATAGCTAGGCATTTTTGTTGTTCTTATTGATCGTAGTGATGGTATTTGTTGGTCTAGAGTTGCGGGTTGTTATGAGGATAAATTTGAAGGTGGGGTAGTCTCTTTAGATGGGATTTCATTGTCTTGAGAAGATGAAATATTTTCTTGAGGTAATTCATCGAATGAAGGCATGTCGATGTGGGTAGTGAAGTGCGGAATTGAGCCTTTATCTGTAGCGAAAGAAGGGGAAGGGAATGTGTTTTCATGGAAACGAACATCTCGTGATACAAAAATCTTCCCAGTTGAAAGGTCATAGACTCTATAACCCTTTTGTGCATATGGATATCCTAAGAAAAGACATCGAATGGCTCTGGGATCAAACTTGTTTGGTCGTTGATGATGTGTTGAGGCAAAACAAAGACACCCAAACACACGCAAATGATCATATGCTGGTTTTGTTTGGAAGAGCATTTCAAAAGGTGTCTTTCCATGGAGAAGGGGTGTTTGTGTTCGGTTGATTAAGTAGGTGGTAGTTAGGATTGCATCTCCCCAAAATTTTTTGGGTAAATTAGCTTGAAACAATAAGGCTCGGGCTATGTTGAGTAAGTGGCGATGTCTTCTTTCGGCTACACCATTTTGTTGTGGAGTGGAGACACAACTTGATTGGTGAATGATGCCTTTGTCGAGATAAAAATTCGTCAATATGAATTCGAGACCATTATCACTTCGAATGATTTTGACTTTTAGATTGAATTGTGTTTCAACGAGGTTTATGAACTTGATGATGTATGAATGTGTATCTGATTTATGGTTCATCAAATAAGTCCGTGTGCATCGAGTATAATCATCAACAATTGTGAGAAAATACCGTGCTCCAGTGATTGAAGGAACTTGGTATCCTCCCCAAATGTCAACATGAATTAATTCAAAAGGGGTTTTTGAGCTAATGGAACTTGTTTGAAAATGTAAACGAGTTTGCTTAGCCAATGGGCAAATTAAACAATCAAAAACATTACAAATATTNNNNTTTATAATTGGAAAAGGAAACAGACTGGAAATTTTATTTGATGTGTGGCCTAGACGTTTATGCCAGAGATTTGGAGATGGTGAAGTAGCAACATTGCACTTGCTCTTTTGTGGAGTATCAAGGTAGTAAAGTCCTCCTCTTTTAGTTCCCGTCCCAATCATCTTCCCCGATTGTTGGTCCTGTAGAACACAAGTGTGGTTATTAAAAATGGCAAGATATTGTGAATCAAGAACAAATTTGCTAATGGAAATCAGATTTAATTTGAAGGAGAGGACACATAAAAAAGTTTGTAGAATAAAGTCAGCAAAATGGATGTTGCCTATGTGTGTGACAGTTGCAGTAGCTCCGTTAGGCAAGTGAACTTTTCGATTGATGACACTGGATTTTGTAGTAAGTATGTTGGCTGAATATACCATGTGATCTGTGGCTCCTGTGTCAAGAATCCAACTTATTTCTTTATCAAAAACAGAGCCACAAAAGATTTTACCTGAGATATCACTCATTGCTGATGTACTGCCAACATGATTAGCCATCGAATTAGATTTGTTCTCTGCAAGTAGTGATATGAGGTTTTGATATTGTTCAGTTGTAAGGGTGAATGGTGCAAGACTCGTTGATGTATTAGTATCCGCATGGTTGGCTTTGGGAGCAAAATTTTTCCGTTCAGGTTTATTGCCTGTTGGATTGGTCCTTTGTAACTTCCTACAATCATTGATGGTGTGTCCCTGCCATCCACAATAATCGCATTTGAGATGTGCTCGACATGTGTCTGAGGTATGCCCAATTTTTTCACATTTTCCACACTTTAAATGAGGATTTTTAGGCGTGAAAACCTTCTCTGATTTTCGTGCATTATTCTTCACGGCAAAAGTTGAAGCTTCCGGCTGCGGTACATTTACATGGTTCATGCCGCGCTGCTTTTCCTCTTGGAGCGCGAGAGAATGTGCCTTGCTGACATTGGGAAGGGGATCCATGATCAAAATTTGTCCTCTTATACTGGTGTATGTTTCATTAAGCCCCATGAGAAATTTCATGGTTTTCTGGTTTTGCTGAAAGTGCATCACTTCCTTCATGGCACCACACGTGCATTTAGGAATGTTCTGGAGGGCGTCACGTTCATCCCTTAGGCCTTTGAGCTTGGTGTAATAAGCTCCAACTGTCATATCGCTTTGCTTGCAATCGTGGATGGCTTCTTCGACATGGAAAATATGAACGTTGTTGGTACGAGAAAAACGTTCCTTCAGGTCGAGCCAGATCTCATGGGCACTCTCGTTATATATTATACTTGCTCTAATGTCTTCTGTAATTGAATTAAACAACCATGCCTTGACAAGGTTGTTGCACCGCCTCCATTGTTGAAGTTCTATGGTGGACGTCTGTGGTGGTTTTTGGATGGTGCCGTTGACAAAACCTTCTTTGTTTTTGATGTTGAGAGCCATCAACATGGCACGACTCCAAGAATTGTAGTTTTCTCCATTCAGCGGCTGCGTAACAAGCACGAGACCGGATTGATCTGAGTAGTGGAGAAAAAAGGGGTCGTTCGGATTATCGAATTTGCTAGATTCAGGTTTTGCTGAATTTTGACTTTCGTCTGCCATTTGTTTTGACTTAGAAAGAAGATAGATTGAGTTTTTGCGTGGAAGAGATGGTAAGACTTAGAATCGTGTTTGCTCTGATACCATGTTAAAACTCAGAATAATATGGTGGAATACACACCTTTCATTGATATGAACCGGGTTATAAATAACCCATACAATAATCTTGTAATAGGAAAAATAATAAAAGGTAGATGATATGAAAGGAATAGTATAACACTTAGTATCTCCAATAATTAATTCGCATTAATTGTTAGGAGATACAGGAAATAACGTAAAATAGGAAAATAAATATCTCATTAATTCTAAGGAAATAATTTATTTACAAGAATAAATTATTTCCTATCATAACTCTAATTCTAAGGAAATAATTTATTTATAAGAATAAATTATTTCCTATCATAACTCCTAATAGAATCACCTATTATGCTATCAAGGATGTTGTTAATGAATCTATAATTTCATTTGTCATTTTAATTTTTTAAGAAATATTCATTATCTGATTCAAGAGGAAAGAGGTGACATCAATTTCTATATTAAGTTTGTAACAATCCCAACTCTCACCAATCGAGAATTTGTCAACTTTGGCCTAATGTTGCAGCGACCCGGCCTGAGAGTTGGGAATTATCAAGAAGGGAAATGTCGGTTGGATAGAGGAAAGCTATCCAACAGTTTTAATTTTATGAGAAAATAAAATCCAAAGCACAAAAGAGTCATTTTATTTCATAAAACCTATAATTACAACTATTTATTCACATTTAAACATTTATCTTTAACATAAACTAAAATTGAACTATAATATCTATCAGTTGTTGCATCAAGGCAACTATACACATACTTCTTTGGATGCATCTAATATGTAAACTTGTTTTTTCTTGTCAAATGTTAGCAATTAAATGTTTGAATTAAAACTACTCAGTGGATAAATATTTCCAAATTAAAATAATTTGCATTTAAAATATTTTGTAAAATAGAAGTAATTCATAAATAATTGTATGCAGAAAAAAAAAACTAAAAAAGAAAACAATATCATTTATTTTCATTTTTTTTTGTTACACTTCAGTTATTGAGAGTCGAAACGTATACTTTCTAAAAATATATGTTTAACCTTTTCCAATCCACCATAAAGACATACAATAACTTATATTTTCATTTTTTTTGAAGAAATTTGCACTCCTTCAACCATCAAGGGGTGACTCTCATATGCATGTATATATCATATTTTAAGTCTTATTCACCCAATTAACAACAACAACAATAACATCAACAAAAATTTTATCTCGCTAAGTGAGGTCAGCTGCATTATTCCTTTTTCTCCATTGTGTCCTTTTTAGTGCCTTATTTTCATTCAATTCTAATAAATTAAGATCATTTTTATACCATATGCCCAAGTCATCCCAGTTCTACCTCTGCTTCCTTAACATAAATCTTATCTAGAAGATCTACTCTTCTAATCTGATCATTGGATGGTCGAAGTTTAATGTTAACAAAAACCATCTAAGACGACTCTCTCTAATTTTGTCTATCACTGTAGCTACACCAACCCTATAACAAATATATTCATTTCAGATTGTCTCTAAGTGTAAAGCCACTCATCCACCTAATCATTCTCATCTCTACAACACTTAACTTAGTTTTATGCTTGTCCTTTAAAGGCCAACATTCAGCTTCATAAAGCATTGCAGATCTCACCACCATCTTATAAAATTTTCTTTTCAGTTTAAGCATCACTATTGTATCGCACAATAGGTCCAAAACTTTCCTCCACTTCAACCAACCAACTTGAATTCTGTTAATAACATCCCCATCAATATCACCATCACTTTGAACAATGCACCTGTGATATCAAAAGCATTCACACCTTTTAATAATTTGATCACCCATAGTTACATGTCTGTCGCTAGACCTACTACTACTAAAATTACATTCCATGTATTTAGTTTTAGTTCTAATCAAACGAAGGCCTTTAGACTCCAAGGCAGACCTCCATAATTCTCCCAATTAAAGAAGAACATGTATTATTGCTTTTAACATAAACAAAGCTCTTGTAAAATAAAAAGATTACCTACCTCAACTATGAAGTCTGTTACACTTTCCTCAATTCGTCAAAGCTTTTGAGTTCACCTAGAGAAAAAATTTAAACAAAAATATTATATGTACATGCTAATCATCTTTCCTATTAATAGTAAATTTTGTATTATTATTATCAAATTTATTTATTTAATCAGTTATTTATTTACCTATATAAACATATATACATATATATGTACAAAAATTCAATTTTAATTTTATATTAAAGCTTCTAAAACTTTCATTTGGGCATATACTTAAATTTAATAGTAATATAATTCTAATTCAATTTTAAATTTAGAATTATTTAATTAATTTTAACATTCCTTAATTATGAAAATGACAATTAATTATTGCAATTGAATTTTATACATGAATTTCCTCTCCTTCCTCTTTGCCTTAACTTCCTCATCAAACAAAAAAAATCCCTAAAATTATAAAATTCAACAATAGGATTTTCTAAACATTAATTAAAAGTTTTAAGATTTATAGTCCTAACATAATAATTAATAAATAATTTAAATGACATAATTTAATTTAAATTAATAAAAATTAATATCTTAGTTTACCTTATCCACTTTCTGCCCTAAATAAGTGAACCGAGCCACACTCGGTTGAGCTTTCCCGCACTCAAAAGCTCCCACGAGTCCTTCTCATTCCCAAGCTCTCTACTCAAGCTTCTAAGGCACGAAAGCTTGCATAAATGGGGAAACAAGCATCAGGCTCCTCTTATCCTACTCATAGTTTGCTAAGATAGGGCACAAAAACTCTCTCCTCCTCTTCTTCACTTAAGTAGGGCACAGGGTTGCAGTTAGCTCGATTGAACGTCTCTTGGTTGAGAAAAAAAAAACTTCACACGACTTGAGGAAGGCTCGTTTAAGCCTCAATACCTCAGTCGAAAGCTCATGCAGCTGTATAGTAACCTTATCATTTATATTCTGCTTCTACTTCTTTTTCCGATTACACTTCTTCCTACTCATCTCCTTCTTCTTCCTCTACTTTACTCTCTGAATCTTTCTCACTACTCTCTTTTTTTAACTCCCTCTGGCTATCTCTCGCTTGATTTTGAATGAATTAGACAAATGAGGGGAAATCCTCAAATTTAAGTTTATTCTAGCGGTGTGTCATGCTCCAGTACATTCAAGAAGTTGGCAAGACAAGCATGGGGCAGAAGATTCTAGAGAAGGCTATAATGTAGGGAGCCATCCAGGGGGTTCTAGGAGATTCTACCCAATTCTAGAGAAAATAAGAAAGAAGGGCTTCAACGTGAAATTAAGAATAACCTAAAAATTTCTAGGGCTATGTATGTAATAAGAGAGGAATGTATAACTCTCTAGAAACTAAAATAATTTAATGTGCTCTAGAATAATCCATTAAACTTGGAGGGGGCTATAAATAAGAGTTCCTCCCCTCATTTGTAATCACCCAAGCTTTGATTCAAAGCATTCAATTATTCAAGTGTGAAGTGTTCTTTTCTCTCTACTCTTTTTCTTAAGAGTGTTGGATGCTCAAAAGTCTAGCATTGAGAGGGTGAGGTTGATTTAGTTCTAAGAAAGAGCGCTAAAGCAGCATGGGTGACTTGAGGAAAGTTACTCTATGACAATTGGTATCATAGTCTTGGTTCGAAGGAATGACAAAAAGCATAAAAAAGCATGTGATGGAGTCGGAAGCTACTAATGTGGAGTCATCTCAAGGGCAAGGTCACCAAGAGCAAAGAGATCCCGTTGCACCCAGCCACATGGGAAGTCCAAGGAGATAGTGCATGGCCTTGTTTCGTGCCTTGCTCGGATGGAGGAGGCAAAGAATGGCATGGAGGGTTAAGTAGAGGATCTTGGCCAAAGGGTTCATGTACTCGAGGAGGAGGACGTCACAATCCATTCAACGATCAGAGGTATGATGCTCCAACTTCAGGAGACCTTAATGAGTCATAAGGCTAAGTTGCAGGAGGATTTTTTGGGAGAGCTCCAAGAGGTGTGAGGAGCCTATGAGAAGAAGATGAGCGACATGCGTGCTAAATTGGAGGAGATATGTGGAGATATTTAACTATGCAAGAGGACGTTAGTAACATCTACAAGCTATCCCACTTTCAAAGCCAAGAGGATTCAAGTTCCAAAATTTATGAGTTTTGGAGGGATTCACAACGTGAAGGAAGTAGATAACTTACTATGGGGACTAGAGCAATACTTTAGAGCGATGAGGATTGTTGATAAAGATGCAAAAATACAATTTATCTCTCTTTATCTCTCAAACATCATTATGCTTTGGTGGAGAAGAATAAAAAGAGATGTAGTGAAAGGTTCGTGCTTCATTTCCACCTTCAATGACTTTAAGAGAGAGCTAAAAGGCATTTTTACCCTGAGAATGTTGAGGATGAGGCTCGATCTCGACTGTGAAGGCATAAGCAAGAGGGTTTGATTCGAGACTATATCAAGGAGTTTATAAGCTTGGTTCTTAAAATCTCAGATATGTCAGACAAGGCTCTCTTCAACTTCATGGATGAGCTCCAACATTGGGCAAAGACCGAGCTTAGGAGGTGGGGAGTGCAAGATCTTACCACGACCATCGCATTTGCTGAATGCTTGGTTGATTATTCAATATAGTATATAAAGCTTGAAGATAAGAAGAGTTGTGATGTCAAAGGTGGGGATGACAAGGGCAAAAATAAGGAGGAGAAACGTTGTGAATTAGCTCCAACAAAGGCAAGGGATAAGGGGAAGACCAACAATAAGCCATATAAAAATTGTTGCTTACTTTATGAAGGACCACATTGGGCAAGGGATTGCCCTCAGAAGAAGGCCCTCAACTCTCTTCTTGCAAGCCATAAGGAGGAAGAAGAGAGTGATAGGGAAATTGGAATGGATACACATGTGGGATCTCTTCAACTACTTAACGGGGTGCAAGCTCTGACAAAACCCCAAGGAAAGGTGTTGCTCTTTGTGGAGATGGCAGTAGGAGGGAAGACTACCAGGGCAATGGTGGATAAGGGTGCTTACCAAAACTTCATCTCTAGTGAGGAAGCAAAGAGGTTGGGGTTGCAGATGACTAAAGGAGGGGGTTCCATTAAAGTCATCAACTCAACAGAGATGTCAATCGACAGAGTGGCTAAGTGAGCCAAGACCAACATTGGGGCATGGTCAGGTACTCTAGATTTCTTTATCATTCCTTTAGATGATTCAAGAGTTATCCTAGGAATGAACTTCATAGAATAAGCAAGAGCATTACTAATGTCATTTGTCAATAACCTATGCATTACGGAAGGGGGTCAAGCCTGATCAGTACCAATAATGAGGTTAAGCAAGCAAGGATCCAAAATATTATCGACAATCCAACTCAAAGATGACATTGACTGAGATAAGGGGGATAACTTGGCTACCCTTCAAGATACCAATGAAGGAGAAAAGACCCAAGGAGATTGGATGTCAAGGAAAGTGGTGGAGGTTCCACCAAGAAAGAAGAAAGATGGTTCAACAAGGTTGGAGGCAAGGGCCAAGCAGCCAGCTAGGAAGACTTGCTGCATGACACCCCTCTCCCATAACACCAAGGAGAAACCAAATTTTGCCAAGACTGGGAGTGAACCAAGAAGGCAGTTTTAAAGGTGTGGTGGAAGCTGAGGGCATTGCAAGTTTAAGTGGTGGAGAGTGTCACGCTCCCCTATATTCAAGAAGTTGGCAAGACAAACATGGGGAGGAAGATTTTACATAAGGCATTGCAAGTTTAAGTGAAGGAGCCATCTAGAAGATTATACCTAATTCTAGAGAAAATACGAAAGAAAGGCTCCAGAGAGAAATCAAGAATAACCTTGAATGTTCTAGGGCTATGTGTGTAATAAGAGAGGAATGTACAACTTTCTAGAAACTATAATAATTTAATGTGTTCTAGAATATTCCGTTAGACTTAGTGGGGGCTATAAATAAATTTCCCTCTCCTCATTTGTAATCACCTAAGCATTGAATCAAAGCATTCAAGTATTCAAGTGTGAAGTGTTCCTTTCTCTCTACTCTTCTTCTTAAGAGTTTTGGGTGCTCAAAAGTCTAGCGTTGCAAGGATGAGGCTGAGTTAGTGCTAAGAAAGAGTGCTAAAGTTGCACGGGTGACTTAACGAAAGTTAGTCCATGATAGGTGGCTTCCTTTTTGAATGGTTTCTATGAAATGACATATGTTGCATAGTTTTCGTAATAGATAATCTATTTTTTAATAAAGTTATTTATAATTTTAAATTAGGAAAATATGGAGGTCCCTTCGAACTGATCAAAGAGATCATCAATCCTTCGTAATGGGCACTTGTTCCTGATTATGAGATTACATAATTCTTGATAATCAATGCATAGTCTTAAGCTCTCTTTTCGTAACAAAAAAAAACTAGAGCTTCCCAAGAGGAAGTGTTTGATCTGATAAATACCTTCCCTACCAAGTCCCACAACCGACTCTTCAATTCCAACAACTCCTTGATTTTCATTCTATTAGGTGCTTTTATCATTAGTTCTACAGCTGAAACAAAATTGATAGAGAAATATATCTCTCTTCTTAGAGGCAAACTAGATGAACCGTCTAAAAAGGCTTATGGATATGCTTTTACAACGGATATATTTTCCAATTTCTTTGGTTTATCTGTGATATAAAAGACTTGAGCTAAGAAGTCTAAACCCCTACATTGCTAACTATTACATGCCCTTTAAATAGATATCATCATAGTTATGACTCCTCTATCTCCCACAAACATGAATTCTTCTTCTCTAAAGGTATTGAATTTGGCTATTGATCTCGTTACTGCTTATGTGCACAGTATAACAATCACTTTAATGTTCTTTTTCACTTATGTTATCTTACTTTGCAATATAACAAAAAACTTGATCCTGGTCAAAATGTAAATTTAACTTTTTAATATATATATATATATATATATATATACATATATATTGGGATGAGCCTTATTTATATAAACAATGTAAGGATCTGATTATGAGAAGATGTGTACCTTATGAAGAAACTGAGCTAATCATTCAGAAATGTCATGATTCTAAATTTGGAGGACATTTTGGGATTGATAAAATTGCTTATAAAATTTTATAAGCAAGATTTTATTGGCCTACAATCTTTAGATATGTTTATAAATATATAAAAACTTGTGATCGATGTCAACGAGTAGGCAATATATCTAGAAGAAATGAAATGCCTCTGAATTTCATGTTAGAAGTTGAGATCTTTGATGTTTGGGGATTAGATTTCATGAGACCATTTATTCCTTCATCTGTGAACTTATATATATTAATTGCAGTAGACTACATTTCTAAGTGGATTGAAGCACAAGAATTACCTCGTTGTGATGCTAAAAGTGTTTTAAAATTTCTAATGAAAAATATTTTCACTAGATATGGAATGCCTATGATGATTATCACTAACAGAGGATCCCATTTTAGGAATAAATACATTTAGAGATTAACAGAAAAGTTTAATATTATTCATAGAATCTCTACTACCTATCATCCACAAACCAGAGGGTTAGCTAAATTTTATAATAGAGAGATTAAACAAATACTTGAGAAGATTATAAACCCTAATAGAGTAGATTGGTCCACTAAACTGGATCCTGTATTATGGGCTTATAGGACTGCTTGAAAAACTCCTATTGGAATGACTCCTTACATACTGATTTTTAGAAAGACTTGTCACTTACCAGTGGAATTGGAGCATAAAGCACATTAGGAGATTAAAGAATTCAATTATAAATTGAAAGATGTTGGTAAGAAGATATTGTTACAAATAAATGAATTAGAAGAATTAAGAAATGAATCTTATGATAATGACAGAATTTATAAGGAGAAACTAAAGTTATGGCATGATCAAAAGATTAACCAAAAGAGCTTTGAACAAGGACAAGAAGTTTTGCTTTACAATACTAGACTGAAGTTATTTCCTAGGAAATTGAAGTCTTGTTGGTTAGGACCACTTTACTGTGACTCAAGTTTATACTTACAGAGCTGTTGAAATTGAAGATCAAAAGACTGGAAAAATTAAAGTAAATGTACACAGATTAAAACCGTATTTTGATGGTAAAAGAACAAATTTTATAGAGGTTTTAATGATCAATCAACCTAAATAACACCTAAATAGGTCAGGCTGACAACGTTAAACTAAACGCTTTATGGTAGGCAACCCATAGTTATCTTTACTTTTATTGCGATTATAGTAGTTTTTATTTGAAATTATCATTAGTTTGTGGTAGTATTAAGCTCTACTACTCATAATTACCCTAGAAATATCTTAAAATTGGGATCCATAAAGAAAATTTGGAACACATTCGAACCAGAGCAAAATTGTAAAATTTTGGCCTTGGGCGCCGACGGCGCCCTTGACTCCACCGACGACACCCTCGACGTCGCTGACGGTGGGGTTTTTACTGAGATTCCAAGCAAAATAAATACAGAGGCTCACCGATGGTGCCCTCGCCCCCGCCGACGGCGGGACTGGCGAGATTGCGGTTTTTGGAGTTTGAATGGCGATTTTTGGCTGTTTTTTGGCAGAAGTTACTCTTTTAAACTCCAAAATTCGATTCCTAATGTCATATTTCCCCAAAAATGAAGTGAAACTCCATGCATTTCATTCTTATGGCGTCTAATTCCCATGATAATCCCATAATGCGAGTTTTCAATTGGCGAAAGTTTATTAGTGCAGAAGTGCAGCGAATCTTCAATAAGTGACTGACGAAGAAAAGATTGATCAAGAAATGAGGATTCGTAAATCGCAGATTATATAATCCCTTAACGACAATTGAAGAGATGATAGTGCTGCGAAGATGGAAAGTGTTGTGCTATATTACCGCCGCCGTGGTTGTTCCTGTGGTAAAAGAATTTTATGCAAATTTACATGAAATCAACCAGGGAGTTTTTTATGTGCGAGGTAGATGGATCACTTTCACTCCTGCACGAATCAAAGAATTATACATGATCGAGAACATTCCTGTCTGCAACTATTCCAACTTTATCCCGAAAAGAAACCGGATGAATGAGATTTACCAATATTTAACGGACGAAACTGAAGACTGGGAAATGAGAGAAAATATTGAAGAATTTCCATTCCAAGCGTTATACAACCTCTTCATTCATGTGCAATCAATGGGTGATCTCAGAGGAGAATCTAGTACTGAATCTGATGAATAGTATATTTATATTACTACCTATCAGTCTATCTATGTAATTTGATTTGTGCTTTGTATCTGGTTTGCTTTAGAATTATGTTTTTAGATCTCTGTATAGTTGAGACTAAGCATAGGATGTTTTGTTTTCATCATTTTAAGTATTGTGGATTGGATTGCGACGCTGAATTAATGCATTGAGGTTGAAAAAATACTAAACTTAGGTGTGTTATGTAACATATATTGTACCCCTTGGAATTTATATATAAAAGTGATATTTTGTGTTGTGAAAGTTTATTTGTGATAAGTACATCATTTAGTCACTTAAAATTATGCCTATAGTGATTGAAAGGATGTCTTTAAGTCTTGAAATTGATCAAAATCACAAAAATCTAGGATTCAAACCAAAATCAGTAGAGCCCGCCAACGTCGCCCTCCACACCGCCGACACAGCCCTCGATGCCGCCGACGGTAGATTTTTCCTGAGAGTTTTGTTTAAATTTCAATAGAGCACGCCGATGGAGAGATCACAAAAAATCACCTTTAACTGCAATTTTGACCAGTCCACTTCCACTATTCATCATCGCCTTCCTTCTAAAAATGCAATTTTCGACCTAGGGGTTGAGAGATCTTGGATTGGGAAGCGATTTCAAGTCTTTTTGACACTGTATTTGATCATCTCTAGGTAAGAGCTTCACTCCAAGTTAAAAATATTTGATTTTCACCATGGATTTCTTTCACATTGAGGAGATCCAAAAATTTTGAGAATGTGAAGAAAATTTGGGAAGAAATTCATGGAACTTAGTGTTGAACTCTTAGAATTACTATTAGAAGCCATTATTTGCATATTTAAAGTAAATTTTGGATTTTTTCTATAACTTTGATTAGATTGAAATGGATCCACGTCAAAAGAGATGAATTAAGTTTGACGACTCTCTCTTCATCAATGCAAAGGCTCAATCAAGATTTACTTCAGTATTTAAAGGAAAGAAGTGTATACAAGATCGAGTTTTGAGTCCGAGAGGAGAAATTGAACGACTTATTGCCGAGAGGTGGTAAGAAAACTTTTGTTACACCACCAAGAAAGCTGATGCAAATGTTGTGAAGGAATTCTATGCCAACGTATTCTATTTTAAAGATGGAATCGTTCAAGTGCGGGGATTTCCGGTTGAATTTACTACCGCCCGCATTAACACCTTTTACGAAGTCCTTGACTCTTATAACGGCCAATATGAATCCTTCAGTACTATGGAAGGCCCTCTAAATGATTAGATTAACTTTCTCACTGATGGGAAAGGATCATGGAAGATTAAACAACAAGAACGGGTAAATTTTTATGCTTCCATGCTGAATGTCACCTCTAAGGCGTGGCACTATTTCATTTCCTCTACTTTGTTACCGACTTATCACCATAGTGAGGTAACTAAAGATTGAGCTATTCTGAGTTTTTATATTCAGAATAATAGAACTATAAAAGTGGGGAGAATTATTTTTAAGAATATATTGACTGCAACAAGGAGTGAGACAAGTGGAGGTCTAGGACACCCTGACCTTATTTATGCACTTTGCCAACTTTCTGGAGTAGAAACTGAAGATGAATAATGGGTTTACCATATGAAACCCATTAGTAAAGCTAATTTAAAAAACTTATGAATCCCATGAGAAATGGAGTACTAGAAGTAGGAGTCAAGAACCTTCTACTAATAGAGATGTCCCCTCTAAAAGTTATGACCTTCCACCTTCAAGTTCCCTTACTTAAATTGATGTGATGAATGAGTTGACCTTGCAGCGGAAGAGCATAAAATTAATAAATTAAGGGATTGGAGGTTTAGAACGTCAACATGATTATGATAGTGAGTACCTTCAGAGGCATTCAAATTTTGAGATAGCTTACTATGAATCAAGCCTGACACTATCGAGGTGAGCCTGATGTTACTTTCCCTGAGTGCCATCGCTATACTCAGTATCAGCCCGATCACCTTACTGATCAAGGAGATGACGACATAGTTTAGCATTTTGATATTTGAATGTAATTGATGTACTTATATTTGTACTTTTATTTTTGTGATCTTTTGGGATAGAAATGGATGTATATGTGTATTTGGACTTTCATTTTTTGTACTTTGATGATTTTTAATTTTTGTTATAAAATTAGTGTTATAGCTAAATTTGCATGCGTAGTATAATAGATGTTGAGTAGTATTTTGTAATGTGATTTTTATTTCACATATTAATTATAATTGTTTTGTTTAGTATTGTAGTTGTGTTAGGAAATATTGTGCTTGTTTAATGTTTTAGTTTTATACTTATTTCAAAATTTCAGCAGAAATTTCTCTAATGATTTATATGTGTAGAAAGCTCTAAATATTATGGACCAGGTGAAGTAGAAATTTTGAGAAGGCCTGCAAAAATTTCAGAATGATGAAAATGCCTAAGAGGTATGATTTATATTTAGAGTTTTCCTTTCCACCTGTATTATTTCATATTTAAAAATTTAAGTTTGTGGAAGGGAAGAAAAGATTAACTATTAGATGTCCTCTATTTCAATATTTTAAAAAATTATTTATATGATTTAATGTAGTGAAATTAATTCAGGTAACTATATTTTGTAGCTATTTAAATATTATGGTAGATTTAAAGAAATATTTTTGTAATGAAAATTAATTTTGTAACTTAAGATATTTAGTATAAGAGAATAAGATTATAGTTAACTATTTAAAGTAAAGGAAACTATATTTTGAAGTATTAAGAATCTGGAAATTCATTTGAGAAGAAAAGATTGGGGCTCAATGATGTAAGAGCTATGAAATATTTATAAGATAATAGAATGCTTTGAGTTTCAAATTTAGAAAAAGAAAGGTGATGTTCAAAACCATTAAAGGCTATCCAGATATAGTAATCCTCACTTGAAAAAGAAAAAAAGAAAGGATTGAAAACAACCCTGAAAAGAAAAGAAAAATATATAGGATTGAAAGCAATCCAAATGAAAAATAGAAAAGAAAGAAAAGCTGAAAAGAAAAGAAAAATATATAGAATTGAAAGCAATTCAAATGAAAAAGAAAAAAAAAAAAAATGAAAAAAAAAGAGAGAAAAGAAAGAAAGAAAAAAATATGAAAGTAAGGAGAAAGCTTGAGGATATGCCTAATAAAAAATTGGCTTCACTGGACCTACCTAAAGGGAAAACCTAAATACATTCNGCAATCCAAATTAAAAAGAGAAAAGAAAAGAAAGAAAAAAAAATATAAAAGTGAGGAGAAGCTTGAGGAGATGC
>JXCR01147975.1:386943-397771 GCA_002079205.1 Phalaenopsis hybrid cultivar
TGAGGAGATGCCTAATCAAAAATTGGCTTCACTGGACCTACCTAAAGGGAAAACTTAAATACATTCCTGAACTTATATTTATGGATTAGCATGTTTTACTAGTAGTGTTCTCATCATTTGAATATTCTAAGTGACTTGATATTACAACATATATTCATTCTTGAAATGAATAGAAAACTAGAACNCTCTTAAACTTGATGACTAGATAATCTTGAACCTACAGAGTTAATTTAATTACTTGAATTTTTTCTGAANAAAAGTGTGGAGAAGCTTGAGGAGATGCCTAATCAAAAATTGGCTTCACTGGACTTACCTAAAAGGAAAACCTAAATACATTCCTGAACTTATATTTATGGATTAGCATCTTTTACTAGTAGTGTTTGAAAACCTAAATACATTCCTGAACTTATATTTATGGATTAGATCTTTTACTAGTAGTGTTCTCATAAAATTCCTATCTTTTGGATATTCTAAGTGACTTAATATTGCAACATATAGTCATTCTTGAAATGAAAGGCTAGAACTCTTAAACTGGATGACTAGATAATCTTGAGGCTACAGAGTTAATTCAATTACTTGAATTTTTTCTGAAAATCTCACTATTATNCATGAAGTTCCTATCATTTGAATATTCTATGTTTGGGGGATTTTGACCAAAGAAAAATATGTTGAGATTTTCATACCAATTTTATACTAATATTGATGATATTACACTTTAAAGAAGGGTATTTTTAATGTTTTGTTGCAGGNAATTACTTGAAATTTTTCTGAAAATGTCACTATGGTATTTACTTAAATCAAACTTATAATATTTCTGTATTAAAACTTTACTACAGTAGATCGTAACTTTTATGTAGTACTAAAATTACTTGAAGACAAGTAATAGTTAAGTTTAGGGGATTCTGACCAAAGGAAAATATGTTGAGATTTTCATACCTATTTTACATTGATTTTCATGATATTGTACTTTAAGGAAAGATATTTTTGATGTTTTGTTGCAGCTATGTTGAATTATGGTCATTGGAGCCAAAAGAAGAAAAAAGGAGCGATTTTGGAGCAAAAAGGACTAAAATGTGAAGATTTAATTTTGGGCGCCGACGACGCCATCGACGCCACCGACGGTGGGTTTTTCCTAAGTGTCAAGAATTAAATATTCTAGAAGGCCGCCGACGGTGCCATCGAGGTCTTCGATGGTGAGCACGTCGGTTCTCTCAACAGATGCATTGAATGTGGATGATTTTTGAAGGGATGCTTGGGAAACTCTTGAAAACTCTNACGACACCGACAATGGGTTTTTCCCGAGAGTCCAGAATCAAATATTCTAGCACCATCAAGACCGCCGACGGCGAGAACGGCAGTTCTCTTAATAGGTGCATTGAATGTGGATGATTTTTTAAATGACTATTAGGTAACTCTTGAAAAACTCTTCTACAACGTTAAGAGAAACATTTGGGCCGAAGAAAAAAAAAGGAGAGCCCCGTGGTGGTGTCCGTTGAGTTTTTATTGTTGGTAGAGTGTAGAGAGTTTAATTTAGAGTTAATGTTGTGAGGAATTCTTCGAGAGATTGTAAGAGTGGAGGGGAAGTGAGAGATTTCTTCCTCCTTGCCACTTCAAAGAAGAATTCTGTGTGCTGTAAAGAAAGGAAGAGATTCAAAGGAACTTCAAGGAGTTTGCTTGTGGAGGAATTAGAGATAAGTGGTATTTACTTATTAAAGTTTGTATGACTTTGCTTTTATATATAAGTTCTATATTTTGTCGTATCTTCTCCATGAATTTTGAGTAGTTTTCTCTATCTTTCTCCTTGTCTTAAGGTTTTGTGAAATGGTGATTTGAATTGGTTGAGCCATGAGAATGTTAAAGAAGTNTTTAACTATTTAAAGTAAAGGAAACTATATTTTGAAGTTTTAAAAATCTGGAAATTCATTTGAGAAGAAAAGATTGGGGCTCAATGACGTAAAAGCTATGAAATATTTATAAGGTAAAGGAATACTTTGAGTTTCAAATTTAGGAAAAGAAAGGTGATGTTCAAAATCATTCAAGGCTATCCAAATGTAGTAATCCTCACTTGAAAATAGGAAAAAGAAAGGATTGAAAGCAATCCAAATGAAAAAGACAAAAGAAAAAAAGAAAAAAAATTATTATGGAAGTGAGGAGAAGCTTGAGGATATGTCTAATCAAAAATTGGCTTCACTGGACCTACCTAAAGGGAAAACCTAAATACATTCCTGAACTTATATTTATGGAATAGATCTTTTACTAGTAGTGTTCTCATTAAGTTCCTATCATTTGAATATTCTAAGTGACTTAATATTGCAACATATAGTCATTCTTGAAATGAGTAGAAAACTAGAACTCTTAAACTTGATGACTAGATAATCTTGTGGCCATAGAGTTAATTCAATTACTTGAAATTTTTCTGAAAATATCACTATGATATTTATTTAAATCAAACTTATAGTATTTCTGAATTAAAACTTTACTGCAGTAAAGTTTTATATAGTACTAAAATTACTTTAGGATAAATAATAGTTAAGTGTGGGGGATTTTTAGCAAAGGAAAATATGTTACGATTTTCATACTTATTTTATACCGTTTTTTATGATATTGCACTTTAAAGAAAGAGTTTTTTGATGTTTTGTTGCACGAATGATGAATTAGGGTCACTGGAGCAAAAATATGCAAAAAATAGCCAATTTGGAGTAAAAAAGACCAAAATGTGAAGAATTGAACTAGGGCACCGACGGCAAGATTTTCCCGAGACTCTAGAATTAATTTATTAAGAAGGTCCGCCGAAGGCGCCCTCGAGGCCGCCGACGGTGAGCTCGGTGGTCATGTCCAACCAGGCTTTGAATGAGGACAAATTTTGAAGGGATGCTTAGGCAACTCCTGGGAAAGCTCATCCAGAACTTTAAAAGAAGATTTTGGCAAAAAATTGTAGAGTTCATGGATGTTAGAAAGGTCCTGAAGGGAGGAGATACTCAAAATTTTAAACTACATTACTGTGTAGAAGAAGGTCTTGGAAATTTGAAAGCTCAGGCGGTCTTCAACCCAAACTACATTACTGTGTAGCAGAAGGTTCTGAACGGTGGTCTGAAGGTTGTAAGGTATGTGACTTATGAAGCCATCTTAATATGATTGTACCCTGATGATCCATCCATAAATGAGAAAATCTTGTGTGTTAATGTGATGTCCACAATTAATTCTGGTATTGGTAGTTGAAACTCATCCTTTGGAAATGCTTTGTTTAAATCCCTGAAGTCGACACATACTCGAATTTGTCTATTTTTTTCTTAACTATAACGATGTTAGCTAACCATGTGGGCTACTATTATTCTCAGATAAAGTTAGTGTCTATTAATTTCTTCATCTCAATAATGACTTGTTGTTCTATTTTAAGGCACATTCTTCTGGGAGCATGTTTCATTGGGGTCATATCCTTGTCCACTCCAAGCGTGTGAACTGTACCTTCTGAGGATAATCCAGGCATTTCATTATATCTCCAAGCAAAGTAATCCTTAAATTCTGACAGCAACTTGGTCAAATCTATAGACTCTTCCTTGCTTAGTAGAAAACTTAAGAAGGTAGGTCGGGGCTGCAACTTAATTTTGAGATTAACTTCCTTCAATTCATCAGCTGTTGACTTAATTTCCTCTTCAAATTTTTATGGTGTGTCATCTATTGGAGAGTCTTCAAAGTCATCTTCCACACCAAGGAAATCCTCCTCTAACCTGCTTGTAACAACCATGCAAAAGTTCAAATCATCAATTAGTCATATCATACCTTTGGAGTTGAGAGTTTGATCTTTAACCTTCCATATTTTCTTAAAGATCTGTAGTTTATCATTTTGCATCTACTTTAGCACATAACCCTGTTGAATTAATTTTTTTTTTGCACACGAAGAAAAGTAACAAAATGTTAATTCCATTAATTCATTAAAATCATCCTCTTTTAAATTTACTTGAGTTTTCGAGTTAAGATAAGGAGAAGCACGGCCAAAATTGATTGGTTTCTAACCAACCCCCCAGACTTCCTTGACATCTATAATCTCAACTTTATGGGAGTGAATTGGAGTTAAGGTTATGGCATGCTCGTACCAAAAAGACTTGTAATGTTCTCTTTTTTTATCCTCATAAGCTATAAGTATGTGGTTACCTAGAACATCCATCTAGAAAGCAAATATATGGATGGTTAGCTAGTTTATCCAGCATTTGATCCAGAAAGGGTAAGAAAAATTGATCTTTTCTGATCGTAGAACTTAATTTTCTATTGTCTATACATTCTCACCACCAAGTGGTAGGTCTAGTTAGAATTAGTTCATTCTATTCATTTACAGTTACTATCACTCATTCTTTCTTAAGAACATATAGAATAAGGCTAACCCGATATAGGATAGATAGTACTCGCATTGAGCTATTTTAATATTTTCTTTTTGACGACTTCTTTCATAATTGGATTTATTCTCTTTTGAGGATCTGTCAAGGGTTTATGATTGTCTTCCATCGGGATCCTATGCATACAAATAAAGGGACTAATCCCTTTAATATCTGTTATGGTCTATTAGAAATCTTTTTTATAATTTCTCATAATATGCATTGATTTCTCTTCTTATAAGTAAGTCAAATATGAGGATATGATAACATGTAATGTAGATTACTTCCTTAATTAGACATACTTTAAGTGTGTGGGAAGCACCATCATATCAAGTTCAAGGGGTTCCTAAGTAGAAGGAATAAAAGGTTTATTATTTTTTTCATATCTAGAATCTCAAACCACTCCTAAAAAAAATTGAATCTTCAGTAATCAATAGGTCTGATTAATCCAAAAAGTTTGTGTCTTCTCATTATCCAACTCAGGCTCTACTGATTTAACTTCATAACTTTTTTTGAAAATGGATACTACACAAATAATCTAATTAAGTCCATCTAAAAATGGTCTTCATCATTTCTTTTGGAAGGATATATCATAGATTTTAGGATACTAAATATAACTTCATGATCATTTACTCACATTATTAATTCAAATTTTTGCACATCTATCATAGCTCGTCTAGTACCTAGGAAATTTCTACCTAAAATGATTGGAATTTCATTATCTTTGTTCATATTTAACTCAAGTAATCAATATGTAAGATAAACTTATCCACTTTACTAAAACATCTTCTTTAACTCCCTTTAGATAATCGATTGATCGATCAACTAGTTGAAGGGTTACAGTAGTAGCAGATACTTCTTCTAATCCTAACCTTCTGAAAATAAAAAATGGCATAAGGTTTATACTTGCTCCAAGATCACAAAAAGCTTTTCTAAAAATTCTTTCTTCTATTGTGCAAAGAATAGTAATATTTTAAGGATCCTTAAGTTTCTGAGGAAGCTTCTTCTCAATGATAGCACTGCACTCATCACTACATGTAACCGTCTTATAATCTCCAAACCTTTTCTTCTTATAACTGGGCATTTTCTCCAGAGCCTCAGCAAAAGAAATATTAATGGTTAGCTCCTTAAATACTTTAAAAATTTTGAAAATTACTTTTCCAGCTTCTGTTGTTATAGTATTCGAGGAAATGGGCAATTTTTCTAAGTTAATCTTAGTTGGAGATTGGTTTTTAAAAGTTTTTTTAGAGATATTCTTCAAAGGTTTTTCAGTTTCTACATTCTCCTTTTCAACCTCAATCTCTTTATGAACTACATCCTCCAATTCTCTTCTACTCCTTCATTGGATAATTTTCACATGCTCACTATTCTTGTCCTTAAGGTTAATTTCAGTGTTGCTTGGAAGATCCTTGGGGTCGATTACTAAGAGAGTTAGCAATCTATCTCAAATGGTTTTCTATGTTCCTTTTTGTTGTACCAAGTTTCTGCAATTGATTCCCCATCTACAATACAACCTCCTCCTAAGACAACGTCTTCTCATTATTTTATGAGTTATTGTTAAATCCTTGAGGATAAGAAGCTCTATAGTTGGTACTACTCTAGTTATTCTAATTTCCTGAAGGATTTGTTTGATTATTTCCCCATTGTTAGTTTCCCCCACAAGAATTATTATTCCAGTTAAAGTTAGAATGACTCTTCTAACATGGGCATATGGGTTGTTAAACTGTTGTTTATTGCATTTATGGTCTCAATTACATAAATTAAAGAATTTATGACAACAGTTTGGTCTTTAATATTGATATTACCTGAGTTTTTTAGTTTCCTATAGAGGCAGAGCACATATAGTTAATTACATCCTAAATGACTGAAGTCACTTAAGAAAACTCTCGATAATGATCAGACGTCTTGTCTTCAAGATTGTAAAGTTTAGGTTTTCAAGGTTGGACACAGGAAAAATCAGTCGGGAAAAAACCAAATAGGAGCAGTTATTTTAGTAGTCCAAAGGAAGGGAAAAGGAAGGGGATGTTCCAGATTTCATTGACTTTCCAAACTATCTTAATGTGTGGCTGCATTTTGGAGATGATGTTATTAGAAGTTTCAATTCTACCAATTTTATTATTTAGGGCTTACAACTACACAATATTGGATCATGCAAATAGCCTGGAAAATATGAGGGTTTATGTCATACATAACAACAACCTCAGAGCCTAAAGAGAGTTAGGACTTACACTGCAAAATGTAATTATGCAGGAGCCGAAAGATAAAATGAGGATTTATGTTATGTTATTAAACTACCTCAATGACCTATAGATTATGTTATTCTACTATTCTTACTAAAAAAAGTCTTACTGAATTAAATATTGTTCCTTTTTAGGTCTTGGTTCGTCAGCGGAAGTTGTCCTCCATCTTCTTGCAGCTTGTTCTTGACGCAATGATTTCAGGTTTAGGGTTTAGTATGAACAAACAATTAATGTTGAGTATTTTGTTTTGCTGTGGGATATCACCTAGCACATGTCCCACAATTTTTTACCTCGTGAACCCTGCAGGTTTTCTAAATAATTGCAAAAGTTAAGGTAGTAAATAAAGTGCAGTACGAACGCAATAAAATGTGGTAAATGTAAAATAAACATGTGTACTTGGGATTCTTTCCACTATTGTAAGGTTAGTATGACATAATAACCACTATTGTAAGGTTAGTATGACATAATAAAGTAATGTGCAAAAAATTTAATTGAATCGTTAGAAACTCCACGGAGACCTTAAACAAGTCATAAGAAAACCCAAGGGAATAAAACAAAGTGCAATGTCACATATAGAAGATAGAGGTTGGGTATAGAAAATTAAGTCTGGGGTGGGCTCAAAGCTAGGTTGTGTACTTTATAATGCAACCTAAGATAGAATCCACCAAACAAACAGTCTAAAGGGGAAATTCTTGGTCTCAATCAAGGTGATTAACAAGTAGACTTTTATTGGATAACATTCAAAATCCTTAAGTTTTCAGGCTTATTAAATTAAAATTTTACTTGGAAGTAGTGTCATGATAAAGTATTTTTTTTTATGTTGTATTTATATAACTATTTTTTTCAAATTAGATAGTCCAACACAGGTTAATCACTCTGATCAGACTAGAACTACTTACAACCTAAGAAAGCCAAGGGAAACCTCCTACCGAAAGTTGGGGAATAGTATCCTCAATCATAACCCTTCTTTAAAGATCGTTGAGGTAGGAGATACTATTCTAGCATCCTATTCTTAACACACATATGCATTTTTATCATTGCCCCTACCACTAAGACCATTCAGCTTACACCAGCCGACAATCCGTATGTGGCATTTAAAATGTCCCGAATTACTATAAGAGTTTGAGTGTAAGGTTCAAGCTCAAATCTTTATGTATTGAGTTTCGATGTGAGTTAAGTTGTAATGGAAATTTTCATTAGTGATTTAATGAAATAGAAGGGTTCTAAATCACACCTTGGTGTATCTCTATCTTTTGTAGATGATATTCTTCTACAAATCAAATTAAATTCCAAAAGACTTCTAAAATATCCAAAATCTTATAAGGATGTTCAAAGAGTTACTCTAGGCAACCTTAGGATCACCTAGATTATTTTGAATTCTTTTGATCCTACTTTTTGGTTAAACTAATCATCCTAAGTTAGGCTAATGTTGCAATGTTGTGTTTGAAGTTGTGCTCAATGTCTTTGCTAATTCATGAACTAAGGCCAGGTGATGAACTTTGTCATTCAATTGAGAGTTAAGTTAGTGAACCGCTGTCTGGCGTATGCTTATAGCACTTGGGGAATTCACATTCAGACTTGATCTTGTAGTGTTCTAAATTGTTTCATTATCAATTATGTGCTTTGTGATTAATCCTAAAATTTATTTTGATCGAAACTAATTTACTAACAAGCTCTTAAGTGGTTCAAAGGGTATATTTGTAATTTTTGCAAAAGTTCATGAAGTGTGTTTTATCTTTATTAAATGATTGAATTTGGTTCACCCATTGATCGAGGGGTTTCAAATCAATGCTTAGTTGATCTCTAAATTCATCTCCTCTACTTTAGAATCATCCAAACTCTATTTCTTCCTAATCTCAATAACTTAGATAATTACAATTTTATCCATCTTGTATAATTTAGTTATTATCATTTAAGCCCTCTCCCTCTGAATTAATCCAAAAATTTAGAGTTAAGTGCAAAATCCCAAAAAAATTACAGTCCTCTAACCTCCTATTAATGGATTAATTAAGTCAACAAAGGAGAAATTGTAGTTTTCTATCTTTTATTTAAAATTTCTGTAATTATTTATACTCAAAATAGGGAATTTCACATGATAATTAATCTAACTACTCAAAGTAAACTCACTATCCTTAAGAAATTTATCTGGTGTTGCCCAAGGTCAAAGGACTAACTAGGGTAAGTTTTATAAAATTTTAAGATGTAATTTAATTTTTATAATTTCTTAAAGTATTTTTGAAAGAAAATTATATAGAAGATAAAGTTGTATTTTAAATAAAATTCATATTTTTCATTGGTTCCCCTTACCACAGAGAACTCACCATACTTTCCTTTGTATTTTTGTGATTTATATTTTATTTTTAGTAATTATTTTAGCAAGATAGTGATATTTTTTTAAAAAAATAGGGATTTTAAAGTTAGGGATCCTCTCTGGCTCTGAAAAAGAAAATGGTAACACTCCTCACAGCAATGGTAAAAAATCTTCAAATCTTCAAGTTGTGATGATGAGTATTTTATGTTTTATATTTAAAATAAGATTTTAAATAATTAATTAATTTATATAAAAATATTAATTAATTATTTTAAATTTTTAGTTTAGTAATTTTTGCTCTATTCACTGAGCACTAGGATATTTTATATTACTTTTATGATTTTTCTACACTATGATATGATTTTACAAAGTTTAAATCAATTTTTATAATTAATTAAATTTAAAAAAGTCTTACTTTCCTACTTAGTTGTGTGGCTCCACCTCATCCTAGGCAGCTCTGAAGACTCCACGCATCGTCCTGCCATTTGCTCCTCTATCCACGTCTCTGCCTCGTCAGCTCATGGTTTAAAATTGCAATACATCAGTAATAACATCAGAATACAACCAAAATAACACAGCAGTCTCACAAGGCTAATAACATTGTAGAACAGCATCAATAACACCACAAAACTACAAAAATAATACGTCAATAACATGGACACTATTCATCATCCTAAATGCTCTAGAACACATAAACCCTCCAACTTAAAACCTTAAGATTTCCACTGATTTCAACAAAATTAAGTGCAACTTGTTCCTACACCTTCATCTAAGCATGAAGAACACATCCATACAACTACAATATCATGACATGCATATTTTCTTCACAATTTTCCAACTGAAGTAAAAATGGAGTTTTCAGGTCAATACATTTGTCCAAGAGGTGAGGCCTCATTTGGATGGTTGTAGAAGCTTTAGTTGAGCCACAAGAACTTATTCCAAGTGCTGGTTTACTCTAATAATTGGTCAAAGTATAAACTTGACCAAGTGGTGGTTCAGCTTTAGTCTATGAGTGGCTTGAAAGGGTTGGGAAGGATGGATTTTGATGTAGGAAGTAGGATTGAGGTGTGGGGGAGCTTTTGGAATGGTTGGATAAAAGTTTAAGTGAAGTTTATGGAATGGACAAAAAAAGGTCCTGGTTTTGTATGGTGAATTTATGGTTCTCAGTGAGAAAGAAGGGCTAAAAATGTTTCGAATGAGCTTTGTGAGGTTGTAGGAGAATTTAGAGTTGATTTTAGCAGTGCTTCGCCAAGGTTTGTGCACTTACCTCTTTTGGCTATGAGAGGGGTCAATTTATAAGCTCAGCCATGGAGGAGGGTTAGGGCTCCCATTGGATGTTCAAAGCTTTCTTAAATGGAGAGGATATGGACTAACATTCCAATTAGAGTGAGCCACATTGGATTGGTAGAATTCTGGGTTTAAGTCATGGTGGTGCTCTCGAGTTTGGTGTTTTTTGACAGCCAAGGTGGTCAACGGGACTAGGGAGGTCACCATCTAGCTCAGAGAGCCCAAGGTTTAGGGTTGGTAAAGTAAACTATGTGTTTCCATGTGACAATGTGTTGGATCAAAGTGGAATGGGTTTAAGTGGATATTGGGGGAGTTTATGTTCAAGTCATGTGTTTGGGTTGGGTTAACCCACCAAGGTGGCTTGGCTTGATGATCAGCCTGGGGGAGTTTTAATGAAGTCCCCATCAAGTAGGTTAGGGCTAAAATTTTCATTAGAATATGTCATGGTTCGTAGGGGCTCATCCTTTTTCTAATTTTGGCATGGTGGCTCACATGTGGCTTGTACATGGCTTCATTGCTTCATGTGACATGGATGAAGCCACATGGCTTGCTCATTTCTCATGTATAGTCTACATGGCTTACATCAAAGAAAGAGGAGAGGAGTGGGGGGGGGGGGAATT
>JXCR01147975.1:397805-420552 GCA_002079205.1 Phalaenopsis hybrid cultivar
GGGGGGGGGGGGGAATTTAAAGCGTGGAGTCAAATTTGATTAATTCCATATAGAGTTGATTAATGATGAAATGTTCAGACTTAGGGTTGATTAAATTAATCTTGGGGGCTGAAATTTGTCATGTGTACTTGGTTTGGAGAAGATTTGGATATGGGCTTGAATTATGGGCATTTGAATTTAAGTATGAAGGGGTTAATTTTTTGCTTAGATTTAGGCTTTGGAATCGGGCATGGGTTTGATGTATTTTTGGATTGATTAAAGTTTTAGTAAATATTCAAATTTGTCATGATGGGGTATGAGACTATGGCTTGATGACATTATAGAAATTTGGTGAAAATTGGGGATTTTGGTAGATTTGAGGAGGATTTATAGAGCTTTGGTGGAAATCGGGGTAGTTGGGTAATTTTAGTGAAAATTGAGCATTTTTGGTAACTTGGGGAAAATTTGGGATCTTTGGTATTTTGAGTGAAAATTGCGTATTATTAGTATTTTTTTGTCAATTTTTGGGTTTTTTAGTGGGTTTAGGTAATGCGAGGGAATTTTGAATGGTTTTGGTGAAAAATTAGGTATTTGGACAATTTTGGGTATTTTTGAAAATTTGGGGGTATTTTAGTTAAGAGGGGAAAGACTTTCCTCATTTAGCACTTAGAGGATTATACTAGTGCAAAATTAACAAGGTTTAGTCATTTTCATGTTGAGAAAATTTAGGAAAAAAAATTATTTAAGATAGTGTTATTGGTTGTATTATTCGACATTGTAGTGGTATTGGGTTTCAACCATGGGTGTGGTGTTATTGGCCTTTTTATTGAAGGTGTACCAAGGTAATATTGGTAATTAATTGGAAACATGAGTGTTATTATGTGGTGTAATGCTGCGATTTGGTGCTATTGTTGGATTTACTCAGAATTGCGGGGCTTGATGCTAGTAGTTGTAGTATTTGGTTTGGATCGTGGTAGTATTTCATGCTTGCGACAATGTGTGGCTGGGTCACAGCGCAGTATAGCAGGGTTACATGAATGCAGTGTTATTGGTGGTGTTATGTAGATAGTATGGTCATTTTATTGGCTTGGTTTTAGCCCAAATCAAACATAAACTCTTTTCCTAGTTCAATTCAACTCATAGACACATGACATAAGGCATTTGATAGATTTAGTGAAGTTTCAAGAGAGAAATTGGATGCATAAATTTAGAAAAATTGGACTGGAACATGGAATTTGACGTGAATTGGGTTGGATTTTGGATATTATAAGGAGTTTGATGCAAATTGATTGGAATTTTGCAAGATTGGATTTGGCACATAGAATTTGATGGATTTGAGGTGAATTTGATGTGGCTTTCTCAATTTCTCCATAAGGATTGGAATTTGATGGGTTTGAATTTGATTTTGGATTTTTTGTAGGATTTGAATTTGATTTTTCATGTTGTGGGAATTTTGATGTAAATTGATGCGAAATTGAATTTGGGGTCCGTGGGAATTGGATTTGAAGTTGAATTGACAATTAGGATAAGAATTGGGTAGATTTGGATGGTTGGGGTAAATTTGGTGAAAGGGTGTGAAGTGTAATGGAAGTGGTGACCAAGCCACCTAAGATCATAAAGGGTGTGTCCCTAAGGCCTTATGATTCTATAGGAACTCATTTTGTAGTCTTCGCATGTTGGTCGTAGTTATTTCAAGTGACAAATTAGGGCTTGTGACCACCCATGTGGGACTTCACAAGAAAAGTCAAGAAGTGTTTAGAATTTCTATATGGGTAGAATCCATCACTAGTCCTCTAAGATAGTCAACAAGAAAGTCCTATGGTTAGACCCTAGGCTTCTAAAGAAGGGAAAAAGACCTTATCAAAAATGAGGTCGATAGCAACATAAATAATAGATCTAAGGGATCCTACTAATCCATTGTAAGAAATCTAGATAATTAACCAATGGGGCAGAGCATGATGTGGAAATTTCCAAAAAAGTTCCTTAAATCTCTCCCAAGCCTTATAAATCAACTCGCCTTCTAAATGGAAAAATAAAGTAATATCATTTCTAAACTTAGCAGTTTTTGAAGGTGGGGAAATACTTAGCTAGGAATTTTTTGTCTAAGTTATCCCAAGTGCTAATCATACTAGGTGCTAATGAGTTCAACCACATTTTAGCCTCATCCGTCAAAGAAAAGTTAAAAAGCCTGAGTCTAAGCCAAAGTTCTAGAAAACATGCTATGTATAAATTTGGAACCTAATATGGGGTTTCCACAAATTAGTTATTCTACAAAAATTAGATAATAATAAGCTTCAATTCAAATGTGTTATCTTATAGAGTAGGAGTTTGAATATTTAAGTGAATTTCATCACTCGTAGGATTAGCATAATCCCTTAATCTTTTATGTGTGTTATGTTTTTATGTTCATTAATTGATATTTGATTATCTAAATAGATTTGTTGAATGTTCGTCATATCTTCTACAGGTTCATTAAGTATCTTCAATTTTCTAATTTTCCTAATAGTCCTCTTAAGTTTTAAATTATATCATAAATGTCCAACAGGTTCTGCACTATGCATTCACTAAATAAGGACTAACAAGTAAGTTTATCACAAAAACACACTAAACAAACACTCAAAATTAACTTTTTTTTAATTTCTTTTTCTATTTTATAAATAGACAAACAATTGCACAATGAAAAAACAATATTATTTTCTAAATTTAAGTCTAAATGATTCGACTAAAATTTGCCTAAGTTAAATACACTCTCGCTCCCCGACAACGGCGCCAAATAATTGTTACCACCTCAGTTCACGCGCATTTGCACATGGGGTTTCACACAAGTATACGTGTCATATTAGTAATATCATTTTTATTATCATGTAACATTGATCCAAAAGGGAGCAAGGGAGTTAAACTTAAGAGAACTTCTAGCTTACTAAGTTTAGTTCTTATCTTAGAAATAAAGTTAGTTTTTGTTATGATTGCTACTCCTTCTGAATTACCACTAATCTTACTGGTTTACTCAAAAAGCAATTCTACTAAAAATAATTAGTCTAGTGAAAATTAAGATATAAAACTACCCTCCCTTGTAATGATCTATGTGGTGCGCAAGAACATAATACTTTGAATTGCAAATGTGGCTAGTGACAAATAGGAGCAATTCTTCTTTACACTCTCTTGAGTGCATATATAAGTTTGGTTAAACTAGTTTTAATTCCATAAAGCCGAGTTTGAATTTGTTAAAGATTATTTCCCTATTGATTTGTATTTCTTTATAGACTATTTTTCCTTCACCTACTTGTTCAATGTGAATACCCTAATCATTCCTCCATAGCTCTCCAGAGTCATTATGGATCACAAAATGTTCTAACTAATCATTTGGCAAGAATAAAATTTAAATTAATCATGGAAGAATATTCATCACATTAAGGATATAAAACCAAATCTAAAATCATTGTATTATTCATACACAACCTACTTGATCATCACATGAGAAAGCTTAGAAGAAATACTCACATTGCATGGAAGAAACGCAAAAAAATATTTTTTAAATAAAGCAAATCCACTTGAATTGTGATTATAGAAATGTGTAATACAAATGGTTCTTATCTTTACAAAATGCTATAAATTTATCCCCAAAGGATCTCTCAAACCTTACTGCAATGCTGAGAATCTCCTCTCTAATACAATTCTCTTCCTCAACAATATCTCAATAAAATAATCAAAGAAAATACAAGTTACTACCCTAATAACTCCTAAGGATTTCCCTTAGGTGTTCAACAACATCTATCCTTGTTCTCCCCTTATTCTCTTCTTCTTCTCGTACAAAATATGTCAATATATGTCGAATATAATTCCATGATTCATGTGAAGAAAATTGCAGAAACTATTGCTGGCAGTTCTGGCACCGAAGCATCAAGCTTTATGTCTTGGTCAGCTGGGTTCTAGCACCTAGGCTCCTTCGAGATGGTCCCATGGTGCTTGAAGAAGTATCTTGGTGCCCAAAGGCCAGTGGTTAAGCGTCAATTCTTCAACTTGCGTTTAGCTCTTTTTCACCTTCGCTTCACTCTGTTTCTTCTCCACTTATTGCAGTTCTCCTACCTACTATACCTATAAGAAAAAAAATTCCCTTCTTTGATGTGTAATTTCATCCATAAATAGGTGCAAAAGAGACATGCTTTAAGATATCTCATTGCTCTAGTCAGGCATCCCTTTTGCTCAGTGCTTTTGTTGTGACTACATGCTTGATATGCATGGTATCGTGTTGGGGCTCTTTTATGTAGGGATTCATGCCTCTATATCACACACACAAGTACCATACCAGTGGGAGCATGTGATGATTTCCACTGACCCTTTTTTCTTGTAGGTTCTACTTAGCTCCCCCTTTAGGCAAGGCTCATTGTACATTGCATGACATTCCCAGTGAACTTTTTTTTCATATAGGTTAAGTCTTTCCCTTTTACATATGCAATTTTAGAGTCTAAGAGAGTCTTATAGCAAAAATAAGTTACGGGGACGAGTTTTGAGGCATTTGACTCGGGAACCACGTGGAGGAGGTCAGGATCATATGCTAGTGTCCCATATCTTAATTCTACATTTGATATTCATGTATACAATTAAGACTAGATATGTATATGCACAGTTCAATTACCCTTCTATTTTTTGGGATATGTTTTCGACCCAACAACACTTGGCCTTTTGTATTTTTTTTGGCTAGTTTTCTGCCTTTTTGTGTGTCTGAATGCTTAGAATTTTACCTTATTTAATTTTGTGATTTAATTTGGAATCACGATGCAATATTGGCTCTTGAGACTTAAAATCCTAATTTTTCTTCAAGATCGTAAACAAAATATTAAAGATAATTAAAATTTAGGATTAAAACATTTAAGATTTTAAAATCTGCTTCTTCATGACCTTTAGGCCGAATTTTAAATGATTTGCATAACATGGATATCACCCAAGCTATTCCAATAGAGCATTCATATTAACTAATAATAATTTTAGATAACTGCATTCATATTGCATGTCGCAAGGAGAAGCCCCATGCTTTTCTAGCTCTACTGGCCTACGATATATTTTATATATAGGTGGTTGTTGATGTGTATAAGAGAATGTTTATTTTTCTCATTTTTATGGATTAATTTGCACTTTAAGGAAATATATTTTTATTTTTTTCTTGCAGCTACAACAAGTATTAAAAGTGAAACAAAGTGGAAAAATATGGATAAAATTGGAGGTGACTTAGAGCTAAGGAGGTTACATGTGACTAGAGCCTTGGCGCCAGATTTCATGGGTGCCTAAGTGCTAGTCCCAACCTGGAAATTCGAGAGGTTGTAGCTCACCACTACACCAAAACATTGGCATTAAAAATTTGGGTTCCTAGGTGCCCATACAAGAACTTGAAAACCAAGAGACTAGCGCCTAGGCGCAAACCCCGTGGCGTCTAAATGCCAGTACCGTGGCACCTAGGCACTAGAAACTGTTTAGGCAAGTTTCAATAGTTCCTCTACATGATGTGGGGAGTTAATCAGTCAAGGAGATATGTTTTCTTGGAGATTTTTTATTTCTTTTTTAGGAGAACTTGATGTGGGGTGCTAAGAAAGATTCTTGGGTGCAGAAGAAGGCAAGCTTTTACTGTAAGATAGAGTAAGAGAGAATTTATGAGGGAATTAGAGAATTTCAATTGTAAAGTGAGGAGATACTTGAGGAGAGCATCAAATGGAACAAGGAGATCCTTAAGGAAGCATTCTCAACACTTTGTAAGGGAGAAAGTTACGTATTGTGTACATTTGTTATTCTAATTTTGTAAACATAATCCTATAATAGATTTACTTGTTTTCAAAGATGCTTTGTGGTGTTTTCTTAATGCTTTTTGAGTAGTCATTTTACCTTTTCTCTTTTTGTGATTAAGTAGGAAGTGTATGAATGAAAGAAAGCTTTTAAAATTATTTTTAAATTTATAATTTGATGAGTAAACTTCAATTCTTTATTTACTTTTCATTCTAGCCATGTAATTAGTTAAAATGTGTTGTACACTATAATGACAAGGGAGAGCTATGGAAGAACAACTTGGTTATTCACATTGATCTGCAGTTCATGGTGAAGTACTTTGTATAGTTATGTATATGTTAAAGAAATAATCTTTGATGAGTTCAAATTGGGGTTTAAGGAATTAAAACCAATTTAACCAATCTTCTTTATGCACTCGGGAGAGGGTAAAGAAGAGAGTTTCTCCTATTTGTCACTAGCCTCATTCATAATTTGCATGTTTCATCTCCTTCGCTCAACTTAGATCATTGCAAGTGTAGGTAGCTTTATATCCTTATAATCACTAATACAAATATATTAAATGAATATTCAGTAGGACTAAACATTCAAGTGTTATTTGTAATTCAGTAGCACAAACATAAACTAATTTAACTTCCATGCTAAGAATGAATTTAGTAGACTAGAACATTTCTTAAACTTAATTACCTTGCTTCCTATGGATTTAATAACCTGGATTCAAATGCTCAATATTACAAAAGCAATGCTTGCATTTATGTAAGGTCCCATAGTGCAAGTGCGTCTGGACTTAAGTTAAGGCTGCCACAAAGCTTTTTGGTGACATTTACAGGGAACATCAGTGTAGATAAAGTTAGGAGAGTTTTAGTTTAATCATTTTAACCTAGAATTGGAAATTTATAATTTTATTCTTTGTGTCTAATTGCTTGTTTGTTTGAAAAACAAAAAGTCTAAAAAAATTTTTGTGTGTTTGTTTAGTGTGTTATGTGAAATCTACTAGCTGAGTCTTTAGTTAGTGAATGCATAGTTTAGGACCTAAAGAACCTGAACCCTAAAATTCAGAATTAGAGAAAACTATTTGAAGGATTAGAAAATAGAAAAGACTTCATGAACTTACAAAAAAATGACGAACAATCAACAAATAAATTTAGATACCTAAGAATCAATTAATGATCATCATAACACGCATCGACCATCAAGGTATTACGCTAATCCAAAGACAAATGAAATTCACTTAAATATTAAAAACCTTACCATAGTAGCTAAAAAATTTAAACATAAGCTTACTATCATCCAAATAGTGCAGAACAACCAATTTAAGGGAACCCAATTTGAAGATCCTTACATTCAACAAGTTTCTTAAGACTTTGCGCTACATTTCACTATAATGGCATGTCAAAAAGCACTGTTGGGCTTAATCTTTTTCCTTTCTTTGAGTGATAAATCCAAAATATGGTAAAACTCATTACCATCTAGATTAATTAGGAGGTGGCATGAATTAGCCCAAAAATTTTTAGCTAAGCATTTTTCGCCTTCTAGAATAGCTAAATTGTGGAACGATATTACTTCATTTTTCCAACATGAAGGTGAGTCGTTATACTAGGCTTGGGAATAATTTAAGTAGCTTATTAGGAAGTGCCCACATCATGCGCTGCATGTTTAGTTGATTATTAAGACTTGTTATAATGGTTTAGTAGGATCCCTTTGATCTATTGTTGATGTTGCCACTAGCGGAACACTCATGTCAAAACCAATTGATAAGACTTATTCTCTGATTAAAGAGATGACCACTAAAAATTTCTAAATGCCTTATGAGATAGTAAACTCTAGGAGGGTAGCTAGTGTACATGACACAGATGTGCTTTCAATTCTAACTTCTCAAGTAGCAGCCATATCTGGAAAGTTGGACCAATTTGGAATGAACCAACCACAAGTATCTCTAATAATTGAGGAAAGTTTGTTTGGACAATTGATTGATGCTAGTACTTCATTATTTGAGACTTTAAATGCAATTAACAACATTCTTAGAAACCCTTATTCCAATTTTTATAACCCTGGTTGGAAGAACCATCCCAACATTGACTAGAACAACAACTCTAGTGGAGAAAACCAACAATGGGGAAATAACTTAAGTAAATTATTTAGGAAATTGGAATAACAGGGTTGTACCAACTACAAACCTTATTTTCCTCTAAGGTTTAACTCTAACCCACAATTCAAGGAAAAGAAGCTCCCTTGGATTGAAGTTGTATTATAGATGGGGAATCAATTGTGAAGTCAAGGTGCAACAATTAGAAACATAGAAACCCTATAGGGATAAATTACTAACTCATTTAGCAATTGACCACAAGGAAATCTTCCTAGCAACATTAGATTAATCCAAGGAGAAGAATAGTGAGCATGTGGAAGTTGTTCAATTAAGGAGTGGAAGAGAATTGGAGGATATAGATTGGAAAGATGTTGAAACCGAAAAGGAGAATGTAGAACCTAACAAAGTTATGGAAGATATTTCTAGAGACTTAGAAAAAATAGTCTCACCAACTAAGATTAATTTTCGAAAAAACACCACCTTAATTTTCTCAAAGACTCTAGAAACAAAAATTGCATCAATAATTTTCAGATTTTTTGAAGTATTTAAGAAGCGAGCTATTAATATTTCTTTTATTAAGGCTTTCGTGAAAATGCCCAGTTAATTAAAGTTTATGAAAGAGGTTCTTAATAAGAAGAGGAATTTTGGATATTACGAGATAGTAACACTCAATGAGGAGTGCAGTGGCATCATTCTGAAGAAGCTTCCTCAGAAGCTTAAGGATCCTAGGATCTTTATTATCCCCAGTGCAATCGTAGAGAGATTTTATGGCAAAGTGTTATGTGATCTTCGAGTTAGTATAAAACTTATTCCACTATATATTTTCAAAAATTTATGATTAGGAGAGGTCTCTCCTGCTATTGTGACCCTTCAATTAGCTGGTCGAACAATCACTTATCCAATGGGAGTGTTAGAAGTTGTTCTCCTAAAGGTGGAAAAATTTATCTTCCTTACTTTTTTATAGGAAATTAAATTTTGCCACTAGCAAAGATCACTTTTCCTTTCTTTTTTAGATCAAATATTGGATAGGCTAGCTAACCCTCAATATTTTTTTTCTTTTTGGATGGATATTTAGGGTTTCATCAAATATTTATTGCTCCTAAGGATCAAGATAAGACAACGTTCACAAGTTCTTATGGAACATTTGCTTTTCAAAGAATGCTCTTAGGGTTATGTAACCAACCTGTTACGTTTCAACGGTATATGATGTATATTTTTTGTGCCCTAATTGAGAAGGAAATAAAAGTTTTCATGGATGATTTTTCATTGTTCGTCCCTTCATTTGACTCTTGTTTGGATCATTTAGTGAAGGAGCTAAAACATTGTGAAGAGACTGACCTTGTTCTTAATTGGGAGAAGTGTCAATTCACGGTGTCTGAAGGAACTATATTAGGAAATTAATTATCTAAAAAAAACATGGAAGTGGACCCATCAAAAGTTCAAGTTATTGAAAAACTTCCTCTACCTACAACTGTAAGGGAGGTTAGAAGTTTTCTGCAACATGTTGGATTTTATAGATTATATATTAAGGATTTTTCTTAAATCGTTAAACATCTATTCCATATCTAAAAGGACACACTATTTAAATTTGACCATAAACACATTTAATACTCTAAAAGAGAAGTAAGTCACTACTTTTATTATTGTATTGCCTGAATGAGGGAATTTATTTGAGTTAATGTGCGATGCAAGTGACTGAGCTATCAGGACAGTTTTAGAACAACGACACGATAAGATGTTTAGTGTTATATATCATGCCAGTAAGATTCGTAATGAACTTCAAATAAAATATAACTCTACTAAAAAGGAGCTATTGGCTATAACATGTGCTTTTGATAAATTTATGCCCTACATGAATTGAACAATATGCACTGATTATTTTGACCATTCTACTATTCTATATATGATGTCAAAAAAAGGATGCTACATTGAGTTTGATTAGATGGGTCCTTTTGATGCAAAAATTTTTTTATTAAAGTAGTGGTTATGAAAGGTATTGATAATCAAATAACAGACCATTTATCAAGTTTGGATTAGGGGAATTCCTGTGATTATTAAAGTGAGATTAATGAGAATATTCTTGTTGAGCAACTATTTGTTAGTACTGAATAACATATTACATGGTATGCTGAGATAATACATTTCATAGTTTTTTACCATCAACGGAAGAAATTCATCCAGGACGCCAAATATTACTTTTGGGATGACCCATATCTTTATAGAAAATGTAAGGATCGGGTGATTAGGAGATGTGTAACATAGAAGAGACCCTTAAAATTATTAAGAATGTCATGATTCTAAATTTGAGGGATATTTTGGAGTTGATAAAAATATTTTTTTTTATTTTGTAATCTAGATTTTATTGGCTACTTTATTTATAGATTGGAATGAATATTTTATATCTTGTGATAGATGTCAGAGAGTAGGCAATATGTGTAACCTTGATGAAATGCCCCTAAATTTTACATTGAAGATTGACATTTTTTATATCTGTGGTTTAAAATTCATGGGTCCCTTGGTACCATCGTTAGAGAATTTATATATTTTTATAGTTGTGGACTATTTCTTAAAATGGATTGAAGCAACAAATTTTCCAAAATGTGATGCTCAAAGTGTAGTGAAATTCTTAAAAAGAATATTCTTAGTAGATTTAGTATGCCTAAAGTGACCATTAGTGATAGGGAGCCACTTTAAGAATAGAAAAATTGAGAACATCATTACTAAGTATAAAATTAAACATAGGATTTCCATAACAGATTATCCTCGAAGGAGTGGTTGATCATAAGTATCTAATAGAGAAATCAAAAGGATTTTAAATAAAACCGTCAATCCTAATATAAAAGGGTTGGTCTTTAAGATTAGATGATCCATTATGGGCTTATAGGATTACTTATAAAGAACCTATAGGAAAGTCTCCATATAGGCTTGTATTTAGCAAAGATTTTTGCTTACCAATGGAATTAGAACATAAAGTTTATTGGGCTATTAAAGAGTTTAATTAAAATTTGAAGAAAGCTAGTGAGAAATAATTGCTACAGTTAAATGAACTCGATGAAATCAGATAAGAATCTTTTAAGAAAGCAAGAGCTTATAAAGAGAAAATGAAAATTTGGCACAATCAAAAGATTCTTAGGAATTATTTTGAGCCTAGATAGTATGTTTTACTGTATAATGCAGTTAAACTAAGTGCTTCTTGCAAGGAAACCCAAATTTGTGTTTATATTTGTATTTGTGATTGTTGTTTGTTATGATGTAGATTGTTTATATTGAGGTGTTAATGTTTAGGTTTGTGAGTGCTTTGATTTGATTTGGATTGTGAGAATTGAGGGAGAAAAATCCTTAGTCTTCTTGTTGTGACTGTACTTTAATATGTCTTTTGATGGCAGCAGGATTAGCCTATTCTTCTGCGCCCTAGTTATCAATTGAACATAAGGATTGATAGGAGACATGTTGAGTTTTTTCATAGGACATGTCCATTCAATATTTTACTTTTTATTTCTGACCCTTGTTCTTCTATCAAGGTTGTTTGGTAGACCAACAATCAATAGTGTATGTAGACGATCTTTTCATTGAACTGATAGAGGCGTAGACTTTATTGGGTAGTGTATTACGTAGAGTTTTGCGACACATAAGCTAATTGTAAAGGAGATATCTTGACTTAAATATCATTATAGTAAAACCACTTGAAAGTCCATACAAGATGATTATGTTGGAGATTTTGAAATAGATAAGGGAAATGTCATGAGAAGGGAGAGTTATACTCAATTATCTTTAGCATAAGAAAGTGTATGTGCGCTTGGGGAAGCTTAAATAGTGCAAATTTTGACCAGGATCTGGCTCCTAGGCACTAATAAAATCGGGTGTCAAGGCACTAGTATGCACAGAAGCAGTGCTTAAGAACTTCTATCGTGGTGCCTAAACGCTGCTCTTACCTACTCGATAAAATCAACCAAACTAGCCTGTTCAGATAATTTTCATGAAATTTACTCCCCGACTCTTCTTCAGTGACCGAGAGGCAATACTTAGGACATCCCTTTTCCTTCCCTTTTTTCTTGATCCTTGAATTTTTGGTGAGTGGAAATCACTTCTTTATGGTAAAATCTGCTCCATAAGCTTGTTCTTCCAATTTTCATCTAGGATTTTTTTGGGATTTTTGGTGGAGACTATGCAAGTAGATGAATTTTGAGGAGAATTTAATTAAGCCAATAACTTGCCTTTTTATGCATCCACATCATTTATTAGCTAAATTCCTTTGCATTTTTATTGCTACTACTTTTCTATAGCTCCCAAAACTAATGGAGGCAAGTCCAAATCTTCGTTTAACAAAAAGAAGTTCGTAAGCTCCAAAGCTAGAAGAGTTAAAACTAAATTTTGGTGCCAAAGAAGTTGATAGCTTAGAGGATATTCATTATCCCCATGGGACAGGTAGAAAGTATGATTTTTAGGTGAAACTGTGAGAATTTTTTCTATAATATGATTGTAGTAGTGATTTCTATAGTCAGGGAATTCTATGCCAGCCTCTCTGAGGCCTTTGATGATTTTGTATTAGTGATGCAGAAGTAGGTTGATGTCTCCCCTTCATGCATTAATGCATTAGTTCTGTTGGGAGATGTCCCTAAAAGTTTCTACTCTAGTTTCACCCCTATTAATTTTGAGTTAGATGAGATCATCAGATTCTTGACCAATGGGGAAGGGATTTGGACGGTGAGGAATAACCATAAGGTGAAATTTTCATCGACTAAACTAAATGCACCTTGCAAAGCTTGGCACTACATTTTAGCCAAGCTACTATCCTCTAACAATTTGAGTGAGGTTATGAGAGAGAGAGAGAGAGTTGATCTTAACTATTGCATCTAGATTATGAAATCTATAGATATAGAAGCTTTAATCTATCATTACATTATCAATGCTACAAAGTTAGGATGCCCTTTAGGGTTAGGACATCCTTCCACTATTTTATACCCATTATTAAGAGTCAGAGGTTACTTTTGAGGGTTGGGAAGAGTGACTACATCCATTGAAACCCATTTCCAATACCAATGTTAACTTATATAGTAAGCATGCTACTTTAGAGGATAGAGCGTACTATTCTCATCCTTCTTCCTCATCTCAGCCTTGAACTTCTTATTCTCAACCCCATCCCTCTAATAGCATATCTTCTTTATTAGAGAAATAAAAGATGATGAATAATGACATACTCATTATTAAAACTAAATTATATGATGTTGCTGACCATTTTGCGCATATAGATTGTCAAATTAAATGTCAATACAATCAAACCACCATTTTTCAGGTTGCTCAAGTGGAGATGCATAAAAGGAATTTGTGGATTGGCTTGGACAACTCAATGGAGTTCCCAGTTTTTCCACCTTACTAGGTAAAAGAGCATAGTCAACTAATGAACAAGGATTTAGAGGAGAAGGACTCCAAGGAAGCTAAGGATGATGATGAGAATGAGAAGTGATATACTTTTATTTTCTGTATGTTGGTGTACTGGAATTTATTTTTTATTTATTTTTGTTGCAATTTTACTCTCTTTATTAGTTTATATTTGTTGTTCTGGACAAGTTTTTATTTATCTATTGTAATATATAAACTTTCCTTGGTGCAGTTTTATTTTAATCCTATTTATATATGATTTACTTACTACTGCATATATTTTTATGTTGCTTATACCAATAAATTTTGATGATAGACACAGGTGGTAGAAGGTATTTCTCTACTATTTTTTCCCAACTTATATTCATGCTTTACATTGATTAATATGTTAATAATTAAGTTTGGAGGGGAGAAAAATCTTCTAAAAGCTTAAATTTATTTGTCCTCTATAACTTGTATTTAAATTGTTATGTTTTAAAGGGATTTGAGGTATGTGATGTCCACTTGAAATTACTACATTTTTTAAAAAGGATAGGCATAGTATCTTTTATTTAAATTCTATATAAATGAGACTAAACTAGTGTTAAGTTAACTTATAGTTCAACATTAGAAAATTGGTTTAATTATTCATTTTTGTAATGATTTATATATTTATAAAACTATGTATCCTTAGATATACACTCAATAAAAATTGAGCTTCCATTAAAATCATATTTTCAACTATTATATTAACTTTTGAAAAAGTTTAAAAGTAGATGAATGTAGTATGTTTTACGTTTTGGAAGGTGATAGTGGAAGTCAAAACTATTAAAGACCTATCCAAATATAGTAATCCTCCTAAAATTATGCTAAGGATTAAAATACACATCTTAAAGCCAGAGAAATAATTATTAAAATAAAATATTGAGTGGGAAGAAGCTTAAGGAAAGACCTTATCAAAAATTAATTTCACTAGATTCATTTTAAAGTTGAAGCTACATTACTTTCCTATGATACTTGTATGTAACATGTATTAGTAAGACTTTTCAAGTGGAGAGCTTAAATTTTAAAATTTCTCCAAAAAGGTAGCATAGTTAACAAGTATTAATTGCTTATTAAAATAAATAAGAAAGCAGGCTTTCACAATTGGATGAAAGGTTTTCTCATACACTTAGGTTAGACTTGTTTACTAGTGTTATTCTAAAATTTACTATATGAATTTTCTAAGGCAAAATTGTTGCTATATTTAATGAAACCTACTCTCTCAAAATAAATAAAATTGGTATTAATATTCTAGTGTTACTTAAGAACAACAAACGTTTAAGTTTGGGGGGTTTCAATGTATAGAAAAGAATGTATAATTTCTTTTATATTTTAAACATTTTTATGGATGAAATTGCACTTTAATGAAAGGTATTTTTATGTTTTTCTTACAGGTATAATAGGTATTAAAATTGGAGCAAAAGTGGAGAACAAATTGAGCAAAGTGGAAATGACTTGGAGCTAAGGAAGTTTTAAGTGACTGGAGCCTTGGCGTTAGATTTCTTGGACGCCTATGCACTAGTACCGACCTGAGAACCTGATAGTTGGCGCCTAAGTGCCAACTAATGTGCACCAAGGTGCCACTACACCAGCGCCTTAGCACCAAACTTTTGGGCATATAGACACATATCCTAGAACTGGCAGATTGAGAGACTAGCGCCTAGGTGCCAGTCCCATCATGCCTAGGCGTCAGCCCCGTGGTGCCTAGGCACTAGAAACTATCTAGATAGTTTTTAGTTGTTCCTCTACACAATGTGGGAGTTATTCAATCAAGAATGGGAGCTTTTGTTAAGAGTTTTGACAGCCTCTTTGAGGAGATCTTGAAGGGGGTACTTAGGAAGAATCTTGGGTGGAGGAGAATGCAAGCTTTTGCTATAGAATAGATTGAGAGAGCATTGGTAAGGGAATTCGAGAGAATTTCAATTTTAAAGTGTGGAGAGAAGTCTTAAGAGCAGCAAAGAGAACTTAAAGTTTTTTATGGAATCATCCTTAGCACTCTGTATAGGAAGAAAGCTAAATATTGTGTACTCTTGTTATTCTATTTCTGTAAATGTAATTCTATTGTAGTTTTACTTATTCTTAAAGATGTTTTATGGTGTTTTCTCAATGCTTTCTGAGTAGACTTTTTATCTTTTCCATTGTTGTTATTAAATAGGAAGTGTAAGAATGAAAGAATACTTCTAAAATTATTTTTAAATCTATAATGTGATGAGTAACCTTCATTTCTACATTTACTTTTGATTATGACCAAGTGATTAGATAGAATGTGTTGTGACTCATATTGACTCTGAAGAGCTAAGGAAAAACAGCTAGGATATTAACATTGACAATAGGGTATGATGAAGTACTTTGCATGGAGATGCAAATGCTAGGGAAATAATCTTTGACGGGTTCAAATTGGGATTTAATGAACTAAAAACAATGTAACCAATCTTTTTTATGCACTCGGGAGAGGGTAAGTAAGAGAGTTGATCCATTTTATCACTAGCCTCATTAAAAATTTGTATTTTTTATTTCGTTCACTCTACTTAGACCATTGCAAGGAATAGTAGCTTTATAAATTGACTATCATCAATCCAATTATATTAAGTAGAATTTCAGTAGGAGTAAACATTTAAGAGTTTTTGGTAATTCAGTAGGTGTAGCTAGCACAACTTTAAATCAATTTAACCTCCAAGCTAAGAACAAATTTAGTAGGCTAGAAATTTTCCTAAGCTTAAACACCTTGCGCCTTCTGAGTTTGATAACTTAGACTCAAAAGTCATATATTACAAAAGTGATACATACACTTGCATAAGACCCCAGAGTGAAAGTGCACCTGAACTTAAGTTAACGTAGCATCAGTTGTCTAGTTTGCCTAGGGTGTTACAAGGCTCCACAACCAAGATGGGATGGAAGTTTTTTTGTTCAGAGTGTTTCCAAATTTTTATCTAAACCTCCTTTTCTCATCCTTCCTGAGGCATCCTTGCCACTTCAGTGGATAAAAGTCCCATCTCTTGGAGCTTTAGCTTATAGTCATAAGATAGAGTTTCCTTACTTTGACCATAAGGCTACCTAGTCCCAATGGATGATGAAATTCATGGATTGCTGATAGAGGATCTCAGCACATGTTGGGTCAACTACATTCACAATAAAGTAGACTTAGGGTAGTGGCTTGGGATGACAAGTATGTGGTACCCTGACCCAGCTACCACTTCATTTTAGGATTACTCTAACATCCTTTTGTTGAGCCCCTTTAAGCTCTGTCACTCCTTTCAATTTGTTGATCTCATCTTGATGGTCTGATGCTGATGAGCTGCTACTCATTTAGGATACGATGATTTTTTCTTTCCTCTTATGACCCGGATGTGCTTTAACTTATTGGAATATCCCCGTCAAGATGATTTAAGTTATACTATGGGCTCCTTGTATCGATGAGTCACTACCCGTTTAGGATGTGAGAAATCACTCACTACCTGATGGCTTAGCGAGAACTTTGAAGCATATGGGCATTCCTAAATAGAATAAATCCTCTGTTGAACAATTTCCCCAGGTTTATGATTAAACAAGTGATGCCCTTTTTAACGAGATTATCCTTGGGTATATCTCAAGATGTAATTAACCAAGTGGGTACATCCCCTTGGGAGTGCTCTTAACCCCAAGATAGACACCTACTCCTACATCTCTAGTTATGAGTAGCCTATGTAGGAATTATTTTACAAATACTGGTGTAAGGTGCATCTACTATTTCTTGTTTGGGAAGACATGCTTGACCTATCACCGTGAGCTTTGTCGCATTTAGGTTCTCCACATTTTTCTTTTCTCTTCTTTATCATCATTGTCGTATGCCCCATCTTTTATGGTTTCTCTCTTCTCCTGATCATTCATATAATCCTAACGAGAGATATGTTTAGGATAGGGAAGTATATGATTATCGAAAAGCTGGTGACTTCTTTATTAAAATAAAAAAGAGGATAGGAACAAAAACAAACTAAAGGATTTCCCAGCTCATGAAGTAGCAATTCAGAGGCAAGGAAAGGCCTAATAGTAGAAGTTTCGAATGAATTAGTTAAAATAAACATCATCCATATAGCTAAGGTGGTACCCAGTATTTTTGTAGGAGATAAATCTTCTCAATGGGCTAATAAGAAAAGAAACAAAATAAGGGAACTTTGTCAGCTACTTTTCCCCTCAAGTAGAAGGCTAACCTCCCATTTCTTTATCGACATTGACTTGCCCCAAAAGGGGAACCCTTATATTGATGATATCATATTGCAACAATGATCAATAGCTTGCAGGTAGGGAGCATCATGATTGACACCGACAGTTTTATGAATGTGTTTTTCAACACCATATTTGATAAAATTAACTTGTCAACAGATTGGTTAGTAGTGTCAGCTGGTCCATTGTATAGTTCATTTGGTGAGCAAAAGGAAACACTGAGAGTGATAGAAATGGTGGTTCATTGGGGAGATAGTGAAAAGCAATTCACCCCCATGGATAACTTTTCACTGGTGGACTCTCCACCAACTTACCATGTCATATTTTGTTATCCCCTTCTGAACAATTTAAGAGCAGTGGTATGTGTCCACCACCTAACATTAAGTATTCATGAGATAAGGAGTTTATAAGTGCCTGAGGGGATTTGGAGCCATCTCGGCTCTATTATCTTCAGGCAATTAAAAAAAGAAACATGACCCACTAGACATCCATAACCTGAGAGAGGGAGGTTTTGAGATATGTGAGGCCTCCTTGAAGATATCTATAGTTGATGAGGAACCAGGTAAATATTCTATAATTAATGAGGCTTTTGATGTAGAGCATATAGACTTGTTGATCCAGAATCTCAAGGAGCAACGAGATGGTTTTGCTTGGTCATCAGCAAAAATTTTGGGGGTACCGATTGATGCAGCGTGCCAAACCCTTAATGTCAACCCATCCATTTGACCAATGAAGCAAAGGATCAGAACTTCAATGACAATGCTAGTGGCACCCACCTGTGATGAGGTGTAAAATTTGAGAGAGTTCAGCTACATCTGAGAGGTATAGTTTCTCACATGGGTTTCAAATGAATTGATGGTCCAGAAGGTGAATGAAAAGTAAAGGATGTGTGTGGAATTCAATTTAAATTGAGCCTAACATACAAAAGTTGCCCATTACCAAGGATTAATGATCTGATGGACTTCAGGGTTCACCATTCAGTTCATTCTTGAACATGTCTTACAGGTGCCATCAAATGAAAATGCATCTAGCTAATGTAGAAAAAATGACCTTATTGCTTGTGAGGGATTATTTTGATACAATGTAATTTCTCTTAGGCTGAAAATTACTGGGGTAACATACCAATATCTGGTGGATGGAAATTTTTTTTAATCATAAGGAAATAATATTGAAGTGTATGTGTTTGATATACTAGTTAAGATTTAGTTAACTAAATAGCACATTGATGAAATAAAAAAAAAACTTTCTAAACACTTAAAAAATTCAATATGAGATTAAACTCGACAGGTAAATTCGTTGGATAACTATTGATCCCCAAAGGCATAAAAACCAATCCTAAAAAAGTTCAGGCACAGTTGACCTCATTTTGGTAAAGTCTAGTTTTTCTCTTTGAGCTTAGGACATTGCCATAGGCTTTTTCGTATTGACTATTGAGCCCGAGTGTTTATATGCAACAGTATAACAATGTATTTGATTATATTTTTCACTTATCTTTCCTTACTTTGCAACAGTACCAAAAATTGATCCTAGAGAAAATAAGGATTTAACTTTTTTAACTTAATATATATTGGGATACTACACAAGTATATGTATCGTTATCAAGTAATATAAGACTTTTTTACTAAGCCCCAAATATCAAACCCACATGGAGTGTTCACAATATGCACTTCTAAATAACAAACTTTCTATTTCAAAAAGACAATTACTTAAACTACATAGATTTTTATAGTAATTAAAATTCAATTATTTTTGGTATTTTTGATATATTGATAAAACAGAAATAACTTCTAAATATAACTAGAGTTTATGTAAGAGAAAAGTAGTGAATATGAAATATCTTTCTCCTTACATGAATCAGTAATAAATATATGAATTTTGTTGTGAAAGTATTCAAATTTTTTTGTGCCATATAGGAGCAATAGTATTCATTACCCTTACTAAAGATGCTATAAAGAACATTGACTAATTTACAGTTTGAGTAGTTCTTAAGACCGGCTAGGCAGGGAAGATACTAGCTCTCACTCTAGAGTTCCCTCGGTTCCCTCCACCTGGGGCTAACATCTCGTATCAAAACCTAAAATAATAAACCAAGTTCTAGCTCTCGCTCTAGAGTTCCCTCGGTTCCCTCCATCTAGGGATAACATCTCGTATCAAAACCTAAAATAATAAACTAAGTTGGGTGCTTTGGTCTGTCTCTCTAAAGTCCTCTAACTCAAAACCCTTCAAAGATTATTTCCCTATTTGTTTGCACTAAATCATATGAGTTACTTTCTCGTTCATACAACCTCCTGTGATTCTTTCCAATTGTTGACTAAGATAATACCATCCTAGTTTTTAAATGTTCTCACAATAAATTTTAACATGTAGATGGGCCAGATCAAGAAGTGAATGAAGTACATCGAATTAAATCATCACAACTTTTTCCAAAATTAAAGATTAATATTGTCCACAACTTCCATCCAACACTTTAATTACTTACCATTTTAATGAGAAAGATAAAGAAAACTACTCAGAATCCATGGAGAAAACAAAACCACACTTTTGTTTAAAAGTAGAAATCATTGTCAAACCAACAGAAGTCTTGATTAAAACAAAAGTACTTTAAAAAAAAAGATAAAAACTTATCTCAAATCCTCCACCAAATGCTTGAAGTTCCTTTGAATCTCTTCTTTCTTACAAAACTCTTAACTCTCAAAATAAAACTAAAAACAAAAGGAAAAATAAATTTGTGGCGCCTGAAATTTTCTCCAAAAGCTTCTCCACTAACTTCTTCTGGAACGTCTTAGAATGCTTCAGGACTCCCCCTTTTCTCTCTCAACTTCCTTCTTTTACAATTTTCCAAGAGGTTCCTTGGTATCTTATCAAAATGTGTCCTGAGTCAAAGTATTTTCCAAGGGATGCCTCTTTTCACAAGTCTGTTAACCATATTTTTATTTCTAGTGGTCATAACCACCCTCTTTAGCTAATAAGTGCCTCAATTGTCTCTTAAAAATTTGGCAAAATGAACTAACCTGTCAAATAACTGCCTTTAGCGCTTAAGCGTGGGGCTTCTAGCACTTAGGCGTAGCCTTCTCTGTCTCATCAACGCTTAGGCACCAAAACACTTTTGCACCACTTTTGCACTTTTGCTCCAAATTTGATTATTTTCACTCCTTTTAGGATTTTTCATCTTTTTACTTGTACCTAAAAAAACACACAAATACCTTCCATTAAATCGTAATATATCAAAAATAAGTATAAAAATGTGTCTAAAAACACTATTTATCTTAAGTGTATCAACTATCTTAAATGACTAATTATGGAACCTACCCCACTTAAAAATTCTTAAATCTTTTGTGGAGTCTCACATGGGTGGCCTTAAACCCTCAACATGGGTTAAATGTCCAAAGTTGAGTTCATTACCAAGTGACATAAAATGTACAAATTACCAAAAATTCCTTTTCATGAAAGCTATCCAAGCCACATGCAGGCCATGAAGCTTACCGCAAGCCACATGTTAGCCATGTGAGCCATAATTTTCACCGCTCCCTAAATGGAAAAATTTGAGGTCTCTTTTAATGTCTCCTATAAAGCATTTTACCGTTCGTATGCTTCACTTTAACCCATGATTAATCCCTAATCTCTATGATGGGGACTTGACCACAAAAACCCAAATGATCACCACCAGTTGAAAATACCTTAGAGAGCCACCCAAACCCATTCCATGAGCTTAACCCATGCTTGACCAAAACCTAGTCTAAACCCCATTCCATTTCAATTAAACACCCTTACCCATGCTCCAACCCAATTAGTTTCACCAATCTCCACCACCGACCTCTCACAATAAGATAGTGACCATCCAAGCTCCACCACCCCACCATGGCCAGCGGCAAGCCAAAAATGAAGCCCCATCCAATGTGGCTCACTCCCATTGGACCTTAGAACCTCTCTGTTCTCCACATAAGCACCATCTTGGACCTCATAGCTTGGCCAATCAAGCTCCATGGTTGACCATATAGGGACACCCCCTCACATCCAAATAGAAGAAGTGCACAAACTTAAGGAAACTCTATTAAAATCACTCCACACTCTTCTTACACTCACATGAAACTCATTTCCATCATTCCTAAGCCTTAATAGTGACCACAAAACTCTAATTTTTCCATTGAAATCCAAGGAAATTTTGGCTATTTCACCAAACTTCACAAAACTTCAAATTGATTATTCCAAAAGCTTCACCATAGTTTGGAACCACTTCCCCAATCAAAGTCACTCTCTACTAAGCCCTCTACCATAGTCGTAGTCCACACCCAATCCACCATTTGGTCTAGTTCATACCTAGACCAATCCATAGAGCAAACTAACACTCATAGGAGGTTCGTAGTGCCAAGGCAACGCTTCTCAACCAACTCAATTGAAGCCTCACCTCTTGATCAAAGTTATAAGCTCAAAATTTTCATTTTCCCTTAGCTCAAAATTATATGAAAGAATGAACAATCCATGTCCACTTAGCCATATAGATGTATTCGTTTCACTTAAATGAAGGTGTAGAAACAAACCACATCAAATTTGGTTAAGTATCGAAAGAGATGTTAGTGTCAGAGTGTGGACGATTATGGAGTTTGGGCTCATTTAGAAAGATCAATGGATGCCATCCATTCGTGCACAATTGAAATGAACGGCTTGGATCTTGGTGGATGAAAAATTGGAACGTGAACTGGGGATCGAGTTAGCTTTTACACGAAAAGCGCAGCCAATAGTGGGATGATACGTGGGGTTTTATGAGCTGCCTATGATGTCGTGGCGCCGACGTGGTTAAGTTAATAAATACAATTGTTTTTATTTAATTAAATCTAAAAATAAAATATAACTTCAAAAAATCATATCTTAGTGTAGAAAAAATAGAAAAATAAAATAAAAATACTCTTATTGCCATTGAAGAGACTAGAATCCAGTGACCCTAGAATTAAAAATATTTATATTTTTTTCTAATTTTAAATCATTTATTAACTTTAAAACTTATTTAATCAATAATTAATTAAATATATATCATCTTGGCTTGAAATTTCTAGAGATTGTTCTCTATGGTGTTAGGAGTGTTCTCTGATTTTCTTAAAGTCAGAGAACACCCCTAACCTTAAAAGCCCTACTTATTTAGTTTAATCACCTCTAATTTAATTAAAAATTTATAAAAAATAAAATATACATCAGAAAATGATAAAATCAAGCTTGTTCAGCTCACTATTGACTGAGACATCATTAAAAATAAAAGTGTATTCTCAAATAATATATATATATACATATACATACATACATGCATATATATATATA
>JXCR01147976.1:1260-19806 GCA_002079205.1 Phalaenopsis hybrid cultivar
CCCTTCCTGCAAAAATCAGTGGAAGTACCAGATTTTGAGAAGGCAATGTTGGTACTCTTAGAAGAAAAGTTGGCTCTTTTTTCGATAACGTGGAAGATCGAGCTTGCAGAGAACGACTACATCTTTGGTGAGCACAAACAGGTGAATAACTCCCATGCAATAGACACATTTTCTTTGGGATATCATTTAGCAAAGTGTAGAAAAAAACCTTCATGAAGGTTTTTTCTCACTCAACAATACCAAAAACTAATGGATACTCGAGAATTGAGGAAGACACAAGTTAATCTTGATCAGAGCACGAAAACTTTGCAGGCTTTTTGATCGAGAGTATTAGCTATTTAAAGGGAGAATGTATAATTGTGATCCTAGCTTCATGAGGAGAATTTTTGCGACGCTTTTGGCAAAGCGTTTGTCGATCGTGTCGTCAGATTGCGACTGATCTCAAGAACATGTCTTTCATTTAGGCGTCTAAAGATTCCCCCTCAGCCCAGAAAAAAGGGTTCAATTAAAAGTGACTTGTAGGAGTATACTTATGATGGTGACGAGAATACTATAGTGAATTGTTGATTTTATTTATGTTAACTTGCAGTTTTTGTACTAGTATCTGTTGGTCGTTGTAGTTTTTCAATTGTGTGATGGGACATTTGTACTTGGTGATAATGCGTTTGTCTATATATCTTTCTTTTGCTTGATGTAGTAAAATTTGCCCCCAGTCTGGAAGTGGTTCTGTTAGACTTGATGTATGAATGAAATGTGTGATGATTAACCCAACACAATCGTGTTATGGATGTTAACATGAACATTCTTTCAACCTACAAGGAAGGTTGCCCTTCATTCTGGAAGTAATTTTCATATATTGTATGTTTGAATGAAATGTGAGAAGGTAATCCCACTACAACCGTGCCTGAGATATAAATGTGAATGATTTTTCAAGATTGTAATGAAGATTGCCCTCCACATCAAAAAATTTAGCATCGCAAACTTGAACTTGTGTCAAAAGGGACTTTTTTTCCACAAAAGGTGTCAAAATGATGCGTACCAAAAGATTCATCGGGCGACTAAAAAAGATTATTAGCTGCATGAGTTGTTGACCACGTAGTTCGCAGTTGTTCATGTAGGCTATAGTGGTTAGTTACAATAACGTCCATAGGCTACAGAGGCCAGAGTTTGGAACTACATGAGTTATGAGTCATGTAGGTCGTACTTGGTCACATAAGCCGTAGTGGGGTGTTGTAGTAGCGTCAGTTGGTCGCTAAGGACGTATTAACGGGTTGCAGTTGCATTGAACCATTCAGATCATAGGTCGTGGTGGGGAGATGTGAGGAGGGAATTCCATGAGTTTGAAGGTCACGATGTTATGAGTACGGCTTATGGGGAGTTGCACCACACTCAGTGTGTGTTGTTACACCATGTTTAGGGTGTCTCATTACACCGTATTTGTGGTGCGTCATTACACCATTTTCGGAATGTGTTGTTACACCATCTTCAGGATGCATTATTGCACCAATAAGTGGTGCTTCATTACACCGTATTAGGGTTGTGTCATTACGCTATTCTTGGGGTGAATCGTTGCGCTGCCTTTGAGATGTGTCATTACAATTTTGGGGTACATCATTATATTGTATTTGGGGTGCGTCATTACAACATCTTCGAGATGCGTCATTACACCATCTTCGAGTTCCATTGTTAAACTATTTTCGGGGTGTGTTGTTACATTGTAAGATTCATTGACATTGTCGAGTAGGGGATGGCTAACAATGGCTGATACAACATCTTTGAGATGACAAAATAATATTGGAATTCCCCTCCTCTAAGTCCAACTATAACTTCAGGTCCCCTTTCATGAACGAGCTATTACTATTTATAGTTTGAAAGAGGCTTTACTAAAATTAAGGAATGAAATACTTCATTGGGCGACTCAAAGAGATTCTCACGGTCAGATGGCATATTGTGGACGTTTAAGTGCTTTAACAATATTGAAATTGAGCGATATTGAGCTCGTTTGATTTGTCTCATCGAGAAGCTTAATTTTGACTATAAATTCGTCAAAATTGGATTTTGTTTGAACCTCCAATTAGCTATTTAAAGTTTCTAAAAGTGATTTAATAGCTTGATTAGAGTTTGATTTTACTCAGATTTAGACTAATTTTAATGTCATCGTGTTCGTCTAATCGAGCCGGTCAGTTTTCCCTGTAAGTTTGCTGAAATCGAAGTAATGAATGATTTTTGATTGAGTTTGAATGTTTCTTTTTTAAAAAGTATTATGAGGTCGTGTCACATATCAGGATTCTTGTCAAATGATGTAAAATTTGTTGATAATGCATTTACTAGTATTTTCGGTGTACCATTGAAAGATTTGAATTGTATAAATATAAAAGTTAAAATTGAAATGTTAGATTTGTATATAAAAAAAAAAGGTGTTACACATGTAAATTCAGTAGAATTGTGCGGGAATGTATGTAAATGCTCCACATACATGATTTCCAGCTTAGTTGAATTGTAGGCCTGCCAACAATATTCTTATTATCGAGACTTCTTCAAGGCCGCCCCGTCCTTTCCTTACAAAATAAAATCTGCATGTACAGTCCTATTTTCTTGTAATATTCTACAATCAACTAGTCTTGATGCACTTGTTTCTGTATACCACTATTAATCTGCAACGGAACAATTGTTCATAGGGTGAAGATTCTATGGTACGCTCAGCTAAGAGATCGATGACCCGTGAGCTGGAAGCCCTGCTTGAGGTGGTCGATCCGCAACCATACCCGGAATTAGGATCAAGGCGACCAAAGCTTGATCTGCCGGCCATCTCCTTCCCAACTGAGATTGCTTCCGGCTTGGCTGATGTCCTCTGCATGCTCGATCAAGACGACGGTAGCAGCAGCATCCTGCCCGACTTATCGCTCTGATACTCACTTGTGTAACAGAATGATTGTATTACGTCCCAACTCACGATCTGATCTTATTTGGTGGGGCTTATTTGACATGTAGCGCCTCATTATTGAACTCCGAATACATCTATCATATATAATATTTTTCTTGTAACAGAATGATTGTGGATGGTCCTCAAAATGGAAGGATTATTACGTATGGTGAACATAAATATGAAATTTTAGTAGTAATATAATGATATTATATCACAAATATAATATCTTGATAATATTATCAAAATATTATAAAATTCATACCTATATCTATATCTATTTCGTTTGCCTCGGAATGTGTGCGTGTGTTTTGGTTTTTATTTTTGTGATGGTGAAAGGCCGACGGCTGGCAACCAGTTGTATGATTGATTTGAACGGGACCTGTGTCTTCTCAAGCTACCCTTGCGATGTAATGCCAGGATGCATTTTCCCTGTGGAGAGACAAAAAAGTGCCATCTGCCATTTAATATTTGTACAAGTTGGCGACATTTTCGGCTGCGGCCATTGCAATCTGCATAGGGTTTCAACGGCCGGTACATCATGAGAAAGCCTGCCACCACCAGCATTCGGTAAAATAAATTCTTAAATAAAGTAAAATAAATTACGCGTTCATCTTAATTTGTTAGCTTGCAGGTTTTGAGTTTTGTCATCCATATAGTAGCATGTCTTATCTGTCTGTATGTATGTATGTATAGAAGTAATTAAATTAGCCTAAAATTAGAAGAAAATTTTTTTTACATATTTATTAATGTTTAGTTAGTTAAATTTTTTAAAGTTATATGAGATTTTAAAATTAAATTTAAAAAAAAAGATGTATTTTTGAAACTAGGGGCATTTATATATATACCATTCATTTCCAATGCATTTAAACATCCAAAACTTAAATTTTACTTTTTACATTAATATCACTCAAATATTTCATATCACAACATAATAATATTATTATTTAAGAGTTGAAAAAGTGAAATGAACATTTTAGTGTATAAGTAAAGTGACATGTAAGTAAGAAATTGAATTTAGGTGTTAGATATATAAATACATAAGACTTGAATGATATTCATGCAAATCATACAATTATTTATACTTCTTTGACCGTTCCATCCGGCAAAGTTAGTACATAAATGTTTGTCCTGATTTTCAGGCTGCTTGATAGTGCAGTGGGAGGACCATGGCTGGATTGGATTGGACATAATTGGTTTTTCTTGCCTTTATGGCCGAGAGAGACCGCTTGGAGCCAAACTATTTTTTTTTAGGAATGATGAGAGTATCTCGGGGAGCAAACACGCAATTATAGTAAGAAATTTTGGGTTCCGGAGCACAATCTTAATTTTTTAATATTACTGTTGTAATGTTTTTACATTTACTTTGTACAAGCAAAAACAATTATAATTTCTTTAGTACTAAAAAATATTCTTTGTATTTTTTTAGTTCTGAAAATCATCTGTATATGATTGAGCATTATGATGTGGCATTGATCCGTCGGGAGAGATCTAACTCCATGACGGACGAAAGTCAACAATTCTCTCAAAGAGTCATCGGGTTTACTCGAACAATCTGCCAAGATTCCTCATCCAGGGCGAGGGGATGGTTGGAGCCGCCCTAATATTAAAGAGGCATCCAACACCTCTAGATCAACCCTTTGGTCATAGCCGCTTAGATCATAACTAGGTCAGGCACCATCTCATGCTTTCGGCCCATACACACATTAATCATAACCGGTTCAAGAGCCATCTTAGGCTCACGACCTATAGTTACTCGTACCATAATCCGGTTAAATGCCATTTCAAGCTCGTTATCTTACGACTATGTATTGCACAAAATACATAGTCCTAAGCTCTCTTATGAAGCCATAAAAATTATTCTTATAGCAAACCCACGAATTTGACAAGCAAATTTTCTTCCAAAAATGATTTCTCGCTACGTCAGCATGGTCACGCTTAAACTGGCACGGTCACGTCTAGTCTCTGAAAAGGGTGGCATTTTTATTCTCGATTCAGGGGTGGCCACACCAATGGTCTAGAATTGTGGTGAGGTCACGCCACATTTTGGCATGGTCAACCGTTGTTATCAAACATGTGGCATGGTCATGCCGCCTTCAAGCGTGGTCACACCACTTCAGACCACTTTTTTGTTGGTTTTTCTTGTATAAAATTGCTCGTATTAAGTACTTGTAACCTGCACAACATCGAGAAAAACATTTCTCAAGTGTAAAGATGTAATAAGGAAGTGGAAATAAGATGTAAAATGCTAGAAAACGTACATATAAAATCACATATAATTGACACATGTCATCAGTTAACTTGATGATAGAAAGGTCGTGGTACGATGTTATGCGACCTCGAGAGGAAATCTCCCCATACTGGTGAGAAACTGCGGAGACTGATCCATATGAGAATACAAAAGACATTGTGATGGGTTTCTTTGGGTGTAGTAATTCCTCTTTGTCTCCTCCAAAAATCCTTTTATTCATGCATGGGCCGGTAATGAGTGTGGGGTAACCTAATCTTACAGTGCTCTGACAACTAGCTATGTAGACTATGGACCGGTGAATCACTAGCCCTATATCTATTATCTTCCCTTGTTGAATACAAAAGTTTGGGACTGCCCAGTCTTCTGTGACGTCAATGAGGCTTGTGATGGGGAGGAAGCGGGCTATAATAAAGCAGTGGCAGGTTCGGGATGTCAGATTTATGTGTGTGAGTGGGAAGATATACATTTTTTTATTGAGTAGAATGTCATCATATCGAAGGGAAGCATCTATATTAATGAGCTTTTATGAATCAAAAGAGACAAGGCGTTTAGTTCCCTTAGTTCTATGAGCCATGTGAAGAAATATGAGGAAAATTCTTAAAGAATGAAAGAAAGAGAAAAACTTATATGCACCAAGAATCCTTGTCCTGTTATCAGGATAAATGAATGAAATAAAGGGAACTTATACTAGTTTAAAAAAAAATAATAGGTGTCACGATGCTTTGTAGAGGCAGTACGATACTGGAAAGAGATAAACTACAATGCCAATACGCTATCAGGGAGTGTTGTGGCACTACAAACAGAAAAATAGTGAAACACTATGGTGTTATAGGAGAGCATGACAATACTACAAAAAGTTTAAGAGAGAGGACAATAGTTATTGACATCAAAATCTTGGGAATATGGACTCTATGGTGCTAATAATGGGTGTGGTGGTTCAATTTTCCCAAAATATATAGTAAAAAAGGCATCCTAAAACCCACAAATTACCATAAATTTACCATCAACTCCCATCATTTTCATACCAAAGAATCATGTTATTCATCAAATCAAAAACATGCAATTTTGCAAGGATGATGAGTGAGATAATGACACTGTCTCCGATTCTTGACATGCAAATAGGTAAAAGAGACATGACAAGAGCTTGAAGTGGTGCTAGACATGCAACACTGTGACACTTGTTAAGGAGATTCAAGGGTTTTATTTCACATGATAGAATTCTAGAGAGATCATTAGACAATAGAGCTTTATGGAGCACTGCAATGCTATCAAGTGAATGTTGTGGTGCTATCAACATAGTGTAGCATCGTTATAAGCTCAAAACTATGATGCTATTGGGATAATTTCTAATAAATCAAGCATGATATATTCATGATTATCCAAATTTCTACAATGATGATATATTCATGCTTATTCAAATTACTACAATCATACTCATTCACTAACAAACTGTCAAATAAAAATGAACACATAATAAGATAACACTTAGGTTATCGTTCAAGAAGCCCTTAGTTTATTTTCCTCAACCTGATAATGAAAAATTTATTTGGGATGATCTAACTCAATGAGTTCTCAATTATTATTATTATCTCCTCCTAAAAAGGTCTTTAAACTTTGAACATTAGCTTTGAAAGTATGAATGGTCCTTCCATCCTCAATATTTATATCCCCAATAAGGTAAACCTTCACTTTAATAAAAGGATCATACTACCTAGACTTAAGCTTCCTAGTAAATAATTTCAATCAATCATTAATTCATAAGATCTCTTATTAAGGCTCAAATCACTTCTTAGCTAGCTTTTGATTTTGCTACTTTTTCATATGCTCCTTATAATTCTTGACTTCCTCATAAGTTTTTACCTAATTTCTTCAACCTCATTTGACTATAGTAATTTTTTCTGTTGAATCATTCAGATTATGGCTAAATTCTTTGACATCCCAATAATCCTTATGTTCTAATTCTAAAGGTAAATGATAAGCTTTATTAAAAATTAACATATAAGGATACATTCATATTGAGGTTTTACAAGTATTCTTATTGGCCATAGAGCATCATCTAACCTAAATGATCAATCCTTCTTATTAGGGTAACTATTTTCTTTAAAATTCTCTTGATGTCCTTATTTAAAAGTTTAGTTAAAAAACTAGTCCGAGGATGAAATGTAGTGATAATTATATGTTTAATTCATATTTTGTTATAAATTTATTAATTCTTTGATTACATAAGTAGGTCCCTCCATTAATTATAATAACCATGGGTGATTCAAATCTACTAAATATAAGTTATTTTAAAAAAAAATTTAACACCTTATGAATTACAACTAGTTAGAGTCACTGCATCCATTCATTTTGAGACATAATATACTAAAACTTAAATTTAATTATATTATAATAATGGTACAAATGATCTCATAAAATATGTTCCCCATACATCAAATATTGCAACTTCTAAATTATAATTTAAGGTCTTTTCATTAATTCTAAGAGTCTTTCTTACCTTTTGACATTTATCAATTTTGTTAAAATATTCATGAATATCACTAAATTTGGTAGGCCAACAATTAGAAAATTTTGAGTTAGGTCATTCCATTTAGTTATTGATCAAGAAGAAAAAAATTCAACCATATTTTTAAATTGTCTCTTATGGAAAAAGAGAACAATCTAAGCATAGTAACATTATCAAAGTCACCGTCAAATTTAATATTTGCACGAATTTCTAAAAAATTGATAATGTAAAGGTTTGTATCTACTAAAGGTGACCCATGAAAAAAAAAGTTGAACTATTTAAATGATTTCAAATTTTTGTTCAAACTTTTTAACATTGGTAGTAAGTCTATTACTCCTCTGATGTCTACCAAAGACAAAATTCTAAGGTAGACTAGATTGATGATTTTCTTCCAGTTTTTTAAGGTCAAAACATACATTGATCATATCTTCTAGTTTTTTTTATCATTTTTAGATTGTTTGATTATTTTAATATATTTTTTTTTCAATTTTAAGGTCAAAAGATTCAAGTTCACCAGGTTCAATCCTAGATATGCAACACTTAATACTAATTAGTACACCTAAGTTAACAATCATAAAGTGAGCATAAATTAGAATACAAATAGTTAACTAATAAAATTAATATGAGACATAATGCAAAATAATATAAAATGATGTCAAGCGTTGTGGCACTAGTATATTGGCATTGTGATGCTATGCTACAAAAAAAAATGATACAAAAAATCAAAATATATATTCTCAGGTACAAACCAGAAAGCATTTTGTAGTGTTAACAAAATTAAATAATAAAATGGTGTAAAAAACTTCATCTATTGTGTAAACAACACATGTTTCAACAAGCATACATGTCAATGAAGAAGCATACAAATTAAAGTCTGAATCTAAATGACATATGGAACTTGATTAACTCTTGAGTTAGGCCAAATACTAATTTAACAAACTTGTAGTATTATTCAATGTTCCCACTAAATTTTAAAAATGAAAATTAGAGAATGCAAAAGAAATTTTGATTTTTGAGGTTTTCAGATTTTTACACAAGATTCCTTTGAATTATTATTTTATTTAAATTTGAAATTATCCAAAAGTTTATTAATGTCTTTGACAATCGAGGGTCACTCCTAATTCTTCATTGAGATATTAATAATAAAAAAAATACAAAATATTCCACATTCCTCAAATAATTGCACCTTTAAGTAACAATACACCTATTCAATTATGGAAATATTTGTAAACGTAGTTGTTTCACTCATTTTCTTATGAAATCTCTACATCACAATAGATTTTAATAATCAATCAAACAATTTAAAAGTAAATAAAAATTAAAAAGCTAACACCTCAACATGATTTCACGAAGTTCAGAACATAACTTAAATTAACTTATAAACTTAAACCAAACATTGATTCAAATGGAATAGACTTCGTTACTAACCATCTTTACTAACATGAAAAAGTGTTTACAAACTCCAAAAAAAAAAAAAAAAAAAGAAGAAAGAAAGGAAACATTCAAAAAGAGATTTCAAANAAAAAAAAAAAAAGAGAAGAAAGAAAGGAAACATTCAAAATGAGATTTCAAAGTGTCTCTCGGTCTTTTGCTTTGCTCCATCAGTAATGTACTTAATTCTTTATATCATTCTCCTCAAACAAATATTCACTAATTCGCTCTTATAGCACACACTTACACTCTACACTCTCATCGTTATACACACTACCCAAAACCTTTCCCAACCTTTTTAAGCACTCCCTTTATAGAACTTCCCTCCATATTTTTGTCAAAACTATCAAAATACAAGGCAAAATGTCTATGATCGGTTCATAGTTTTGTGATGTTAAGATTTGGTGTTGCGACGCTCCAATGGGCACTAGGTTGCTACTTTCTGGCAAATGGTTGTTAAGCTCTCGGGTTTTGAATGCTAGTTCTAGCACAGTGATTTCCTAAACAAGGCATTGGTGCACTGGTTGTTGGCGCAAAGGCGCCATACTCTAACGTTTATGGATGAAATTTTTATAGTTGGGAGCTTTGTTAGGCAGTACATCAATGACGCTAAGCGCTGGTATTTTAGTTTTGAGGTTGGAGCATCATCAAGACACTACAAATCATTTTCCTTTATCCTAATTTTTTTTTTATGTTAGATTCCTATCGTAAACAAAAATAAATACCAAAGAAAATTATAAAGTTGAATAAAATAGCTAAAAATACACTTAGTTATGGACATTTTCAAACACTTAATATTAATGTAGAAAAAAAAATATTTTAAATAGAATAAGGGATAGACAGAAGATACAAGATACAATAAATATATGAATCATAAGTATACAAGATACAAAAGTATACAAGATAGACAGAAGATACAAGATACAAAATGCTTACCATAAATATATGAATCATAAGTATAATAAGAATAAAATTTTATTTTTGGATAGTTATCAATTAAATATAGTTTTGCAACTTATCTAATGCATGTATGTTAATAAAACATAATCTTATATTTCATAATTAAACATCATCAAAATGCATTTAAAATAAATTAAATTTAATATTGTATTATGTGCGTGATCTGGATTTATTAAATAAACATTTTTAATATTTATCCTCTACCAATAACTTTGTGACCTCCATTTCTCTATTGTGTTTGTTAACTCAGTCAGATATCAATATTTATTTATTCAAAATAATTCCTCACAATGTATTTTTAGTCTATATTGATGACAACATTCTCATAAGCAGTGATGATAGCCTTTTGTTGTAATGACACTTAAGCTTGCTTCATAATTCTCAATCAAAGTCTCTTATTTTCTTGGTGTTGAAGTCATTTTCTCTTCTCAAGGTCTTCATCTTTTTGAAGACAAATGTATTCAAGATATTTTGGAAAAGACTCACATGAAAAATACAAATGAAGTTACCACACTTATGAACCCTAACCACATGTCAACCATCTTTGATGGCACCCCTCTCATTAATACATATGAATATCATTATCTTGTTGGCAGTCTTTAATATTCCTCTTTCACTTGAGCAGACATTGCTTTTGTAGTTAAAAAACCTTCTTAATTTATGCATCAAGCAACCACTGTGCATTGGAGTGTTATCAAACGTATTATTTGTTACCTTCGAGCCATTATCAATCATGGGTTATTTCTTTGCTATCACTCCCCACTTTACGTGGCTTCTCTGATGTCGATTGGGGAGGGAACATTGTTGATCTGATGGGGATGATTGATAATCACACCTCCACAAATATTTATGTTATTTTTCTTGTTCATAATGCTATCTCATGGAGCTTCAAGAAAAAAACACACAGTTGCTCGACTCTCCACGAAAGATGATAATGTGTCATTATTTCTGTCATAGTCTAGCTCACATAGTTACCATCACTTTTTCAGAAACAATCCATTCAACTACTAACTACACCAACTATTTACTCTTGCATTATCTGTGTCACTTATGTGGCAATCCAATTTTTCATTCTAGAATGAAACATATTTTCATCAATTATCATATCGTTCGACATAACATTAAAATGGAGACAATTGTGTCTATCTTGTATCTTCTGATGATCAACCAAGAAATGCTCACCAAATCTCTCTCTCACCATCGTCTTAGTTAACTTCATGTTAAAGTTGGTGTCCTCTCTCAAAACTCAATCTTGAGAGGGCACATTAAAGGAACAGTATAAACACATTTCACTATATTTTATATTTATTTTTTCAATTTTATCTCATTCTCAAAAATAGTCATTTACTTCATACGTTAATATACATTCCTTTTTTTATAATAATACACTTCTATAACCACTATATAAACTCAATAATGTAAATTAACTTCTCTCTTAAATTGTTTATGACCCTTTAATTTCGACCTCATTAAAACTAAGGTAGTCTCTATTACTTAATTTGATTTATTTGGCCTTGATAATGTAAATTTTTATGAGCATTTTATATGAGTTTACATAAGGTTTATTGATCCTACTTCACTATATCTCTCTCCTTATCTCCTCCAATAAATTCCTTACACAAAAAAGAAATTCTCATATCACTATCCATTTTTTCTTTCAATAATAATGTAAATTTTCTCTCCTTATCCTAGATTTAAACATAATTTAACTTAAATCCTACCAAATACTGAAAAGTCCATCTTAAACCTTCAAATTTACTTGATCAAGATTCCACCAATTTTGAACGTAAATCCGAATTTAATAAACTCGCTGCTAAATCCGTCGCGAGAACACAACATGAGGAAGAGCCTCTCATTATAGTATCAAATATGTGTTGAGGAAGAGAGAAATTATTGCGTACGGACACCGCATGTGTCTGATCCCGATCGTAGATCACGGTGATCTACGGTCATGATTATTTCCGTTTTTTTTTTAATTTTAGGTAGGGCCACCAAAATACATCGGGACCGTAGATCATGTGATTTACGGTCCGGATCGGACACCGCACGCACGCTGCGTGCGGTCCGGACACCGCATGCACGCTGCGTGCGGTGTCCGATCCGTATGAAATAATTTTTCTGAGGAAGGACATCTTCTTAAGGTAACGAAATGTTTTGTGCAAATATAAAATGGATTTGTCAGTTTATCAACAAAAAATAATTTGAATGAAAAACAATGAGTTTTTGTGTGAGTTCTAGCAGCTTGCTTCCGAATAAGGCAGAAACAAACACTGAAGCGGATGAGGAAGTGTATTTATTAATTAACGTTTAATTAAGATAATACATTGTATTAGTTACATATAAATTCTATTGATTAATGGACTATAAATCACATTGGATGAGCATTTGAACCCTAATGATTTAATATTCTTCGTTTTATTTTCAATAAATAATTTATGTTTTCATAAAAAAATTAATTAAACATTAATATAATTCAGAAATTATAAATGGATTAATTTAAGAGTTGAATCTCAAAATAAATAAAAAATAATCTTACATAATCTAATTGTTTTTAATATCTGGCTTGCTACAGTGTTCTAGAATTTGAATATCTTAGAATTTCTTAAATCCGAAATTGTAGAATTTTTTAATTCCTGCCTGAATTAAATTGAAGAAACTACCATACCCTCTCCTAAAAGGAAAAAAAATTTGAGTACATAAGACGTACGCAGAGCTGCGTACGTCTGTAACCTGCAAATAGGTTACAGGGAGGATTTTAGGAGGTTACAACCGCGTTATACCCCCTGTAACCTCCCTGTAACCTACCTGTATCTTCGAGTAAGCTTCGTGCTTCTGTTTTCATGTATAGGTAGGTTACAGGGGGTATAACGCGGTTATAACCTCCTAAAATCCTCCTTGTAACTTGTTTGTAGTTTACCGACGTACGCAGCTCTCCGTACGTCTTATTTACGCAATTTTTTTCCCTCCTAAAAGAGAAATATTTGCATACGTCAAACGTACGCAAAACTACATACGTCGGTAGGTTACAGAGAGAGTATTGGAGGATTATATCCGCGTTATACCACATCTCTATAATCTACTTGTAACTTACAAATATATGAAAATAGAAGCGCGTAACTTACTAATTACAGGTAGGTTATAGAGGGGTATAATACGGATATAACCCTTCAATATCCTCCCTGTAACCTATCAACGTACGCAACTCCAGATACACAAATATTTTTCCCACATTTTGAATTTAATTGAATTTAGGACATCCGACAGCCGTTGTTATTTACTCCAACTTTTTCCTTTTCCGAAATGATGATCCAGCCTTCCATCATCCCCCCTTTACCCGTCTGTCAAAGCAAATCAGACGATTGGATCATTGATGCTTAACAAAGGTCATAACAAAGGTCAACCAAAAAAATCCCTCCAAAAATCTTTCCTTCGCGGATTAATTTGCTTTCTTCCCTCCATTAATGCTGGTTTTGCCTTCCTATGCTTCGTTTTTTGCAACACGGTCTCTTCCTCTGCCTCGCTCCTCTCTTCTTCCTTGTGGCAGGAAATGAACAGAACCACTTTTGTTCCCAGTCCTTAACTCAACTTTATCCCCTGAAATCAAATGTTCAAAAATCACGGACAACAAGCAGCTTCGCTTTTTTATTTACTCCAGGCTTCTGCCCTGCTTTTACTGCGTTTATTTATAGCCGTTTTCTAAGTAGGAACAGAAATGGGTTCCCATTCAGCCATGCCGAGCTGGCTGGAGAAGTTGCTTGCGGAGAAGTTCTTCAGTCCGTGCGCACACCACGATGGCGTCAAGAAGAACGAGAAGAACATCCTATGCCTCGATTGCTGCTTTGGTTTCTGCCCCCATTGCATCCTCCCTCACTCCTCCCACCGACTGCTCCAGGTCTGACAGATGAAAAACACCGTTTATTCTTTCTCACGCTTGACATGCTCTGAAATCCTTTATCTGTAAAAGATTAGAAGATACGTGTACCACGACGTCGTCCGGGTGGAGGATTTGGAGAAGCTCATCGATATGTCGTTGGTTCAGGTAAAGTAAAGAGCGTTACTCCGACGTTGTAGAAAGGAACGATTTTTGAATTGGAGAATATGTTTCGTTCGTGGTTGTGTACAAATCAACAGTTCTATTGATTATAAATTTGTAATTTTTTTAAATGGTTTTCAGTCCTACACGACGAACAGTTCAAAGGTGGCGTTTTTGAAACAAAGGGTGCAGAGTCGTCCCTTCCGTAGCTCCGGCAATGGCTGCCGCTCGTGCGACCGACCACTACAAGAGAGTTTTTTGTATTGTTCTCTATCCTGCAAGGTAATGCGAATGAAAACGAGAAAGAGAGTTGCTTTTCAATCTAATGATTCTTCTTACCTGCTCAGGTGAAGCAATTGATGATGAGTGAAGGTGAGCTCTCCAGACACCTTCGTAAGTGCGATTATCTTCCGCTTTCGATCGACGATGATGGGCATCTCACGCCGGACTCTGTTCTAGAGTCACCCGGTTGCGATTCCTCGGGTTCTATGGGAAGTGGGGTTGCAAAAGACTCCATTGGAGGCGGTGGTGGAGGTGCCCTTTGCGGCGCGGTGAATGAATCCTCCATTCGGCGGAGTCGAAGCTACGCAGGCGTGTACTTTGGGACTGCGCTTGAACCGGTCGGTTCGTTGCGCAAGAGGTGGAGGAAGATGCACCGACCCAGCCGGTCTCCCCTGTTTTGATACGTGGTCTGTGATTGTTGGCTCCTAGGGTTTCTGCACATTTGAGAATTTATTTTAAACTGAAAATATTTTCTAATTGTGCTGCTAACAATTGCAGGAAAAAAAAAAAAGATTTTTTTGAATGTAAGAAGCTTTATGCTACAGAAATAGTAAAGGGTGAAATTAGCTCAAGCAGGCAAGCTTCATGATAAATCATGGCAAACACATAAATAAATTTCAATGTCCTTGTTCATTTGAATTGCATGACCTTGTTGACAAGACTGGCAATGGTTTACACGATTCAACTATTCTTTAATCATTAGAGAATCCTTTTGTTAGTTCTCATAAAATCATAAAGGGCTTTTACAGACATGGCACATAATTCTTATGTATCTACATATCTCACAACTAAAATTTTTCATTTTTAAACACATAATGCTATGCATGTAAATGTGAAAGATTAGAGGTGACATGAAAATACATAAGAATTGTGTGTTGGGCATGTAAATTATCCTAAAAGTAAATGTGGGATTCAATTTTGCTCCTTGTCATCATATTTCAGATCATTACCAATTGCTAAAATTACAAATCTATACAAGGATTCATATTTGTAGTTTAAGAGAAATTCATCCAAAAAATCATTCACAATTTTTTAGTAAGAGAATTTCCTATAAGAAACATCATGCATGCAAAAAGTATGTAAATTTTGATGTGCTTCTGTTGCCCAAAATGCAATTTACCATAGGGATCAAGTGGTATGTATGTAAATGTCCGAACATTTTTTTGGATGGTTAGCATTGATTTGATATATTGTTTGATCGACTTTAAAGTAGTTTATTGGAATAACAACCACCCATCCTGCATGCTTAAGAAGCTAGTATCAATCAGGAGTAAATGAAATCGGGTAAAATTAAGAGTTTTTTTTTTTTGCATTGCTGCATTAAATTTCTTAGTTTAATTGCATAGATTTTTTCTTTTAGCTGAATATTTAGATTAAAATTATGTATTATTAAGCTGTCTAAAATAAATTGTACACTTTATTATGTACCCAAAATAGATTTTAGAGACTATTATTTATTGGAATAAAAAGCAAAGAAAAAAGACATTCAACCTATTTACTCAAAACATTGACATCTAGAAGCACAATGGAATCATCATGTTAATTGGAGAGAACCTGAATCTATATATTTATGTTTTTCCAATTGATTGAAGTTGATGCATGCTTATTTACTAATTTTTTTTTATTTTCTTATGCAGGCTTTGTTTGATCCAATTTGAAGACTTATTTAATGGCAAAGCTTAATGAGTGTCAATCCATCATATTCAAATATGGTGGATATTGGAACAATTTAGGAATACAAAAAGAAAAAAAAATATTAAAGTGGCATGCAAAAAACCTTTAAGTTTCAAAATATGTTATGAGCTTTCTAGTGTTAAATGAAAAAAAACAGAGATGATTTGTTATTGACTTAGATGACATGAATTTAAGTTGCATTATAACAAATGTCGGACATCACTTAATGATTATAGACATATAACAAACAATGTTAAATTTATAGAGAAGGTTGCTCACTCAAGTGGATATAGCTGAGTTGGGTTAGTAGTCATCACACAGACCAGTGGAGAATTTGTTATGTGTTTACAAGATTCAATGGTGCATGTTGATAAAATGTTGGAGAGCTATTGTACACTGTGTCTCTATTTATGATCAGAATATTGAAAGAGAAGTTTGTAATGAGGGATATCTAGTGAGCCAAAATGAATTGAGAGTTGGATCACCTTTTCATAACTCAAAATTTCAAATAATTTGATCGACCTGCTATAATTAAGAATAATTATGCCCAAAAAATTACAGCTAACAATATATCTCGTATTATTTTTGTTTTCTCCCATCTAAGAAGGCCTTGGAGAGTTCGAGCTAATTTTACATGCTAATGGTTGATCCTTTGAGTTGAGGAAACTATAATCAAGGCGGTTCTGTCTTGGGGTGAATATAACTGAAGATAGGCAAACAACAACTTCTCAGGTTGCAAATGAGATTGAATAAATTGTGAAGAAGAATCCAAAAATCCGTCCTAAGCATATCAACAATATTTTAGAGGGCTCATATAGGTTATATATCACAAGCATATCTAAAATTGTGCAGATCGAGAGAACAAGCTAGATATAATATTTTTGGAGCAATGATGATAATTACAGGTGTGTATCAGTGTTATTGGTGGGGGAAATTTTATTATGATGTTGATGTGTCCACCACAAGTCTTGAAAATTTTCTATTAAAATGAACAGATGTGTTATTTCAAAAATAATATATTCCAAGAGGTAGAAATATTATCTTAACATGAATCTAACTATCCGATGAAGATAATCTTTCAGAACTATGGGTTTGTATTAACCAAATGTTTTTCTCCTATCTTATGGATGTAAAGGTTTATTTTATCATGGGATTTGATATGTCTGCAAAGTTAATTCCTTGTATTTAATTAGATCCAAGGAGTTGTGAGTTGTGGACTCCTGAAAAAACTACATTAAAGTATTGGATTATATTATACGAGATATCAAGATTGATATTTTAAAATAAAAAGATTTATGTCATGAAGAGATTTTCAAATGAGGGAGTATCAAGATTTGGAAAGTTTTTTTTAGAATTCAAATGTTGAGACTTATAGCATTTGGTGATGTGCTATGAAAAGGCACTAGAAGTGGATTAAACAGCTTTGTGAAGGAGTACCCTGGGATTAATATTGAAAAATTATTGTACTTGATTTAATTTATAAAGGTTGGATTTGAAAGGTTTGAATTTAAAATGGTTTGAATTGAATTAAAAGGTTTTATGTCTATCATGTCTGTCATATGTTTTTGTAGTTATGAGATCTTGTTTTGTAATACACGCTTCACCGTGATTCGAAACATCGATAAAATCCTTTGCGCACGAATCAAGCTCAAATTTGGCTTGATCGTCAGTAAATTTGTACAGACGACATCAGATTGCGAAACAGACCATGCGAGCATAGGGCTGTCAAAAAAGCTCATTGTTCGCGAACAGCAAGCGCTCGTCTCGTTAAGCAACTCGTGTTCGGCTCATTCGCTAAGTAAACGAGTCGAGCACGACAAAGTTTTTAAAGTTCGAATTATAAACGAGCCGAACACGAGCAGCTCTTTGTTCGCTCGTGTTTTGCTTGTTTTAGTTCAAAATAAAAAAAAATTATTATACGATAATATATTACATATATTATATATATAATAATATATTATATATTTTTATATTTAAGTTTGAATAGTAACACTTTGTGCAATAATATGGCTAGTGATTTATTTTTCATACATTTAGTCTATATTCAAATCTAATATTTTACATCTTAACGAGCTTATTTCGAGCCAAACACTAACCGAACACAAATACAAATATTTAAATCGAGTCAAATACGAACAAACTGTTCATGAGCTGATTTTGAATACGAACAGTTTCAAATCTGAGCTCGCTCAAGTGCCGCTCGGTTACATACATATCTGAGGGCGTCTGAGGGCGTCTGAAATGTTAATTTTTTCATTATCAGGACAGGACACGCATATTGATTGGTTTTCGTGCGCAAGCGGATGACACGCAAATCAATATATCAAAATATAATAATTAAAATTAAAAAAAAGAAAAGAAAACAGTTTTAAAACCTTTCACTCCAACAGCAAAAAGGGGGAAATCCGATTCATTCAGCCGGTAGCAGCCACCGCCGGCCCTAGGGCTTGGCTGCCTTCCCGTTGCCTCGCCTCGCCTCTCCCGCC
>JXCR01147976.1:19866-34986 GCA_002079205.1 Phalaenopsis hybrid cultivar
GGCGACCCCCAAGGCTTCTCACAATGGCGTCCTAGGGCTTCTCTTGCGAAGTATCTCTCACTCTCCATGCAAGCTGCTTCCTCTCACAGGCTGAAAGGTTCAATACCGTAGTGCTACCTTCTTCTCTTCCGAGATATGTGCTCCCTAAGGTGACCGACGTTCCTTTTCTCGAGTCGCAGTCCCACATGCCACCTCCTTTCCTTGCGGCCAGCGTCCTGAGCCTCCGGCAACCTGGTAGGTTTCTTTTTCTTGTGTTCCAAGTCACGACGCTTCCTCCGGCAATCGTAGCCCTCACTGGCTTCCGAACCTCTCAGAAAGGTACGATTCACACGAAGAAAACTGGGTGTTTCACATGAAAAAAATTGGGTGCTCAAACGCACAGCACAGGCGCTCAAGCACCGACAATCCAAAACAACTATCGAGAGTATCGCTCTGGAGGAGGTGGGCAGCTCTTTGGGAGGCACCAAATAGATGCTTGGGTGCTTCTTTTTGGGCTCTTAAGCGCCCAAGCTCCCAAAGAGGGGAAATTATTGCGTACGGGCATGCGGTGTCCGATTCTGATCGTAGATCACAGTGATATACGGTTATGATTATTTTCGTTTTTTTTAAAAAAAATTTAGGTGGGACCCACCGAAATACATCGGGGTCATAGATCAGGTGATTTACGGTCCGGATCGAACACCGCACGCAAGCTGCGTGCGGTGTCCGATCCGTATGGAATAATTTTTCCCCAAAGAGGGGCTTATTTTTGCCATTTTTTTCTTGCATAAGGCTGGAAAAGAGCCGACCCTGAGCTCGGCTCGTGTTCGACTCATTCGATATTAGCTTGTGGTCGAAATCGGCTCATGTTTGAAATGGCTCGTGAACAGTTTGCTTGTGTTCAACTTGAACAATAATTTCATGTTCATGTTTGACTCGAAATTGATTCGTTAGAATATAAAATTATTAAAATACTATTTAATTTTTTAATATAAAATTAAAATTTTATGTAAAATTTTTCAAGAGGAAATTTGAGATAAAATTCAAGATATTTATTAACTAAAAAAAGTTAAATTGAAGACAAAATTTTCTGTAAATTGAAGGTAAAATGTAAGACAAAATAAGAACTCTAAAAATTGATATTATTTTACAAATTAAAGACAATTTATGACAAAGAGCAAATTGAAGAGAAAATTTCCACTAAAAAATTTAATATTATTTACAATTAACAAAATAAGAAACCTAAAATTAAATTATGCGCTTTTTCATCATTTATACAAATTACAATAATCAAGCATCAAACTCTTATTCCCCAATATGAGCTCTTTGTTTCCAATCATGGCTTTGACTCTATGGGAGCATGACAGGCGACAGAGATGTGGTTTTGCGCTTCGGGTCAAGTATCATTTTTTCTTCTCTGAACTTCTTGGCATACTCCAAAATACCACAATAGTTTTAGCTAAGGGATCCTCGCTATTTGCCTGTTTATAATGTAATAATTGTCAAATAGAAATATTTTGAGAGGAATATTAGAGAAGCTTGCTGAAATTGAAGATTTTTCTTGATGGCTTTCATCCTAAAAATTTCCTTCAAAGCAGCAAAAACAAAAAAAAAACGCTTGAAGCTAAAAGCCAACAAGAATTCAGGATTTAGGAAAAACACAGAGAATAAAAGCTTGGCCAAACCTCAATAGCATGTCCCAAGTGCATCTTATATAAAAAATGAATACAATTAACTGAGACAGAAAAAGTATGCAAAATCATTGAAATTAAAATGTTTTATATACATACTACCACCCAATTCCTATGTATTTACGCATCTAGCACCTAATGTTAATTTTTTATATTTATAACACCAAAATCCTTCATTCCCAAGTTCATCTTATATCAAACCTCAATAAGAATGATTGAGAGTAGAAAAATACAAAATAAGAATGAACACCATTGCTTTATGCACAACTACTTTGTATTTTACAATTCAATGAAAGGAAAATAAACACCCCAGAAGTTCAGATTTAATTAAGTTTCACTATATTAAATTATTAATAATACAAAATTCTATACGAAAGGACATGCCGACATTACATGTTGCAGATTGCTTTTGCAGGTGTTCATGCACCATCCTTCGAAGGGCACGATGATGTTCATCATCACCAACATATCTAAGAACCTTCAAATTTTGACAGAGTTTATTGAATTCTGAAAGTCATCTATCTGTGATGCTTAAAGGGCACACTACCACTGTTAAATTACATGAAATATTACAAACAGCTAGAATAAATGCATATTAATTTGCATTAAATGATGCAAATTTCTTAAACCGAATAATTCACTCACAGAATGGTCCAGGTGAAATGTTTTGCATCTTGATATAATTCATGAAAGCAATAGTCTGAACAGTCTTTCCAAGGACCATCTAACAACAGTTAGAAAAATTAAAAAAAATGATGTTAATGTGAATTAGAGAATAGAAAAGCTGGATATTTAAAAAATAAAATGTAAATATTGCCTTCAAAACACTGAGGTTCAAGGATCAATATGCAGTAGTAGAATTTTATTGATAATGAACTAAAGAGATTATCATATTACAACTCTATTTCAAAAGGCCTACAGATCTAACACTTAAATACTACAATGCAAACATTGATAATTTACCGGAGATGCCAAAAGATGCTAATCTATGTCAAAAAATCCTTTGGCAACCAACAAAACAGATGCATATTTAATTTAAGCAAATGGATCAAATATTTGATTAACGGTGGGTAAGCCAAGAGACGCCCTCAAATGAGATGTATGCATATATTATGGTGGGGTTTACATACCTAGCACAACAATTGCACATGAGATGTGAGTGAAGGAACACAACTTTTAATTTCAAATGTAAATAAAATGAAAATTGCCCCAGAACTTCCACTGGCTTCACAAGCCATGTTGCCCACCAGTCCCACGGCTTACTTGGCCCAAGTGTGTAGTGGATAACCTTAAGTTTTTTCTCATCGACCATCCACTGCACTTTCATAAATCAAAAAAGATTTTTCAAAGTTCCAAATAAGGGATATGCGGCATATGCCTGATCCTTATTAACACAAAGAAGGTAATAGCAGCACAACATAATCAATTTTAAAAGGTCAAATGAAACAACCATCCTGGAAGTAGAGCTTATGGGAGTAAATCGAATAAAGCTGCAGAACAATAATACACAAAGTATGCAGCTTCATTGTGGTCAGCTTATTTTCTGAATATGATAATGATAAGCCAAAGGTAGACAAGCTGAGAGACAAACTGAAACCTTAGGATAAAATGAAAAATAGTTAAGACATTTTGCAATTGATAAAATGAAATTGATTCATATACCTAGAACTCTAGGATTTCAGCTAACAATTTCCTTTTTAAATGAGGGCCAACAAATAATTGAGGTTGCAAAATTGTGTTGCAAAGTTGTGTTGCCTTCCAAAATTAAGAGTAAGAATAATCATCTTAATTCTTAGGTATCATTTTATATTCTTATCTTAAAATGGTTGTAAATTTGTGTTGTCTTCCAAAATTAAGAGTAAGAATAATCATCTAAGACATCATTTCATATTTTTATCCTAAAATGGTTGAAAACTTGTGTTGCATTCCAAAATTAAGAGTAAGAATAATCATCTAAGACATCATTTCATATTCTTACCCTAAAATGGTTGTAAACTTGTGTTGCCTTCCAAAATTAGGAGTAAGAATAACAATCTAAGACATCATTCCAAATAGGAAAGAACAAGCCTAAACCGCAATATAAAGCCAATGGGTTATCGAAAAGAACCACTTAAAACCCATCAATAGAGTGCACCACAATGAGAGAAGAGCTTGCTAAAGAAGAAAAGCAGAAATGAAAACAGAAATTTGAAGTCCATAGGTTGGAATGCAAATAATGTAAAAAAAGCTTGAAAAACATAATGCCCCAAAGCACAGGCATGATATGGGGCATAAAATGTAACAATTGGATACATCCATACCACATCAAAACCCTCTCAAAGCACAAACATAATATGGGGCATAAAATGTAACAATTGGATACATTCAGACCACATCAAAACTCTCTCAAAGCACAGGCATAATATGTAACAATATGGGGCAACAAACAGATGATTTCAAAGCACAGACATAATATGGGGCAAGTGACATAAAATGTAACAATACGGGGCAACAGACAGATGATTCCAGACCACATCAAAACCCGTTAAGGAATATCATGTAGGTACTAAAAATTAGCCAAGAATATTTAACAATTGAATACATTCAGATATAATCAGAGTTTATGATGAATAAGCCATAAAATGTAACAGTTGGATACATTCAAATATAATCCAAACAGTACTTATACAGTTTCACTGTGTGAAAATATCACAATTGGCAAGATGAAAGCTTAATTAGCATCATTTCCTCCCTCCCCTCAGTTTAATCAGGTAAAGTCACTTCAAGTTGTTCCTCTTCAATTAATTCTTGCTGGTAGGAAAGATCTATAAATATCAGTTTTAAGATGAAAAAGTACATACACTATAGAAGCTAATTCTTGAGAGAAATTATCCTAGGTGTTTTCAAACACTCGTGAAAGATCTAATCCAACTAGACGAGCATATTAATGCATTCATTATCTTTGTCAAGAGTAAACTTCTGTAATCATTTAGAACTCTTCCACCATTACTAATTGCAGATTCTGAAGCAATTGTTATTATTGGAATTGATAATATATCCCTAGCCGTTTTTGATAAGCAAGGATACTTGAGAGTGTTCAACTTTCACCACTCAAGAATATCAAAATGTTCATTATTGGCCAAAAAGCCCTCCTTGAGATAGACTTGCAAACCTGATTTTGATGGTTGAATATAACTAGATGAAATAACAAAATTAGTAAATGCAAGCATGCAATCAAGATTTTGTGAATTAACTAAATCACTTGATAACTCCGACGAAATATTGCCACTTGCAGAACTGGAACTAGCAATATCGCTTGCGTACGTATTGTAAATTTCCAACAAAACATCTTCAACTTGTTTAATTTTAGAGTCTAATTCAACAGATGTATACATCTTTGCAAAACTAAAATGTATTAACTTCATTTTTAAACGAGGATCCAAAACAGCTGCAACAGGCATTAGGAGATTGCACTCACACCAATATTTATCAAATTTACCTCTCATAGCAAAAACCATGTTTCTAATATAGTCATCGGATGAAGTTGACTCATCCAGCAACAATTTATTTATATAAAAAACAACAGATAAAAAAATATTTGAGTTCAGGTAGGAAGAACCTGAAATCATTTTTTGTCACGTTAATAAAAACAATAAAATTCATTATATGCATAAAATCACAGAAAAACATAATTGAGGTTGTGTAAAAAAACCTGAAATCATTTTTTGTCACATTATTAAAAACAACAATAAATTTTCTGATTTTGTCATATTTCTCCCAATCTAAATCTGAAGTCAACCAACTAAAATTGTTATCTCGATTTAAACAGTAAGCGAACACCTTCCGAAAAACAAAAGCAAATTCAAGTATTAAGAATGTTGAGTTCCATCTTGTTGGAACATCAACGCACAAACCCTTTGATGTTGATATCACTAATTGTCTGGATATCTAAACAAACATATGCAATCTTGCCGGTGACTTCTTCAGATATTTGATAGACTTTCTAATGTTATAAATGATGTCATTATTCTCTCTCAAACTAACTTGCACCATAATATTTAATATATGAGCACAGAAGCAAACATGAAAGAAATATCCCTTAAAATGCAATTTACCTCTTGTCATAAAATTTGATTGGAGCAAGCTAGCATCAACATCATTATTATTAGTCTTATCTAAATTGATAGTAGAAACTTTGTCCTGTATCATCCAATCTAACAAGCAATCACAAATGATATCATAAATGAATGTGTCAGTATGAGGTGGATCCATCAATGAAATTAGTAATTCATTTTTACATCTTCCAAGACTGATCAATGTAATGAGCAGTTAGACACATATATCTGATTGTTTGATTGGATGTCCAACAATCAAAGGTTAATGAAAACATGTGAATATCCCTAAATTGCTTTATGCGCTTATCTTTTTCGAACTCATAAATCTTCATGCAATCAATTTTTATTGTGTTCCTTGAAACTTTCTCATAATTTGGGTTCAAGGACTTCAATAAAATGTTAAATCATGTATGTTCAATAATATTAAAAGGATACTCATGCACTATAGATTATATCTCCGTCCTTATGTTGATCATACCTTTTTAGATCGTGAAAAACTGGAATCTCAACATCTGCATCAAAATCAGTTAGCATAAAATTCAATATTTTTTGTCTTTTTTCAGAGAGACTAAAGACTTCTTTCTTTTTAGCTTTGATTTGTCCACATTCACTCACATGACATAGAAGTTGATAAGTAGTTATTATTTTAGATTTTTTAAATTTTGTTCGACAACAAATGCACTGCCAAAAAGTAGTTTGAACCCTTTTATTTGAAATATTGCCTCCACAAAATACTCCCACACTGCTGACTTCCTCTTCCTACCCTTCTTATTAAAGACTTCTTCACTGCTATTATCAAATGATAACTTGAGGTACTACTTCTGGCTCTTTACTTGGTAAATTAAGATTGGTAATTTCGTTGCTATTCCGAGCTTCTGGTAGCAACTGATTGTTTGATGATTCTGATTATGAAAGATTTAATTCAGACATATTTGCACTTGCACATTAACTGAAATCAAAACTACGGAATTAGTATTACATCATACAGGCAACCATAACCATATATTTACTTCGCAACATTTCCATACCAAATATAACATGCAAAAGGCAACACCCATGTCTTTATTATTTATAAAACCAACCCCAAGTATTTATATTTACAATAACACCATTTCATTCTGAGAAAGTGTGGGTTTACACATTTAGATATAAAGACTAAGGTGCACAAAGATGATGATCCCATTTATCTGCTCTGATAATAAATAAAATATCAAAGAACGATATACTTTGCAAAAAAAAAAAAAAAAATAGTACCACAAAGAAATGCTAATTCAAGAAATATATAATAAATTTTTTGAATGATTGAATGTCTCTAATTGGGCCTAATGGTTGAGCGTAAAAGGTTGACACTCAATTTATGTGGCATATATTATGCTCAGTAAAGAGTGACAAACTTCTCATCATGTACTTACCAACACTTAATTTATCATTCAATGATATTTGGAGGAGTTTTATGCATATATAGCTTGACTGAACATTCAAAATGATCACATCGGTATATATATAAGCTCCATGAAGATGCTAACAGATACAACTATTAAGAGATTGATTATTTGGCTATTAGTCTTTGCAGCATACTATTATACTACAATAAAGAAACTATTCAATAGTTCTTATATAACATTTTAGATAAGAAAGAGAGGAGAGGGAGGGACGGAGGGAGGGACGGAGGGAGGGAGAGACAGAGGGAGAGAAATAATTGATGAAACAGTCTTATAAAGCATTTTAGATAAGAAAAACTTCTTCTTCACATGATTTATACTACATAGCATTTGATGATCCACATCAGTCATATACATGTCATTTTAATATAGATATGAATCATATCTAGCATGCAAATAAAGAGATGTCCAAGGTAACCATCCTTTAAGAACTACATCTGAGTAGGAGAAAGTAAATAAGAGATGAGTTGAGGACCAATTCTCAGACACAGCTTGATGTGCTTGCACTCTTTTTTTTCATAAACAAGTTAAGCCAACTTAAAGCTTTAAGTGGAGCCCTATGAGTAGTATCTTACTTTTTTAGCATGCATAAACACAAGCATTACGATTTGACAAAATGAGAATAATACATTCTTTACATCTGCACAAAGATGCATGCCCTAAACCACCAAAGTGAAACTGAAGTTCAAAAACAGTTTAGAAAAAGAAATGTTATTGTTTTGAAAAACTAAATGAAAGAAGCATTGCGTTCTTCAGTCTTCACAAAGTCATCCATAAGAAAATAAAAAATTATGATTTAAAGGCAATGGTTGAACCACGACACATACGCCTAAACCTGTACGAATCAATGCACAAATGCACAATAGTCGAACTAAATTTCATAACAAAACTCTTTTATCAGATCTAGTCCATAAAAAAATACAGATATAAACAAAACATGAAAGATCTTACTGCCAAATCCCTACAAAGCTAGTTTTCATTCAAAAAATCTGGATAAATGTAAAAGAAATTTAAGAAAATTTAAGATAAGAGGCGAACCCGAAGATAACTATGAAATATTAGAAAAAAGATACTCAGAGATAACACCTAGGTAGCCAAACAAGTAATCAATGAACCAAGCAAGACTATCGAGCAATGAAACAAGACTATCGAGCAACGAAGCAAGACTATCAAGCAACCAAGCAAGAATACCAAGCAATCGAGCCAAGACCGACTATCCGAGGAGAGTAGAAGTAGATATTAGCAGAAGAACACAAAAGACAAACCCTAAGTCATGGCGATCGAAAGGGTTTTGAGAGATCAGAGAAGACGGAGAAACGAGAGAGGCAGCCGAACCCGAGAAGTTTCGAGAGGCGAATGAGGATTGGGGAGGCCAGTTAGGGTTTTTAAGATATATTTTAATTATACATTTTATATTATATTATTATATAAATATATAATATTTATATAAGTAATAATAGTATATTATTATAAATAATTTGTTATATATTATAATAGGTTTTAATTTTATAAAATATGCTAATTTATTTTTTAAAAAAAATTAATTAATTATAATTTTTAATATTTAATTTTATGAATATTTATTATGTATTTATTATTTATTTATTTATTTTCGAGTCAATTTAAGCCAAACACGAGCGAACAAACTATTGTTTGTGTTCGACTCGTTTACGTGGATGAAATTAAACAATAATCTTATGAAAACGTGAAGAATTATAAAAAAGAAATGAAAAAATGGCATGGTCAGAAGATTCATAAGAAATATTTTGAGCATGGAGTATAATGCAAGATTGAAATTATTTCCCGAAAAACTTAAGTCTAGGTGATCAGGACCTTTTACTGTAGTATATGTTTATCCTTTTGATGCAATTAATATTAAAGATCCTAAAAGAGGTAGAATGTTCAAAATGAATGCGCAGAGACATAAACCCTACCTAGGTGGTGAGAGACCTTTGATATATGAGATTTTAATGTTGGGTCATCATGAGTAAATATCTGGATTCGTCGGATTAGAGACGCTAAACATGTAACCTAGCTTAATTTGGTTTAGGCATCGCTCACTAGGGCTCCATGGTGCCACTCTAGGCAAGCAACAACTTGACGCTGCTATCGCAGCGCCTAGGCACTGCGATACTCTGTTTGGCTATTAAGCCCTAAACCAGGCCAGTTTCCGTCATTTTCGCAAAACCCCTCCCCCAGCTCTTCTTCGGCGACTGAAAAACGAAACTTAGGGCATCCCTTTTTTCTTCCAATTTCTCTTGAATCAAGAAATTCTAACGATTGGAAATCACTTCTAAGAGGTAAATTTCACTCCCTAAACTTTTTATTTTATTTTATTTGGGATTTTTTGGTTTTTGGGTTGAGAAAGTTAAATTGGAGATTTTTGGGAGAAAATTTGATTGAGCTCTTGATTTGCATCTTGTTGCATCCACATTACTTTCAATCCTTATTCTTTTCTATTTTCATCTGATAACTTCCCAATGACACCTGAAATTAAGGGTGGTAAGTCAAAATCTTTGTTTGGCAAGAACAAATAAGATCCAAAGCAGAGGAGCATTATAATGGCTTCTTGACATCAAAGAAGTTGATTGCTGAGCGGGGATTTATCGACTTTGGTGGAACCATATAAAGTATCATTGTGAGCCTTCATTGGAAAGATTTTTATTATAACACCTCTGTGGGTGTGTTTTTTGTTTTGAGAGAATTTTATGACAATCTTCCTGAGAATTTTGATGGGTCGGTCTTTATAAGAGGAAAGCTAGTAGATATCTCTCCATCTCAAATCAATGCTCCATTCTCATTAAGAGATACACCAACTAGCTTTTATTAAAATTTCATGCCTACTGATACTTTATGGATAAATTTATTAAAATATTAACTGATGGTATAGGAGTATGGAAAGTCATAAATGAAACGCTCAATTTTTCTGCTTCCAAATTAACTGCAACAAAAACCTAGCATTATTTTATTTCTGCTAAGTTACCCCCATTTACTAATCTTAGTGAAGTAACCAAGAATTGAGCTTTCTTAAACTATTGCATCTGGTATAATAAATCCATTGATATAGGTTCTCTTATTCATCAATTTATTGTTAATACTATAAGGTGGATCTACTCTCGGATTAGGACACCCATCTACTATCTTTTCTCTATGCCAGAACTATGGTGTTCTTTTGGTAGTTGGGAGGAGTAGCTTCATCCGTTGAAACCTATCTCCAAGTCAAATATTGCATTATATAGAAGACATACAATGTTTGGAACTAAGTTCGACCCACGTCAACCTACTTCTTCTTATTGACCTCGTCCTACTACTCCGATGTCCTTTATGGAATGAAAAATATAGAGGCTGGAGGATAAGCTCTCTAGTCTACAGACCGATGTAAATATGTTAGCTAATTAATTTACATATATGGAAGGGAAAAAGAAATACCAATACGAGCAATTTGCCAGCTTCCAGACTGCTGAGTTTGAGATGTACCGGAGGAATCAGTGGATTAAAGGAGACATTTCCATTGAGTTTCCAGTATAGTCTCTCTACAATCCCTACAAGAACACCAGTCAGCCGATGGAGGAGGATGATGAAAAGAATGATCAAGAAGAAGAAGAAGAAGTTGATGGAGAAGAAGAAGTTGATGATGATGATGATGAGAAAGATTAGGATGAGAAGTATTTTTTTATTTTATTCTTTTATGTGGATGTACTGGATATTATTTTTTAGTTACTGCTTTTGCTACTGATGTACTTTTATCTGGACCAGTCTGTATTTCTATGATGGAACTTGTTTTTATTTGTCTGTTGTAATATTTAAATCTTTCGGTGTAATTTCAATTAATAACCTGTTTAGTTTAAATATACTTGTTATTTCATATATTTTTATGCTTGTTTATACTTATTGATCTTGATGATAGACACATGTGGTAGGAAATATTTCTGGACTATTTTTTCTCCATTTACATTCATGTTTTAAATTATTGAATATGTTTAAATTAAGTTTGTGTGGNGGACCGCGGGCTAACCCCTGCGGTCCGCGTTTCGCGATAAAATTTTACGGGATATGCCCTTTTTTTCGCCCGTGACTTGCCCTTTTTCGCCACCCGTGACTTGTTTTTTTTTTTCATTTGCCTTTCTCCTTCTCCTTCGACTCTCCCGNATTAACTGAGTTTGAATTGCTATGATTAAGTAACTTGAGGAATGTGGGGTTAAATATATAATTGTCACAATAGTGATAAAGGAAAAACATAGTTTATTCATTTTAAACACAATGTTAATTAGGTTAGACTAATGTTGAGTTAATTTTGCACTTCAACATATATAAAACTAATTTGGCTTTTTACTTTTAAAAAGTGTTGCATATTAGTTAAATTAGGTACATTTAGATATATACTTCACATGAACTGAGCCTTCTTAAAATTATATTTTCATCTAATACTTCTTAAACTTTTGAAGAAAAAATAGAAAGAAGAGAAATGTGAAGTATTTAATTTAAAGAGAAGATATTGGAATTCAAAATTATCACAAAGCCTATTTAGATATAGTAATCCTCATAAAGTTATGTTAAAGATTGAAATATTCATCCTAAAGCAAGAAAAAAAGTATAAAAGAAAATATAAGATGAAGAGAGGCTTGAGGAGAAGTATTATAAAAAATTGGTTTTACAAGATTTTTTTTGAAATCTCAACTCCACTACATTCCTCAGTTTATTGAAGTTTAGGAAGTATTATTAAACTTTTAAAAAGGAGAGCTTACATTCTATCTATTTCCCATCTAAATTGTCATATTTAACATGTATTAATTTTTTTTAAACTAAATAGGAAATCAAATTTTTTTAGTTGAATTCAAATTTTCTTACACTCTAAGGCTACACCAGTTTACTAGAGTTCTTATTTTTCATCACTATGAATTTCTTGATGCATAATTGTTGATAATTTTTATAAAATCCACTCCCTTAAATTAACTAATTTATTATTTAAATTATAGTGTTACTGGAGGACAAGTAACCTTTAATTTTTGGGGATTTTAATGTGTAGAAAAGAATGCTTAAATTCCTTTATTTTTAACATATTTTTGAGGATGAAAATGCACTTTAAAGAAATGTATTTTCATCTTTTTCTTGTAAATACAACAGGTGTTGGAAGTGGAGCAATGTGGAGGCGGCATGGAGCAAAGGAGCAAAATGGAGGACTAACCCCTTGACACTGGACCCATGGGCGCTAGGCTCCAGTCCCACACCTGGCAAACCGAGAAGGTGACACTTAGATGCCACCCACTTGGTGTTAAGGTGCCATGACACTAGCGCCTAAACGCCCAAGCCATTATGTGCAAACTGAGAGACTGACACCTAAATGTCAGCTCCTGGGGGCTTAGGTCCAGCAACTGCCTGAGGCAATTTTAAGCAGTTTGGGAGCCTGTCGTGAGGAATTATTGGGTGTTCATGAAGTGGTCTATGGGGCTGAAAAAGGGATTTTATATTATGTCTATGTAATGGATTGTTGAGTGTTGTTGAACGGTTGTTGAAGGATTGATGCTAGTAGGTCTAGAATTAGTGAATTTAGGGAGATTGATATGAGTTTGTAGCTTGTTATAGAATCTCCTACTTCTTCTAAGACAGAGAATAGGGAGATCCTTTAAGAGCAGTAGCAAGGGAAGCTTTTAGAGGAGCATCTTCAGTTGTAAAGGAGAGGAAGATAAGTATTTGTTGTATTTTATTGTTTGTATTTCTTTAAACATTATTTAGCAGAATATTCTTTTTTTTCAAATGAAGATTTGTGGTATGTTCATGATGCTTTCTGAGTAGAACTATTTACCTTACCTTGTAATGATCAAGTAGGATGTGTAGGAAAGTTAAGTGTTGTGAAATTGCTTTTAATTACTTAATGTGATGATTAACCTTCATAAATTCGTTTAATTTTCCTTACGACTAAGTGAAATGTTAAAATGTGTTGTAAACCATAATGACTCATAAGAGCTATGGTAGAATCAACTAGGTTAGTCATGTTGAATTGTGGATTATAGTCGGATATGCTTCGTGGGAAGATGCAAATTTTTGGGAAATAATAATTGTTGGGTTCAAAATGGGATATAAGGAATTAAAGTCATTTTAACCAATCTTCTTTATGAACTCTGGAGAGGGTAAAGAAGAGAGTTGCTCCTATTTTTCATCAGCCAAATTTATAATCTTCAATTTTCATTTCCTGCACTCCACTTGCATAATTACAAGGGAGGGTAGCTTTAGACCCTGATATTCATCAATTCAACACCTAGTTAAGTAGGATTTTTATAGGATTTAAAATTTACATTTGCTTTAGATACTATAGGATTAGTTTGTATGACTTATTACTCAAATCTAAATTCTAGGCTAGAAACGAAACTAGTAGGCTAGAACTTTTCCTAAGCTCAATACCCTCGTTCCCTGTGGGGTCGACATTCTCAAATAAAAAATTTGATATTACTGGTACGACACGTGTACTTGCGTAAGCCCCCAGAGTGTAGTTGCACCATGAAGCGAGATCATTGATCCTGAATATTAACTTGACGGGTACTTCTCTGAATGAGTTTCCCAAGTGTTGACTAGACTCAATCATCCTTCATGAGCGAACTTCTATAGAGTTTTCCAAGTTTTGGTTAGAGCTTTCATCCAAAAATGGAGCAAAACAAATAAAAAATAAATTACCATCTATTTCAATTAAGAAGCAATATTATATGCTATATTTGATAGTCCTTTGTATGATTCTAGTGCCATAATCTTGAATCATTTTGGAGGCTCAACTTCATAGATTTACCTGGAGAATGAATTTTCTAGTTGAAGAGGTTATGGTTCACTCAAATCAGTTGCCTTAGATTGGTGTTGACCTAACACTATCGAGGTAATGAGTGTCATTCTCCCTCTCCAAGATTTAAGTGTCCTTTCAAGGTTGTTGATCTCTCTTGGTTCAACACGCCTCTAATCACTTCTAACATTTGGTCATTTTGATATTGGATCTCTTGGGCTACGACACTAATGTGTAATCTATGTTATTATTAGTTTCTCTGTTGTGAGATTCTTCTCATTGGTTTGCTCATCTTCTTAATTGTGGAATGATTCATGCTCACCGCAGCTTTTAAGATGTTAAATCTAAAAATGTTTGTGAATCACATCCAAAGAATAGTGCTCGAGAGGAAAGTATAAATGTAGAGGAGAGAGAGAAGGGGGTGAGGGGGGGGTGAGGCTATAAACTCTAGAATGAATAATAAACTTGTGTAGAGAGAGCCAGAGAGGTAGGTACTCTACAATAAATATTTCTTTTATTTATAAACAATTTAGTAAAATATCAACATTATATTTTTGCCCACATTTGGATGGTTTACACTAGTTATTTCAGGTATTTGATAGATGACGACTCATTATCTGATCGTTTATTTTTGCTTGGTTATCCAAGCTCGATCGACTTGGCTCTCTTCATCGATTATCTTAATTAGTAGGATTACTTTGGCTTGGCTCCCTCAGTCGATTATCTTAATTGGTAAAGCTCGGTTGGGTTAAGCTCGTTAGGTCAAACTTGGTTGACTCAAAGATCCTACTTTGGTGAGAAGTCTTTTGGTATTTGCTTGTCTGTTAGAAATGTTCTGTGAAATCGACCCTTTTGTTGGGTTAGGTTTCTTGTAGGATATACTTTTGCACCGAATCTACTTTCTCTTAGTTAGAGAAACAAATGTTCTCTTGTGAGCTTTTTGGGTGAGCTGTTTGTTTGTTATCGATCAGTCATGCTCATTTCTATTTTTAACTCAATTCGCTTTACTTGGCCAACTTAGTGGGCCTCATGATCACTTAGTTGGAGATCTGCATCTACCATATTCTTCTCTTATGAACTGTTAGATCTCTGTAAGAGTAAAGCAAGCCTTATATATATATATATATATATATATATATATATATATA
>JXCR01147977.1:3494-17740 GCA_002079205.1 Phalaenopsis hybrid cultivar
AATATATTATATTAATTATATAACTTATATTATATAAATATATAATATCTATATTAGTATATCACTAATATAGTATATTAATATATTATTATTATTAATTTATTATATATTATAATTTATAAAATTTAATTTTTTAAAATATCATAAATTTTTTATATTTAATTATTTTAAATTATTTTATATTTCAAATAATAACGATTCGAATACGAACAAACACACCATTATTCGTGTGGGTTCGTTTAAATAACCGAACGAAAAATATTTGTTCACGTTTGTCTCGTTTACTTATTTAAAGAATCAAATACAAACTCATTGACGAACCAAACACGAACTGTTCGCGAATAACAAATTTTTTTTACAGCCCTACCCTTGCATTCACGATAACAATTTTCCCATAGTTCAACAAAGCTACAGTTGCAACTTCAACAAGATTATAATCGTAATAATAATAATAATAATAATAATAATTATTATTATTATTGTTATAATTGTTATAATTATTATAATAATCGTAAAAATAATAATCGTAGTGGTGTATGAATGAATCTAAGCCATGTGCCGATACCACGCCCGACAAAAGCATTGAAGTGGAGAAGATGGTGCGTAATTTCCAATCGATCATTTAAAATAAATGAAGATTTACTTTTATATATATATATATATATATATATATGTATAAAGCAAATTTAGGTGTTGTATGTATAAATAGATTGAATGCAGTGATACGTATGTAAATGCCATTAGAATATTTTCCAAATTTTCTAATGTAATAAATAGAAAAATGTGATAAAAGAATATGCAAAAATAAATGAGACATAAGAAAACTTTATTTCATAATTTTTATTTATTTTTTATTTTTAAAAATATGGAATGATCTTAATGCTAATGCATCTTGTTGTATTATTGGTGGGGTAGACTTGAAGTTAAGTTCTAATAAAGAAACCTTTAGATGAGTTTCGGATCACCAAAGAATTTTTTTAGTGAGTTATTTTAATCAGAGGCTCTAATCAAAAGGCAAAAAATATAGAGGGGTTTATGAGTTTCTTAAATGAACTCTTTTAATTATCAGATGATTTCTTCTCTATTTAACTTCATGTCTTTCTTTCTCTCTTTATCTCTCTAGCTTTATCAACCTCATGATTTTCTTCTTCCATCCTACCTCCCTCTTTTCTTATTCTCTTCTTATCACTGTCTCTCGCTCTTTCATTTACTTACCTTTCTCTACCCATCTCTCCCCCGCCTCAATAAATTTTTATCGCTCCCCCTCTCTTCTCATTTTCTTTTTATCTCACTAGTTCTATTTTTCTTGCTCTCTTTTCTTCCCTGTCCTAGTCTCTATGAATCTTTCTCCCCCACAACGCTCCTATCTTGCCCTAGCGAAAATGCTTGGCACCGTCAATCAAACAAGTGATTGTATAACCAAGAAGTGGCTAGTTAGGCAGAAGCATAGATCAGTTTAATGAGCCTCTTTCTGATTCTAGGGTTGTTGGAAGAGTTGACCGAAATAAACATGAATTATAGAAATGATCTAGCCCGACTACACTCACTTGCGTTTAAGTTTTAGTGGTCGGATATGATTATATGAATGATCGAGCATGATCATACTGAATGCGAATGGCTAAGTGAAGATTCTTAGATGTAAAGGGACAAACATCGACTGATATAAAATGAACACAAGGGTTTTATAACCGATTGTCCGCAACTATGACTTGGGGAGAGAATTTTTCAGGAAAGTAAGTCGGCTGAGCACATGATTAACTAGACAAAATGTTTGAGATCTCTAGAGATCTGAGCACTTTTATCTATTTTTTATAGAGAAAAAAATTCTATACAAATGGGGATTAAATGTAAAGGAATCCCCTTTTTCATGACAATAAGAGGCTCCCAAAACTCAAAATAGTATTATTCTCAACTCTCTTATCTTTTCTCTCTCACTTATCATTATCTATTTCGCTTCTTTTTACACTTTATTTCTTGGATGTGATTTTACAGATATATCAAAATTCAACTGTCTGTGATGACTCTCAAATTATAAGAAAAATATAGAAAATAAATTCACACAACAATAAATCATTCATAATTTGTGCAACTTATATGATTAGACACACATCCTCCTATGTCCATGGGGAGAAGTTATTCCACTATTAATAAACGTGGAGAAGAAAAAAAATGATCGAATTAGAGCTACAACTTAACACACCCAAATTCTTCATAATCTCTCGTGACTTCATATAAACAAGAGAGGATTGTGATATAGATATTAAAGTTTTTTAGACAATTAATTTCTAAAATTTAATTAAGTGATCATAATGATTTAATTAACTTAATCCAAAAGAATTTGATTCTATATACAAATATATTAAAAAAAAAGAAAAATCGAACATATTATTTTCTTATTTTTGCATTTCGTTTGAATAATATTATTTTTAAAACATATACGGATGAGTTAACACCAATAATTGGAGTGACGTGATCCACTTGAGAATTATTGCTTCATAAAATAACTAAAAGAATATATCTTATTAAAATTTAATTAGAATAATTCTAATACAAAATATTTCATATACGGAGAATCCCGCCCGCATATCATCAAATCTCAACCGCTCGTTCCGGGCTACCAAGTGGGCCCGCTGCATCGTACGGTCCATAATTCTCCACCGACAGTGCGAGCATCGCCGTTCATTTTTCCGTTTTTCTTTTTTCCTAAACGCCAATTTGTGGGGTTCAATTCCTCCGTAATCTCGCGCTACCACTTCATAAAAGAGTAATAAGTCCTGAGTTCGGATGTAGAGCTGCGTCTAAATAACGGATATGAAACAACGTTCAGACTCTGAATGTAATATTTTTTCGAAGGTCTAAGCTAATTAACTTTTAATGTTTGGATAGATACCTTATTTGCACAAAAGAGATTTGACTGTTGACGGTTNAGAAATATTCAAATTTCAATTAAAAGTCATTCAGAGTTCCGAATTTATCAAATTTATAGTCAAACTGACCGACTCGATAAGTTGGTTTTGATGATACAAAAATTGATCTAATACAGATCAAATAAACTATCTTTAGAAGTTTTATGGGCACATTTGAAAGGTCAAATGGACATCTAATCTGGCGAATTCATAGTGGCGTCGAGCTTCTGAACAAAACGAATCCAACGAGTCCAATGTCACTCCATTCTGACATCGTTAAGGTCCTTAAATGTCCATCAAACGTCATCTGATTGAGGGAACCTCTCTGGGCCGTCAAATCAAAGTAATTCATATTTATGTATTAATTGCACACATAACTCTATAAATAAAGCCCCAACCCTCTCACAAGGGGGAGTTTGAGGCTTTAGGAAGAGCTTGAAGCATTGAGACAGAGCTGAAGGCCAACACCACTCTTGTTGTCGTCAACAATTACCGATTGTCGTCGACCACCGCNCTTATCTATTTCGCTTCTTTTTACACTTTATTTCTTGGGTGTGATTTTACAGATATATCAAAATTTAACTGTCTGTGATGACTCTCAAATTGTAAAAAAAATATAGAAAATAAATTCACACGACAAGAAATCATTCATAATTTGTGCAACTTATATGATTAGACACACATCCGCCTATGTCCATGGGGAGAAGTTATTCCACTATTAATAAACGTGGAGAAGAAAAAAAATGATCGAATTAGAGCTACAACTTAACACACCCAAATTCTTCATAATCTCTCGTGACTTCATATAAACAAGAGAGGATTGTGATATAGATATTAAAGTTTTTTACACAATTAATTTCTAAATTTTAATTAAGTGATCATAATGATTTAATTAACTTAATCCAAATATATTAAAAAAAAATGAAAAATCGAACATATTATTTTTTTATTTTTGCATTTCGTTTGAATAATATTATTTTAAAACATATACGGATGAGTTAACACCAATAATTGGAGTGACGTGATCCACTTGAGAAATTATTGCTTCATAAAATAACTAAAAGAATATATCTTATTAAAATTTAATTAGAATAATTCTAATACAAAATATTTCATATACGAAGAATCCCGCCCGCATATCATCAAATCTCAACCGCTCGTTCCGTGCTACCAAGAGGGCCCGCTGCATCGTACGGTCCATAGTTCTCCACCGACAGTGCGAGCATCGCCGTTCATTTTTCCGTTTTTCTTTTTTCCTAAACGTCAATTTGTGGGGTTCAATTCCTCCGCAATCTCGCGCGACCACTTCATAAAAGAGTAATAAGTCCCGAGTTCGGATGTAGAGCTGCGTCTAAATAACGGATATGAAACAATTGGGCGGAGCGGGATTTCGGTTCTTCATTATATCACATTCGTTATCCAGAAATAGGTCACGTTCAGACTCTGAATGTAATATTTTTTCGAAGTTCTAAGCTAATTAACTTTTAATGTTTGGATAGATACCTTATTTGCACAAAAGAGATTTGACTGTTGACGGTTCACGGTTCACGATTATGTAATTCTAATGTCATATAAATGAGCTTCACTGTATGCAAAATATGTGGCATGTGAANATTATGTAATTCTAATGTCATATAAATGAGCTTCACTGTATGCAAAATATGTGGCATGTGAAAGACCATTTACTTGATTGTAAGGAATTACATATGAGGGTGATCATCTAGATCATTTGCATATACATCCCATAATATATCAACACTAATCTTAAAGATCTCGACACATATTTTTTAGTAAGAAATATTCAAACTTCAATTAAGAGTCATTCAGGGTTCCGAATTTATTAAACTTATAGTCAAACTGACCGACTAGATAAGTTGATTTTGATGATACAAAAATTGATCTAATACAGGTCAAATAAACTATCTTTAGAAGTTTTATGGGCACATTTGAAAGGTCAAATGGACATCTAATCTGGCGAATTCATAGTGGCGTCGAGCTTCTGAACAAAACGAATCCAACGAGTCCAATGTCATTCCATTCTGACATCGTTAAGGTCTTTAAATGTCCATCAAACGTCATCTGATTGAGGGAACCTCTCTGGGCCGTCAAATCAAAGTTATTCATATTTATGCATTAATTGCACACATAACTCTATAAATAAAGCCCCAACCCTCTCACAAAGGGGAGTTTGAGGCTTTAGGAAGAGCTTGAAACATTGAGACAGAGCTGAAGGCCAACACCACTCTTGTTGTCGTCAACAATTACCGATTGTCGTCGACCACCGCTACCGGTCATCAACCCTCGTTGACCGACGCCGACTACGACCGACTGTCATCAACAACGACAGACCGCCACTTGCCAGCCATCGTTGACCGCTATCGGTCGCTGCCCGTTCTTTGCAACAAGTTTATCACACATCGACGCTGTAACTTGAGAAACTTTATAATTTTTTCTCGTCTGTAAGACAAGTAGTTGTGGCTGCAATCATCATTTTATAGTGAATCTCTTCAATTGGGTCAGCCTCGTGGTTTTTTCATTTATAAATTTTTCGCGTAAAAACTTTTGGTGTCACTACCAGTTGCTTTTCTATTTCTGAGTGTATGTTGAATCTTCGTACCACTCTAAGACAATATATTACTTTACTGCCGCGAATTTCTGGCATGTATCAACACACACACACACAATCACACACGTACTATTAATGTATATATATCCCCTCTAGCATAGTTGTTCTTAAGAAGGTGGTGCTCAAACTGTTAAGACACATTAAGGATGACTGGAGTCTCGTATGATGACCTCTGGCATTTGTTAAAAAAAAAAAAAAACTTTTTATGTCAGATTATAATGATAGTTTATGGATGCAACCAAAAACTTCGATCATCATAGAACTTGGAGATGAGGATGAAAATTNTTTAAGAAGGTGGTGCTCGGATTGTTAAGACACATTAAGGATGACTGGAGTCTCGTATGATGGCCTCTGGCATTTGTTAAAAAAAAAAAAAAAACTTTTTATGTCAAATTATAATGATAGTTTATGGATGCAACCAAAAACTTCGATCATCATAGAACTTGGAGATGAGGATGAAAATTAAGATGGGGAACATTAATTGCAACAACTATCACTGTGGCTCTGAATAGATATACACTAGAACATGTGCTATCATACCATGGCATATATGTTTTTAGCATTTTATATATATTACATGACATTTCAAATTTACACCTATTTGTTAATTTAATTTTATCTAATTTTAAATTTCTTCAAATATTTTTATGTTTTAATTTAAATTAATCTTATTTGAAAATATCATAAAAATCTATAATTAAAATAATTAATTCAAAAAATTGAGGTTGAAAACATCCAAACGTTGAAATATCATTCTAACTCTCAAAATCCAAAAAAATGAAGTTGGTAGGTGAAATATCATTCTAAGTATTATTATTAAAATTTCTATTTTAAATTAGCTTAATTTAAAATAGATTAAATATACTTAAAAAATTTTAAAAAANAGCTCTGAATAGATATACACTAGAACATGTGCTATCATACCATTGCATATATGCTTTTAGCATTTTATATATATTACATGACATTTCAAATTTACACCTATTTGTTAATTTAATTTTATCTAATTTTAAATTTCTTCAAATATTTTTATGTTTTAATTTAAATTAATCTTATTTGAAAATATCATAAAAATNTATATATATATATATATATAGCAACACTAATCTTAAGGATCTCGAGACATATTTTTGAGTAAGAAATATTTAAATTTCAATTAAGAGTCATTCAGAGTTCCGAATTTATCAAACTTATAGTCAAACTGACCGACTCGATAAGGTGGTTTTGATGATACAAAAATTGATCTAATACAGGTCAAATAAACTATCTTTAGAAGTTTTATGGGCACATTTGAAAGGTCAAATGGACATTGAATCTGGTGAATTCATAGTGGTGTCGAGCTTCTGAACAAAACGAATCCAACGAGTCCAATGTCATTCTATTCTGACATCGTTAAGGTCCTTAAATGTCCATCAAACGTCATCTGATCGAGGGACTTCTCTGGGCCGTCAAATCAAGGTAATTCATATTTATGCATTAATTGCACCCATAACTCTATAAATAACACCCCAACCCTCTCACAAGGGGGAGTTTGAGGCTTTGGGACGAGCTTGAAACATTGAGACAGAGTTGAATGTTAAAACCACTCTTGTTGTCGTCAACAATTACCGACTGTCGTCGACCACCGCCACCGGTCATCAACTCTCGTTAACCGCCGCCGACTACGACCGACTGTCATCAACAACGACAGACCATCACCGATCACCACTGACTACCGCCGACCACCGTTGCTAGCCGTCGACCGCCACTTGCTGGCCATTGCTGACCGCTATCGGTCGCTGCCTGTTCTTTGCAACAAGCTTATCACACATCGACACTATAACTTGGGAAACCTTATAATTCTTTATGGTCTGTAAGACAAGTAGTTGTGACTGCAATCAACATTTTATAGTGGATTTCTTCAACTGGGTCAGCCCCGTGGTTTTTCAATTTATAAATCTTTCGCGTAAAAACTTATGGTGTCACTACTAGTTGATTTTCTATTTCTAAGTGTGTGTTGAATCTTCGTACCACTCTAAGACAATATATTACTTCACTGCCGCGAATTTCTAGCATGCATCAATACACACACACACTCCCACACGTACTGTTAATGCATATATATCCCCTCTAGCATAGTTGTTCTTAGGAAGGTGGTGCTCGAACTGTTAGACACATTAAGAATGACTGGAGTCTCGTGTGATAGCCTTTGACATTTCTTAAAAAACAAGAAACAAAACCTATTTATGTCAATTTATAATGATAGTTTATGGATGCAACCAAAAACTTCGATCATCATAGAACTTGGAGATGAGGATGAAAATTAAGATGGGGAACATTAATTGCAACAACTATCACTGTGGCTCTGTATAGATATACACTAGAACATGTGCTATCATACCATTGCATATATGTTTTTAGCATTATATATATATTACATGACATTTCAAATTTACACCTATTTGTTAATTTAATTTTATCTAATTTTAAATTTCCTCAAATATTTTTATGTTTTAATTTAAATTAATTATATTTGAAAATATCATAAAAATATATAACTAAAATTATTAATTCAATTATATCCAAAAAAAAAAATGATGTTGAAAACATCCAAACGTTGAAATATCATTCTAACTCTCAAAATCCAAAAAATAAAGTTGGTAGGTGAAATATCATTCTAAGTAATATTATTAAAATTTCTATTTTAAATTAGCTTAATTTAAAATAGATTAAATATACTTAAAAAATGTTAAAAAAGCTAATAATTATTAAATATTTTTTATTTTTGTTTTTAGAAATATTTATATTTATTATTATTTTTAAATTAATATATATTTTTTTGAAAAATAAAGAATAATAGTCGCATATAAGTGGGCCATTAACCCATGATTCTTCCTTAAATTAGGCCTGAAATTTCTTCACAGCTATTTTCCATACATAATCTCGCCTCTGAAAAGGGCTTACCCATAATCAGTCCTTCGCGGTCTGAGCACCCTCGGTTGGCTCACCAACGCCTCACTCCCACGAATTTGAGGCAGTTAACCCTACTCCTCATCTCTCTCCTCCCTCCCTTCACTTCTCACCAGTCACTGAAGACGCGCTCTCTTTCTCGGTTACTTCGAAGCATGATTTGCAGCAGGAAAGTGATGAACTTCTTCGTAAGAAAGGATGTCAGAAGATTTCTCAAGCGANGAATAATAGTCGCATATAAGTGGGCCATTAACCCATATTTCTTCCTTAAATTTGGCCTGAAATTTCTTCACAGCTATTTTCCATACATAATCTCGCCTATGAGAAGGGCTTAACCATAATCAGTCCTTCGCGGTCTGAGCACCTTCGGTTGGCTCACCAACAGCTCACTCCCACGAATTTGAGGCTGTTAACCCTACTCCTCATCTCTCTCCTTCCTCCCTGCACTTCTCACCAGTCACTGAAGACGCGCTCTCTTGCTCGCTTACTGCGAAGCATGATTTGCAGCAGGAAAGTGATGAACTTCTTCGTAAGAAAGGATGTCAGAAGATTTCTCAAGCGAAAGGATAGCGACGCGAGCGAGCGAGGTACTGTATCTTTCTCCATTACATCTGGTTTTTGGAGGCATTTGGATTTAGGTTGGATTTCACCATCCGATTCTTCAAGCCACATTTCATCTTTTTGTGGCTATCGGTTACGAAAGAATTCATGGTTTGAAAGGAANCAGCGAGCGAGGTACTATATCTTTCTCCATTACATCTGGTTTTTGGAGGCATTTGGATTTAGGTTGGATTTCACCATCTGATTCTTCAAGCCACATTTCATCTTTTTGTGGCTATCGGTTACGAAAGAATTCATGGTTCGAAAGGAATCGCTTGGTGGGTTTGTTTTGGTTGATTTTTAACCTAGATGAGGTTGTTTGAATTGCTTGAAGGGCAATTAAGTTTCTTTTCAACTGCCAGTGGGAAGATGGTCGGTCTCTGCTTTATTTAGTTTGCAGGTCATGGTCAGCAGCGTCTTTGTAGAATGGGGAGTATGGAAGATTGGATGTTATGATTAAATATTTGATGTTGGGTTGTTGAAAATTGAAAAACAATTTGGGATTTTGTTTAGTGTTGTGAGACCCAAACAATTGGGCATGGATAATTCATTCAAGCGTTTTGGAATGTTGATTTGCCCGCTGCAAAATTTCAAATTTATTGCTTCGGTTATTCAGTTTCAAACACCGTCTCTTTTTAATGGTTTGGATCTTCTTCTTCCCATGCAATTCATATTTTTACTGCTTTTTGATTTTATATTTTATTGTAATTTTTTATATTTTGATTATAGGTACATTTATTTTGTTAATTTTTTAATGGAATTAGGAAAAAGGTTNTTATTTTTACTGATTTTTGATTTTATATTTTGTTGTAATTTTTTATATTTTGATTATAGGTACATTTATTTTGTTAATTTTTTAATGGAATTAGGCAAAAGGTTAGAAGATGTTAGAGCTTCTCTTTTCAATGATCTGCGAACATCTGAAGGTGCAAAGNCTTGTAAAAAATTGATTTGAGTATTTCATTCCAACATTTGTGCAGTTGTAAAATCCTAGGTGAGATTTAATGGGAATCATATAAATTCTAGGAAGAATAATTACAATGGTACATAAATCATTGAGTAGGAAGAATAATAACTATAGAATTATTACAATAGTGATGGTGTAGCAGTATTAATCTCATGAAGCTTTGAGGTGGTATAAAGTTATTAAGGAAGATGTAAGATTGCTAGACTTAATGAACTATTGATGTAGACATAATTTATGGAGATTAATTTTTTCGCTTTTTCTTTCAAGCAAATGAATGGATGTTTTTCATTTCAAGCTGGCATGTTACTTTTTAAATATTATTCTTATAATTTTATAGCGGGGTTGCTGCAAGTTGCCCATTTGTGGTGAAAAATGGAGTGCAAATTAAGTCATAACCGCGCTTCTTTATAAATTTTCCATTCACTTTAATATATAGTTTTGGTCATATGTGTGAGATTATGTGCAATATTGATGATTGAATTATTGTCATAATAGAGCCTCTTATGATCTTTCCATTCAACTTTAAATCTTTCAGGATAGTTTTCAATTATAACAATTCACATATTCCTAGTATTGTAGATTTGAATTTGGCTTTTATGCTATATTTTATCATTACATTTTATTTTCTACTACAAGTTACAAGACTGCCTCTTAAGCAATACGTAATATTCTGAAGTTGATTTATTATCAACCTTGGATATTGCATCATATGCATTTGTATAGGCGTCAGGTTTTAGATTATTTTCCCTTCTGAATAAAATTTTTTATATGGGGCTCCTCTTAACATATTATAAAATCTGCTCTATTGTATAAGGTGCGATTTTTCAAGATTATGTATGAATTAAATTACCAAACCAACAACATAGGCAATGTTAATGTGATAAGTAGATAATTCTTCTTACAAATCTTTGATAGGAGTTTTTTTTTTTCAATGACTGTTTTTTGTAGCATTTTTATGTTTATATGATTAAATGTGGTTCTTGAGGGCTTGCATTCAAGTTTATTTGTTTCTTTCAGTGAGCTATGCATTTCTATTATAATATAATTATGTCATGTCAAGTGTTTGAAACTTCAATATCATAGAAGTAACTTAACGCTTACCTAATTCTTGAAAACTTTGGGGCATTTTTTCCTTAAAATCTAAATACATTTCAATTCACTATTTGTTACAATGACGTTATCGACATAGGTTAGTTCAAAGACACCCTTTGAGGATGTGTTTCACAAATAATACATGGTTGATTTAATTTTGTATTATATGTTGAGTCTTATTTACTTTATTGAACCTTTCAAATCATGTATTTGTAGATTGGTTCAATTCATATATTACATTTTTTAATTTATATGCCTTTTATTTTGTGTTTAAGCCAAATGTTAATAGGTCTTCTTTAGATCACCAAGTAAGAAGGCATGTTTCACTTCAGTTATTGTATTTTTAAACCATTAATCCATTATTAACTATTAATAATAAAAAAATTTCAAACGTATTCATTTTTGCAATAGGTACGAGAGTCTTAGAATTAATCCCATATGCTTAAGTCTAATCTATTACTGCTCGTCTAGTATTTTATCTTTTTAATAAACTATCAAATTTGTACTTCACAATAAGGACCTCTCCTATGTTTTATTNTCTCTTTAGAAAGTTTTTTTTTTCACTGTACAATTGATGTAAATAAATATATGCAATATTGCCTGTTAGCTTCCATCAAACCTACATTGTTGAACCTTGTTATCCTTACATTAAGTTTGTTTTTTAATTGTAAAACAATAACAAGAGAGGGTACTCTGTATTTATCTTTTAGTGGAATCATTTTTTTTTAATTGGATTGGAATTTATTTTGTTGTATTAATTTTTTTTTTTATGGAGTGGGAACCAAAGTTTTTATATTATGTTCTTTGTATGGCTTTACCATCCTTTATTTATGTATGGCTCTCTCTTTATTTAAANTCCTTTTAATTGTAAAGTAATAACAAGAGAGGGTACTCCGCATTTATCTTTTAGTGGAATCATTTTTTTTTAATTGGATTGGAATTTATTTTGTTGTATTAATTTTTTTTTTTTATGGAGTGGGAACAAAAGTTTTTATATTATGTTCTTTGTATGGCTATACCATCCTTTATTTATGTATGGTTTCTCTTTATTAAAATGAAGAAACTAGAGGGGCATTTATCATGCATTTCATTAGCTCAAGACTATAATAGCAGCTGAAAAGCATTGATTTTTTAGGGAATGATTCTGACCAGAGGCGTGAAAATAATAGTTTCTAAATATTTCATTAAAAGCAGGAGTTTGCAATAATTTTATAAATGTCTACACGATTCTAAAAGAATTCCCAATATGGACACCCATCTATGACAAAATTGCACTTATATTGGGCCTACAATGAAAATACTTGAGCTTGCTGTCAATTTCCCTGCTTTTGATCAGAATATCGACTGTTATTATTTCCACTTTACAATGATTGTTGTAGGGTCTCCTTGTATTAATTTGTCGTCATGTCAAATATGATTAAATTTATGCATCCCATACCCTCATCTTGCTTACCATTGCTCTTTATAGGACTCATACTGAGCTACTGCTATAATTGCTTCCTTGAGTTGATACATGCTTGTCTTTGATTCGACATTTCAACATCCCGTCTATTTTGTTATAGTTTATAGTTTTTTTCTAAGTTCACATATTTCTTATGTATGCATTATTCCTTATCTGTTGCCACAGTCAAGTGGCACAATCTTTATAAAGGTAGCTTTAAAGAGAAAGAAATGATTGTGTGCATTGAGTGGATAGACATCATGTAATTGATTTATTTCTGTTGGGATCTATTTCTGTCTTTTGTTTTATGTTCAGCTTCTATACAAACCGTGCAAAATATTGTGGCAGTAATTGTAAAAAATTGATTTGAGTATTTCATTCCAACATTTGTGCAGTTGAAAAATCCTAGGTGAGATTTAACGGGAATCATATAAATTCTAGGAAGAATAATTACAATGGTACATAAATCATTGAGTAGGAAGAATAATAACTATAGAATTATTACAATAGTGATGACGTGGCAGTATTAATCTCATGAAGCTTTGAGGTGGCATAAAGTTATTAAGGAAGATGTAAGATTGCTAGGCTTAATGAACTATTGATGTAGACATAATTTATGGAGATTAATTTTTTCGCTTTTCCTTTCAAGCAAATGAATGGATGTTGTTCATTTCAAGCTGGCATGTTACTTTTTAAATATTATTCTTATAATTTTATAGCGGGGATGCTGCAAGTTGCCCATTTGTGGTGAAAAATGGAGTGCAAATTAAGTCATAACCGCGCTTCTTTATAAATTTTCCATTCACTTTAATATATAGTTTTGGTCATATGTGTGAGATTATGTGCAATATTGATGATTGAATTATTGTCATAATAGAGCCTCATATGATCTTTCCATTCAACTTTAAATCTTTCAGGATAGTTTTCAATTATAACAATTCACATATTCCAAGTATTGTAGATTTGAATTTGGCTTTTATGCTAGATTTTATCATTACATTTTATTTTCTACTACAAGTTACAAGACTGCCTCTTAAGGAATACGTAATATTCTGAAGTTGATTTATTATCAACCTTGGATATTACATCATATGCATTTGTATAGGCGTCAGGTTTTAGATTATTTTCTCTTCTGAATAAAATTTTTTATATGGAGCTCCTCTTAAGATATTATAAAATCTGCTCTATTGTATAAGGTGCGATTTTTCAACATTATGTATGAATTAAATTACCAAACCAACAACATAGGCAATGTTAATGTGATAAGTGGATAATTCTTCTTAGAAATCTTTGATAGGAGTTTTTTTTCAATGACTGTTTTTTGTAGCATTTTTATGTTTATATGATTAAATGGGGCTCTTGAGGGCTTGCATTCAAGTTTATTTGTTTCATTCAGTGAGCTATGCATTTCTATTATAATATAATTATGTCATGTCAAGTGTTTGAAACCTCAATATCATAGAAGTAACTTAACGCTTACCTAATTCTTGAAAACTTTGGGGCAATTTTTCCTTACAATCTAAATACATTTCAAGTCACTATTTGTTACAATGACGTTATCGACATAAGTTAGTTCAAAGACACCCTTTGAGGATGTGTTTCACAAATAATACATGGTTGATTTAATTTTGTATTATATGTTGAGTCTTATTTACTTTATTGAAC
>JXCR01147977.1:20329-32348 GCA_002079205.1 Phalaenopsis hybrid cultivar
CCTTGCCGCTCCTACCCGAGATCAGCTATGTGGGTTCTGTTGTGTCAGTTTTGGTGGTGCTTTTGCTGCTGCTACCTGAAATATGTAGTTCGGGTCCCCTGTGTTGGTGTGGGTTGTTGCCTTGCTGCCCATGCCCGAAATCAGTCAGCTGGGTTCTTTTATGTTGAGTTTGGTGGTCCTCTTAGTTTATTCCTAATTTGCTAACCTTAGGGTGGGTTTAAATGCTTTAATTCTCGTGGTTTTGGGAATTCGAGTATCTTCTTCGAGAGCCGATTTGCTTGATGTTTGGAAAAAGTTTCAATGCCCAGTTTTTTGGGTTGAATTGACTGCAATGCAAGACCCTTTTTATATTTGTTGGGAGAGTTTAGTTGCAATTTGGGCCTCTTTTGAAGTGCGGCTTTTGAGCAGGTTTGGATTGAATTGGGAGCAACTTGAAATCTTTTAAAATGTGTCTTTTGGAGGTGTTTTGGGCTAGCAATTGTAGTCTTTCGATACATTTCTTTTGGATTTGTTACATCGACGGTTTGGAAAAGAGTTAACTATTGATGGGTGTGCTCATTTTGCTATTTATTTGAGGTGTTCTATTGAGTGAATATTTGAGGCTAACCCTCTTACCGTTTTGGTCTCTTCATTATACTAGTTTTAGAGGCGGGTTAGTCCATTCCTTTTTTTATTTATTTCTTTTTGATTCTTTTTCCTTGCTTCTTGGTTCGGTTTTACGTGCTTATGTCTTCACATAAGCGCGCATATATAGCTGTTGCTATATATGAACCATCGAACAATGACTTAAGTTGAACGGTTTTCTTTTGGGGTTTAAGGCCGTGATGACAAAGACATCCGGTGGTATAACGGAATAATATCGCATCCTACGNCTTCCTTTTTTTATTTATTTCTTTTTTATTCTTTTTCTTTGCTTCTTGGTTCGGTTTTACGTGCTTATGTCTGAACATAAGCGCGCATATATAGCTGTGGCTATATATGAACCGTCGAACAATGACTTAAGTTGAACGATTTTCTTTTGGGGTTTAAGGCCGTGATGACAAAGACATCCGGTGGTATAACGGAATAATATCGCATCCTACGNAATGACCAGGGGAATTTTGGTGCTATGATGCGCTATTTGCCATTTATAGGTTGGGATTTTAGTAATAGCCCTTTAAAAGACATTCTTTCTTAATAAATTTTAATTTTTTTTTTACAGCACAATTTTTTTGATAATTTGAATTTAACTTCACTTAATAGCTAGAATCTCTTCTTTATGTCATCATAAGCATATCACTATCAAATTTCATTGTTGTGGAGCATTGATAGAGGATCACAATAAAGGAGATGATGAGGGATGAAAAATAAAGGTTAAATCCAAAAGAGAAATAAAATAGATGAAGGAGAGGTTAAATGGAAAGCTTATCTTGATAAATATAGAGAAAAGAGGACTCCTAGCGCCTGCATGAAGACTAGGGTTTTGTCTGGGGCAGCTGTGGTAGGAAGCTGATGCAAGTAATTTGTTTGTTTTTTACAGTTTCAAAACTGTGTTGTAGCTGTTTTTGGACAAATGATCATTCTACCCCTGCACTGTAATGTTGTTTATTCTAGTACATTTCATATTTGAAAGTAAATATTCAGTGCATAACATTATAAAATAAAAATAGACATCTCATTAAATAGTGAGTAGCATGACTACCAAAATTTAAATTGTGACTATTAAAATAACAATTAATAAGATCATAATATTATGTTTAAAATGCATATAGTGCATGTCACGAGACATTGTTCTTCAGAGAAACTCTCCAGACGCAATTACTCTCGACGTTGGAATCTTCTAGCCTGTCTGCCTACCTAAAGTATTCATAGTTTTATGTGATTTTCTTTGGACACCTGTAAAACTGTCTCATATTGCTATAGCTGTGGCAAAGTAAGCAGAGAACATTTTAGTCCGCAGTAGCAATGCAATTCTCTGGTGGTAACTGAAATTCTCGAGCTCATCTTTCCTGAAGTCTTAAAAACACACACCCGTAGATATAACACTGGTGAAAATTAATATAGAAGTAATCAATTAAAGTTATTTGCAACTGTGAGGTCTCAGAGGATACAATATATAAACCAATGAATTGGTCACCACGAGAAGATAACAAACCTTATAAATAAATAGGCTATTAATTGCCTTTAACGCAATACCGAACTCGCCTGTGTCACTTTTGCATGTCACAAAAAAAAAGTCATCTAGAAGAACCTAGAAAATCATAACACTGAAAAAGGAGAGAAACTTGGTTGCCTTTTCTAAGATTTTGCATGTGAAACCAACTAATAGCGACATACGGACCATCCAGAAGAACCCATAAGGTCGAAAGTCTCATTATAGATCTCCAAAACCCACAAAAAAAAATACATGCAATATTTATGTCTATAAATTACCCAAGGTTGTCTCATCGGTCATCCAAGTGGGAGAAAATACATGCATAAGGAAAATAATTATACATTAGTTGCATAAAAAAACTGATACAGTAAATATCAAATGCATAAGAGATAGAAATATATATGACATTTATAAAATATTGATATTACAATAAATAAAAATAAAAACTAAATGTTCCCTCCAATCACCCTCCAACTATAACATCCGTAGTTCGTTCCCTCAACTTTTTCATCTCACTTCCACCTGCCTCAGCTTGAGTGCAAGTCTCGGGCACATCAATTTCGGCCAGTGACAAAGGCTGTCCAAGCCGATATTCATATGCCTCAGTAGGGACATGTGATTGATCACACACACCACCACTACCACCACTGCTAATACCTCAACACACCACTACTTTCACACATCTATCAACACAAACACAACCACACATCAACGACCACCTCCACACACCAACTACCCTACACCATCACCTCCACACACCAACACATCCACCAACACAAACACAACACACCAACACCACATCCACACGCACCAACCACCCTATACAACCACCTCCTCATCCACACACAAGCACATCCACCAACACGAACACATCCACACACAACACCACTACTGCCACCTCCACAAACAAACAATACAACACACCAACACATTAACAACATCACTGCCATTGCCTTGACACACCAACATATGGCTCCTATACGTTTCAAGTAATCATTTATATTTTCAAGTCACTCCATGTGCAATCAACACCACCACATATATTTGGCCCACACCAAGAACATAATAAAGCAAAGAGAAAACCATAATCCGATATCAACCGAAAAGCACCCCTGTTTCCAAGTCATTGCACGTGCAATCAAAACCAATCAAAACCATCACATATTTTCGGCAAATATCAAGAACTTAAAAGAGCAAACGAAAAATTGAAATCCAACATCAACCAAAAAACATCACCCATTTCCAAGTCATTGCACGTGGAATTTTAAAAAATTCCGAAATGCAACATCAACCAAAAATCATCTAAGGATAAGAGTGTAGAGAACCCACAAAAATCTTACATAAACATTTGCAAAATTAAAAACCACAGTATTTATTCTAAGGTAGAGATAATCGAAACAGAGGTGGGGCAAATGATTAAAAATCACTGCACGAAGAGGAACCACCATACAGGGCGGATCAAATGATCGAAACAGGGCCGAAGACTAGAGAGAGAAGAGGGAGCAAAGAACTCACCACAACAATTAATTCATAGAAGCGAGATAGAAAGAAGCAACGCCGTATTCTTAAGAATCACGAGAAAGAGAGGGGGAGTTAGAGCAAAAGTCGAGAGAGAGGCAGCCCCGTGAGGATCGCGAGAGAATGAGACATGAGGGTAAGACTCATGAGAGAGAAAGAGGCAGCGGGATAATGCTAGGGAAGCCCCGTCGCAACATAATGAAGCAACGTGGGCTGCGGGGTTGAACCCACGGTCGCGTTTTCTCCCAGTTAATTCTGAGAAACAGCTGCGCTGAGGCAAATAATCTGCCCCAAATGGTCTCTAGATGTGCACTTAGCATTGAAAGGGAGTTGCAGTAATTCATCTTATGGCTTTTATGACTTGAAACATAAAATAACCTTGACCTAAATAGCACAACATTAATTTCTCATTAAGTTCCAATTACATCATGACAAAATAGATTTTTATAACATGCAAAGCATATTACATAAGACTTATATTACAATAAAGTTGCATAAATGCCAAGATTTTGATGATGATTTTTAGCCCTTATTGTTTTTCTGTTTGTCCAGAAAGAACTTTTCTCCAGAGGAGTGTTGTAGGTTAGAGGTAATATTTAGTTAATAAAAAGCCTTTAGACTAACAAGAACTTATTCTTCTAGATGTTTTTTTGAGATTCACTAGGACTAAATTATCAAGGAGATTCTGAGCAAGCAAATCATTAACTCTTCTTACTCTCTATCGAAAAATGCCCATTGGGCGACCTGTAGCTTAGAAAATTCTTGATAAGAGGTGCTTGTAGCTAGCTATAAGAGATTTGAAAAAGGGGTATTCGTCTCAACGAGCAACCCATCAAAGCACCATAAATTCAGAATCATCAACAATGAGGTGCTTGTAGCTTTGAAGAGATTTGGAAAGAGGTGTTTGTCTCAACGAGCAACCCGTCAAAGCACCACAAGTTCAGAATCATCAACAATCTCAACTAACACACAGCTCTTATGTATGTACATGTCTCAAATCATGTGAATTTGAACATGAATCAAGCATTGAAGTGATCATGTGAAGGCGGAAATTAGGAATAGTGTGATCGATTGGTTGGAGGAAAAGAATTATTATAGTATTTTTGTAGGCTTTGAAAAAGAAGAAAATGCTTTCATAATCGAGCAGGTAAATGAATAGGAGGAATATAAGGTCTTGGAGCCATATCTTCTGTCGTTTGAATAAAATAAGAATTTCTTCATAATATTCATTTAAGATGATTGCCATCATAAGAGCACCTTTGAGAATTGGGGAGGTGGAGATTGATTTGCCTGATAATAACGAGGATTGGGATGTGGCCGAGCATTGTATTTTAGATGGATTAAGTCTTCTTTTGGAGAAGAGGAATGTTGGAACATGAAGGAGGTTTATTGTATGAATTAGGAAATGAAAGAAGTTTTTTGTTATTTTAATGTATGAAGGTGATTAAGGAGGGGGCATTGGCAGTTGGGCAGCAGGACGTTGGTGGGATGAATGTTTTTTTGGCTACTTGTGGAGCTATGGTGATGAGCAATGATAATTTTGTTTAATTAATTTTGGTCAAAATTTGATCAAATGGCTACAAACAAAAGTCGAAGAAGGTCAAAATTCAGTTTGACAAAATTATTTTTGGGTTTTCTTTGGCCAATTTAATGAAGTGGTTAACTATGACCAAGCTTGCTTTGATTGATCTCGAGTTTTGTTGTTTATGGTGTCTTTGGAATGGTAATCAGGGGATGGCTTCTTCAGAAAATTATAAATGACTTGGATGTGAAGGAAGCAAGTTGTTCATGAAATTTCGATAAACTTGGGTGAAAAAAAAACAAGATTATGTGAAATATAAATACAAAACAAGGAAACTTTGGATAACTAGTCGCCTTATCAAAATTAAGTAGAATTTGTTGAAACTTATTGTAGTTTATACATGATATTATGGAATATATAAATAATGAATGTTGGACAATGTCACCATTCATCATCATTAAAAGAGAACATAATTTCTTTGTATATTTAAGAACTAGGCGGTACAAGTGACCACATTACACTTATAGGACTTAAAACATAAAATAAACCTAGAATTAAATATGATAGTGTAAATGTTCATAAAGTCTCAATTATACATCATCTCAAATATAAACTTTTTAACATGAGGACAAAAAACACATAATATGTTATAGTTCGCTGCTTTAGTTAGTCATACTTCTAAAAGCTAGAAATTTAGGTGTGGAGGCCTTCAAAAAATTATATTCGTCAACTTATTTGTTCTTGTAGTTTTGCATTAGAAATTTACCTCCCTTTGCGCTGCTTAGCTGATTTCTCTATTTCTTAGGATTCACTTGTTCCTGGTTGTATGACTAACAACCTTGTCAGTTTTATTTCTCGACATGGAGCTTTGAATGCCGTGCAAGTTTGATGAATTGATTATTTAAATAATCAATTGGGTCATCGAAAGTGGCATATACCATCCCCAAAAGATAGAAGTATGGCTTCACGATGGGTTCGATTATTTAAATTAAGAAATGTTAGACATTTGCACTGGTCTACGATTTAGCCGAAATATCTTTCCCCTATATAATCTAAAGATTAGGTAGAGTTTAAATTAAATCTGAGAACTTCAACTTTCTATAAGAGAATTTTTATAGTTAATTACATTTTAAAAAAATAAAGTTATTTAAAAAAATTCTCGATTAAGGTTGTGGTTTTGTCCTCATGAAATTTTTGAGTTTAGGTGTTCACGATTGAACATTGAAATTCCAAGTTGAAAATGCTCAAAAGTGGAACCGTTATTATTGGAACTCAATAGAAGAAAAAACTACATGTTAAAGATACTGAGTAGCCCAGTGACACCTCTACAATCCTATTATTTCACTTTGATGCTTTTGAAGAAAGTTTAATATTTTATCATGATATCTTATTAGAATGTTAGGATTTGTATTACACGGCATACGATCATGCAATACCCGGAAGGTGAGGATTTGCGTTATTACTAGACGAACAACCTCAAAATCTTAAGGTGCAGTTTACTGAAAGAAGTGAAACTTTGAAACCCTAATTTAAAGAAAGAGAAGCACAAAATGCAACAACCCTGCCTTGAAAGAGCTGCCACATAAATCTCCTAATCACATTCAAAACCATGCATAACCAGTCTCAATGATGTAAGATAGGGTAGATTGTTGTTTTATTAGAAGTAATAGATCTTAAGATTTGATCATAGATGTATGATATGCATAATGTCTTAAGACTAATCCGATTATAGTTTTAAGATTTTGATTTTTAAATATTTTATATCTCACCACACTCAAATGCTTTGTTATGTTAGTGTTGAGTGTACCGAAGCAGATTATGTAGTAGGTTTTGCAGGTCCTTGATGAATGCATAGAAGGTTTGTTCAAAAGGTCAATCGGTATGCATAAACATAACTCACTCTATAAGATAGTGGTTTTCATGAGTCAAACCACCCCTTTCTGTGCATTGAGTGGGGGTCTGAAAGTCAAGTAGTAGGAGCAATATGTTATGCATATGCCTAGAAATCATGTTTTCATTCATATTCCTAAATAAAAAGAGGTTCCTACTCAATTTCATTTATTGTCAATCGAGGTTGTTTTAGATGCATGTCATTTATATAGCTGTGCATGCAGTAATTCGTGCAATTTTAGTTTTAGTTATAAGTTTTGTTTGGAAAAATTAAATTGAAGTTGTTTATTTGGTTAGGGTAGAAAATTTAATATTTAAACGAGCCTACCCAGCAATCTAGGCAAAGGTACAAATGTAAATATTGATCTATAATGTGGGTAGACCTATCGAATAAATATAGATTGACTAACCACATGGGTGCCAATCCTAAACCTATGTGAGACTCGTCGAACGACATCATCTGAAGTACCGTTGATGGTTTAGTTGAGGTTCATCATTTGCTTTGTGTTTCATCTTCATTTGGATAGTTTAGATGTTAATAGTCGACCGACCACAACACTTCCAAACTCTACAAAAAAATGATGACTTGAAAGGTAGATCATATGTTACTACAACAGCTTATTTTAATCATAGAAGTTTTGCAAAACAAAATTAACACACCCTAATAAGATGTAAAATAAATATATCACAACGGTTTACCTTTTAGTAGTCCTGCAAAATTGAGTTAGATTGTTCTATCACAATTTAATATAGAAGAAATAATGTATTTGTTTTGTAATTTGATTATTCGATGGGTTTATTTTATATTGTTTTATTTAGGACAACCCGGTTAAGATGCCCATGGCTTAACGTAGTTCTGGGGTATTGGGATCTCTGATATACTTAGCCCAAAGAGGTAGTCAAATCTCCTCCGACTAGAAGATTCTTGTCAATATCTATGGGTTGCATCATCCAAGATATTTTCGTAGACCCGGGTAGCATGGTTAAAGTTGCATTCGGTGATCTTTGTTCATTAGGGTTGCATTCGGTGATCTTTGTTCATTAGGGTTTCATTTAAATTTTAGAAACTTTTTTTCGATTTTAGGGGGTTAAAAATTTTTGTTGCTTAACACTTCTTAGTTGAGTAAATTGCTTTCATACGCTATATATATATATATATATATATATGTATATATATTGTTTTGAGACGATCTGGTCAAGATCCCATGGTTCCATATTCTTAGGGTCGTCACAAGTGACCGGAATGTTTTTTTGTTAGCGGCCATCGATTGCCTCCTCAAAAGCTCCTTCTCAAACCAAGATTTGCTTTAGGATTTTGGTTTAAGTTTTAGTATTTTTTATGGTGTCTCTTTTATTAAGTTGTTTCTTTTAAATAAGTTAGGTTTATTTTAAAGAAATACTTTTGTGATTTACAAATTTTTAAATTTAAGCAGCTTTATTTCTTGAGTTAAGTTTGTTTAATATTGTTTATCACAATTTAATGTAGGAGAAATAATGTATTTGTCTAGTAATTTGATCAATTAATGAGTTAAATTTATATTATTTTCTTTAGGACAACCTGGTTAAGATGCTCATGGCTCTCCGTCATCCCGGGGTGTCGGGATCTTTAATCTACTTAGCCTAAAGATATAGTCAAACCTCCTCCGACCAGAAGATTCTTATCAACATCCATGGTTTGCATCATCCAAGATATCTTCATAGACTCGGGTAGCATGGTTAAAGTTTTTTTTCGGTGATCTTTATTCATTAGTGTTTCATTTAAACTTTAACGTCTTTTTTCGATTTTAAGGGGTTGAAAAAATTAGTTGCTCAATACTTCTTAACTGATTAAATTGCTTTGAGACGTCTTGGTCAATATCACATGGTTCTGTACTTTTGCGGTCGTTTAAAGTTTTGTAGTTTGATTGGTCACGAGTGATCGGAATGTTCTTTGTTAGCGGTCGTTGGTTGCCTCCTCAAAATCTCCTTCTCAAACCAAGATTTGCTTTAGGATTTAGGTTTAGTCGTAGTGTTTTTTATGGTGTCTCTTTTATTAAGTTGTGTTTTTTAAATAAGTTAGGTTTATTTAAAGAAATACTTTTGCGATTTATAAATTTTTACATTTAACCTGCTTTATTTCTTGAGTTAAGTTTGTTTCATCACGTTTTAAGTCAATTGTGCTTTCATTCTCTTAAGAGAAGTTAAACATGCCTTGAATCATTAATTAAACCTTTGTAGTAGATTTAAATAGTCTTAGGTTTATATTTGTTAAACATGCTTTTGGCCTAAGATAACCTAAAACATATTTTTTTATATTTAAGGATGTCAATTAGTTGATGAAGTCATGAGTCTTGGAATTTTGGATAATTTTTAAATGTTTTGGAAATTCATATATTTATTTTAAGCTTTTAGGAATTTGATTTAGTATTAGTTTAATTCATTAATTTTCCTGTTCATTCCTAGGAAGATTAGTGAATGAGAGTTTAAAATTATTTAGCTTACTAATCCCTATAGGCATTCTTTTTAGAGATAAATGGATTGATGTTTTATGTAGTTCACCAGCTCTTTTCTTTTTGAAGAAGGGCAAATGAGTTGGTCTTTTAATTAAAGTTATTTAATTCACTAGCTCTTTTCTTTTTAAAGAAGGGCTAATTAATTGGTAATTTAATTAAAGTTATTTAATTCACTAACTTTCCTAAAATGTTTTGAAAGGGAAGGTTAACAAGTTGATGTTTTAGTCCAATAGTTATTTAGTTCACTAATCTTTCTAAATATTTTTAAAGGAGAGATTAATAAATTGATTTAAATTTATTTAGTTCATTAATTTTTCTGAAATATTATTATTATTATTATTATTCTTTTTTCAGGTAATATTAATGAATTTTGATTTAAGTAAAGTTTATTTAATTTACTAACTTTTTCCTAACCCTTTAAAAGGTAAAATTATTGAATTGATGTCTTAATTTAAGTCAAGGTGGTTTAATTTTTTTAAGTAAGATTAATATCATAATTAGGGGTAATTATGGAATTAATTCTTTTTAATCTAAGGATTATCTTTAATGATCTTCATTAGGTCCTAAAACTAGGGTTCCTAAGTTAATATTTATGGTTTAATTAAATCCAAGGGATAAAGAGGCTTTGATCTGAGGGTGGCTCGTGTTGGTGTTAAGATAGGTTAGAGAGTGCGTGATAGGGGGATTTCGATTGGAGGTGATGTTTATGGGCTCTGTGAAGCTAATGAGATGGATAATTTGGAGTTTTGATGAAGTTGATGTTAAAGCCGTGAAATGCTCAGGATTTTAGCGATGAAAATCCTGGCAATGGGGTGGTGGGGATGGCTTTAGGATGGTGGGAATGGGTCGTTCTGGTCTGTGGGAAGGTACTCTATGTTTGAGGCAGGGTGTTTGAGCGGTTGGTTGGGAGCTTGGATTTGGTGGAGGCTCTCGGGTTGGGCAGGGTGGTCAGGGTGGTCAGGGGTTTGGGCAGAGGGAATGAGGCTCTTCCCCATGTTTGGTGTTCTTGACCATGGAGGCTCCAATTGAGGTGGAGGCATGGCCACGACTTGAGGGGATTGGGAGAAGTCTTGGTGTGCTGGCAAAGACTAGTGTTGTTCTGGTTTCACCCTCCCATGAGGTGATTTAGGTGACCTTGATTTAGGTGTCATATGTTGGTCATCCTTAGCTAACTGTGTCTCCTTTGTCTTTTAGTGTTTGGATTAAGTTTAATTCATTTTGATTGAATTCCTGATTATTTCATGTGTCATGGTGGGCACACCCTTAGGGTTGAGCCATAGGTCATGGGTCATTGGCCGTTTTTGGGTTTGGGCGCTCCTTTGGTAGTTGGGCTTTGCCTTAGGTGATTAGGCTTTTACAATTAGCTTAGTTAATTTAATTAGGAATGTTATCTTTTTTTTATTTGGTTTGATTTTGGGTTTAATTAGGTATTTTTAATTTTGGTGTCTTTAGGTTAATTTTAGTTTGATTTTAGATTTCAATGGGTTGAATTATTTATAGTTGATTGGCCACTTAGTCTTACTTTAGGTTAATTTTAATTTTAATTACATTTTTTTAAGTTTGATAATTTCAGTGTTAGGGTTAGTTAAGTCATGTGTTAGTGTTTATGTTGATTTTAGGGTTGCTTAGGGGGAAAGGCATTAAGTAAGCTCAAACTGTAATTGTGGTGACCCTATCTCTTTGATTTTAGTTAGGTTAAATTTTAAATTTTTATTTCTTCATTTTAGGGTTTAGTCAGAGTGGTTAGTGGGATGCCAAAAGAATCCCCAAGACAATCAGATTAATGGGTAACTTGAAGCATTTTCCACCTACTGAGAATTCAATTTGGGCTTCAAAGGCTTAAACCCTAATCATCCCAACCAAAGGTTGAGGATTTGGGCTTAACCTATGAAACCTTAAGTGAACATAGAATTAGTTTGAAATTCTAGGTGGGTGTTGGTCCCATCTTTAGGCATCTATGAAGGCCACTAGAAAATCCTAAGATTAGATCCTAGGCTTCTATAGAGGAAAAAGACCTCACAAAACTGGGCAAAACTGGGGTCAACAAACCTGCATTAAATTTCTTGTGCATACAAGTTATATTTACAGAATGTGGCATTTACTTGCATTCCATTCAATTCTTATATATTTACACATCCCTAAACTTTCATATTTACATACATGCCACCAATGTTTGATATCACATCAAAAATACCAACAACAACAACAACAACAACAACAACAACAACAAAGCCTTAATCCCACTACGTGGGGTCGGCCATATGAATCCTTTTTCTCCATTGCGTCCTATTTAGTGTCATATTTTCATTTGGTTCTAATAAATTAAGAACATTTTTAATACAATAAGCCCAAGTCTTCCTAGGTCTGCCTCTGCCTTTCTTAACAAAAGTTGAATCTAAAACATCTACTCTCCTAATCGGATCATCTAATGGTTGACGTTTAATATGACCAAACCATCTAAGA
>JXCR01147978.1:0-51018 GCA_002079205.1 Phalaenopsis hybrid cultivar
ATGAAAATTATGGAGTCAGTTTGACTTCATCTTTTTCAAAACCCAACTTTTTTTAACGTCCTCCCGAAGCGTGCAACGGGATTTTAATTCCGATGACCGACAGCTTCTTACGGGCGAACCCCACACCAAAAATAGTGCCGACAGTCACGTGTACAGACAAACCAACCAATGTACTAAATATAATAAAAGATGCTTATTTAATCCCAATCCAATGAGGTGATTTATAACAAACCATCAACACTGGTCAAATATTACATGCACTTCATATAAATTTGAAGGGTTTAAATCCATCACCAACCAAGCTAACATGAATATTTCATGAATCTAATGCAAAATCAAGATATTTAAAGTCAAATAATTTTTATGATTCACTATCAAAAAAATGATGAAGTAAACTAGCATATTGTCGTGTTTATAATATATCATCACTGCAGCAGTTATTTCCTAAGATTCCTTGTAATCTAGATATTAATAGAAAATAACAAAAAACCTTAATTAATACATTATTAGCTCTCTTTCATTCTATAACTTTTCATTTTGAGTATTAATATACATGATGGGTCACACTTATTCCACATGGCTTAGTTAGCTTTCTCTTGCTATAATAGAATAAAATCATTGAGGACTTGTCTATTATTTTGTAGCTAAGATGAAATTTTTTTATTATTGGATGTCATTAAGAATGACTTTCATATATGATATAATATGACACAAACATCTTCTACTAGCTTAAAAAATTTTGTAAGTATTATTTGTTGGATCTCCATTTCGATTTTAATGATTAGCTTCAAGATTCATTGTGATGTCATTTGATCCAAGTGTATCTCTCCATAACCCTTCTAGATAATTAAGCTAGATTGCTCAATTTAAACTAATGCTTGATCATGATCAATCATGATTTTAAATGCTTCATTTTTTGTGCCTTCATTGGCAAAAGTATGCTTTTTAATCCATGCCTATATTTATACTTAGTTATCGAACTCTTATCCATTTATAGTAGAAAATGACAGCTAAAATTGCTGTTAGTAATTGAAAGCTTGAGATTAATTGAGTAAGCTCAAACAAATAGTTTATCTTGGTGAATAATAAGAATGTAGTCAATAAAGGAGAAATCAAATTCATCAAAAACATTTAGCAACTATTAAAGTCACTATAATGCTTTTCATGTTAGCCAAACAACACCATTAGTACGAGTAATTTAAGAAGTATTTGTGATTTGAAAACTAAAATAATAATAGTAAAATTTAATCTTTAGNGCCACTAAACCTGTTGCAAAACAAATCCAAATCCTTCTCAATGACTTTCTGTCTTGTTCTGGGCTACAACTGAACAAGCATAAATGTTATATTTACTACAGCAAAGGGGTTAAACAATCTTTCAAACACTGGGTTTCTGATTTTACTGGTTTTCAAACTCCCCACACACATCTGAAGTATCTGGGGGTCCTTCTACTGAAAGGAAGGACTAGACAGATCCAATTTGATGATGTTGTGACTTAGATTCAAGCTAAGCTCACTAACTAGACTAATTCTTTCTTATCAAATGGAGGAAGGATTGCTCTCCTTAAACATGTGTTGTCTGCCTTCCCATCCTACATTCTACAAATGGCTACTATGAAAAAGAGCACTTAGCAACTTCTTGAAACAACCTTCAATAGATTTCTTTGGTCAGGACAAAGAACACAGAAGCACTGGACAAATTGGAATTCTATCTGTAAACCTACCCATAATGGAGGCCTAGGTTTCAGAAGTTTCAAGCATCTTCATCTGATCAATTTCTGCAAGTTGTGGATACACTTTAGAGCTCAAGAGTCACTTTGGGCTATCTTTCTTAAAGGCAAGTATTGTAGAGGTTCTCATCCCACCCTTACTACATCTAAACTGGGAGACTCCAGAATCTGGTCCCACATGATTAAACATAAAGATAAAGCTGAAGATTACTTTATATGGGACCTTGGAGAGGGGAACATCAACTTTTGGCTTGACAACTGGATGGGGGATGGGAAGCTTGCTGACAAGCTAACTACTCCCACCCAACATCTGCCAAAGTATCTGATTTCTGGAATGAAAACCAGTGGAACCTTACTGCCTTGACCAACATTCTGGATAACTATACCATTAAAAATATTAACAGCATTCCTGTGAATACTACTGAGAAGGAAAGACTCATTTCCAAGCAAGGGGTTTCCCAGTCAACTACTGGTTACATCTATTCCCATCTTAACCATGCTGAGAGCTATCTTTGGGGGAAACCCATTTGGAACAATTTCCTCTCACCCTCTATGTCTTTCTATTGTTGGAGAATCTTCTCTAAATGCCTCCCAACTGATGACATTCTGAAACTGAAGGGATTGAGAGGTCCCACTTGGTGTCTACTATGTAAAGGGTAAGAGGAAACAACTGATCACCTATTTTTCCAATGCCATTTTGTCCAGCAGATTTGGTCAACTGTCCTTAGAAACTTGAAAGTCCAAACCATCAATCTCACATGGCAAAAATTTTTATCCTGTTGGAATGAATGGTTCGAGTTAAAACTTGAGGTGATACCTTGTGTGGTGACTTGGTTCACTTGGATGGCTAGAAATAAGGCCAAATTTGNTAAAATAACCTAAGATTTTAAGATAAAATAATAAACCATCAAAGCATAATAATCAAAATAAGTTCAACAAAAATCATTTTCTCTTACTCATACTATCCCCCACTTAAACAAAAATATAACAAGGCATCAACAGTTTAATTTTAAATTTAAAAATCCCTATTGCTCTAGTCACACAATTGATTTTCATTAGAACCACCAATAAAATGAATTGTTTATTCTTCGTTTATCCTTAGTCATATTTATTTATTCTCCCATTTCTCAATAAAAATATTAATTAAGTAAATTATATTAATAGTTAGAACTTCAACTATTTAATTTTTTATGGATACAATTTCCATTTATTTTTTGTTATTTAGTGTGTGAGGCGTGAGAGTTGCTAGGTAAAGCATACTGATTTTACTTTTAATTTTAAAAAAATGTAAATAGCTTCAAAAATTTGAGGCGATTTTTTGACGCAAGGTGCGCTTCATTGCAATTTTTCGTGAAAAGCACTAAGGCGGGTGTCAGAGATAAAAAGTTGGGGGAGTGTTGCCCGTAAGAAGCTGTCGGTTACCAGAATCAACATCATGTCGTCCGCTTTGGAAGAACCTTTTAATTTATATATAGATTTAAGTTTAGAAAAATATGAAATCAAACTGACCCCATAATTTTCACAGTTTAAATGAAAGAGCATTCCACCTCAAACTCTGTATCTATCCCGATGGATAAACACAAGACTTGAGGATGAGACTCGATCAAATAAACTAAGAAATATATAACGTCTGTTTGGTCAGTGAAACCGTTTTATTTGCCGACAAATTCCCCTATTTAATATGAAAAATCAAATAGAATTTATTTTAAGCTGGGTTCGGAAAAGCTTCATATAAGGGCAAACCTTTATAGTTAATTACATCTTAAATAACCGAAGTCACTTAAGAATACTCTCGATAAAAATCAGGAAAAATTATTTTCAAGGACTTCAAAAGGATGAGACATTTCAACGAAATCGGACAAAGAGATGTGAAAGGGGAATAATTCAAATTTGGAACATTTATTACAAAATTCAAAGGAAGAAGAACCAGCGGATGCTACAGATCCAGAGGAGATCCTCGGTGACTTCCCAGTCTATCCTATGGTTTGGCTTCAGTTTCGAGGAGAACTATTTAAGTGTTTTATCCTGCCAATTTTATCTATTTAGGGCATACATTCGCGTGAAATAATCACACAAATAACCTGAAAGATATGATGATTTAGGTCGTAATGAACGACAACCTTGGAATCCTAAAATGAGTTAGGGCTTAGATTGCACAGTAGAACTGTACAAATGCCTAACGAAAAGGTTGAGGATTTATGTTGCGCTAGGAGAACAACCTCGAAATCCTATGGATTGTTGTTTTAATTTCTAGAAAAGGAATGGTTTAGCTGGGGAAGACATGTTCTGCTGTTGAAGATGATCGTGCTGGCCACCGCGCTAGTTCCAATCTCCTTGTCGTGACGAGTTTAAGTTTTTTAGGGTGTCAGGTTATAATGTCAAATCCAGCGACCCTATGGTTGTAGTTCTTCAGATATTTTATAGGGAACATGTTGAAGTTGTATAGTGTATATCATAACAGTAGAGTATATAGCACAGGACAAACAGTAGAGTATGCAGTACAACATGCAATGTAAAAAAAGTAAAAGGTACAACAGGGAAGTGATTATAAGAGAATAACATGCTTTAAACATAAAACAGACCTGTATACCTGGGAGATCCGCTGTTCCTTATGTGTAATTGATGCAATAGCTACAAGCAACAAAACTTGAGGAAGTAGGCTGAAATGCTTTAAAAAAACATCGTCCAGAAATCTCGAGAAAGATCGTCAAAAGACTCACGACAAGAGAAATGCGAGGAAATCGACGAATCGACAAATCGATTAAAATCGTAGAAAACACGGGAAAATCGTTAAAAGAGAGCACGAGTGCTTTGTCAAAAAAATTTCAAGAAAAACATATGAAAAAGTCCAAAAAAAGGGACCGCAAGCACTCGGGTCGGGGCTAGACTCAACTATATATTAGTACTCGAGGGTCGTCGAAGGCTACTCGGTCACCCGGATGTATAAAGCCCGTCACTCAACTAAAAGGGTGTTCTATCGAACCTAACTCAGGAGGGTACTCTTTAGCCTAAACAGGTGGACAACTAATGTTTAAAATGTATTTAAAATTCATAATTTTAGCATGCACATAGGTTTCAAACATGCAAAAAATGTACTGTATCAATTTTGTTTTTAGCGAAAAATATATTTTTATTTTAGAAAAATGTGTATTTGTTCTAATCAAATTTTGTTTTTATCAATTTTGAGAAGTAGTTGTCCACGAGTCGATCACGTTGTCGGGCATAAGACTACCAACAACCTAAGAAGGTTCGGGTCAACTCCCGCCAGTCTTGTGTAGGTGAATGATACTGTCATCCTACAGCTCACCGGGTTCCTGAATCGGATCCTCATGGGTTCCTGAATTGGATCCCGATGTCGTATGATGACATTATTTTGCTCTATCTTCGGTGTGTCATTGTCATCACCGCCCTAAGCCCCAAAACAAAACCGACATACTTGCGACCTTGTTTGATAGTTTCACGTATAGCAAAAGACTATACGTGGACACTTATGTATTAGACATAAGCATAAAAAACCGAACCAAGAAGCAAGAAAAAAAAAAAATGGGGTGAGAGAGAGCAGGGACTGATTCACCTAAAATATCAAAAAGAACAAAGGATAAATCAGCTCTCAAAACTCGTGACGAAAAGACCTGAAAAGGAAAGCCTGAAGATCCTTGAATCAATCCTAAAGAGTTTCATTTTCTAAAACGTTTTCATAAGTGGATCAACCTAAGTCAAAATGACCTCCTAACACCGGCATCCAAACCCCAAAGATATCTTTTATGAAATTAATTCGTCTCAACCAAGTATCCTCCCGAAATAAAATTCGGAAATCTCCCAAACTTCACAATTTAAATGAAAGAAATATAACCCTGGGAAGACGCCCACTTATACTTCCAAAAATCACTTCCACATTAAAGCTATTCAATTCCAGACTTAATGAAAATCTCCTCGTATCAAATAAACATGAAATCCTCCGGCTAAAACCACATAGAAGCTCACGGTCGGGCTTCAACAAATAGATGAACAACAACTAAGGCTCTCGGCCAAAGCAACCCACAAGGGAGGCAACTACTAAGGCTCACGGCTTAGGGCAGCAAGGAACAGCTGCTAAGGCCCACGACCAAAGGCAACCCAAGGAACAACAAGGCTCACGGCTAAGGCAACCAAACTAGCTATATAAGGATCTTTGATATACATAAGAGAGTGCAAAATATAATGATAATTTCAATCCACCTACAATCATCCAAGTAGTTCAAGCCCAACAAGGACTAAATCACACCAAACAATCTCCAGTAGGTCTCGTGGGTAAGGACTGCAAGAGGTGCAAATCTCAATGGTGAGCTCACGGGTAAGACCAAAGGGGGAGGCTAATTCAACCACATCACAAACTCACGACTAGGAACCAAGCAAATATCAAAACTGCAGCCTTATAACCTTCCAAACCAATCCATCAAAACCAGCTAACAATTCTCGAATAAGGCAACACAGTACACCAAAACAGGCTCTCGGGTGGGAGCTAAGGCCAACAAAAATCAAAACCTAAGTCATTTCTCGGGTAGGGGCAGAACAAGGCAAAACCGAGCCCCAACCAGAGCCAAACTGAGCCACAACCGAGGTCCAAACTAAGGCCACAACTAAGACTAGAAAACATCTCTATGCCCTCAAGTCATCAAAATATAGGACTACCATATGTTTCAAACAAGAATAGTTATGAAACTCCTCCAAATCAAAAAAAATTCCTCCACAACACGTATATTTAAGCCAAAAACACACACAAGATACCAAAATCGAGCCCAGCAAGGGCCAAAGCCAAACTAAATGACCTACCAACAAGCTCACGGGTATGACTAAGAACAAACCAAATCAAACTCCCAAGCTACCTCTCGGGTAGGAGCAGAACCAGAGAAAAAACCGAGCCCCAAGCGAATAAAATTGAACCTTCCCACTACTCTTGAGCAGGGGCAGGAACAAACACCCAAAACAGGCTCTCGGGTAGGAGCTAAAACAAGCAAACCGAGCTCCCAAATCAAGCCAAAATAAATCCCTTAAGGTCAACAAGTAAAGCTCACATACCCAAGACAAGCTCTCAATCCAGAACCCAGCCTCCAACCATTCCAAGGTGAAAACCGAGCCCCTAAAGAGATCAAATCAAAGCTTTAAAGGCTAATCAAATGCAGTTATATGATAGCAAATCCAAACCCAGCCATTTTTAAGCAAACCAAAAACCAGTAAGGGCCAAAACAAAACTCTCAAAGCTAGTAAAAGAGCTTCAATACCTCAACGAAAGTCAAGACAAAAAAAAAATCAACATCCCATGCTCCTGAAATTAAAACCGAGCACCAACAAAAACCCAAAAACCGAGCCATTCAAGGCCATAGAACAATCCACATGCCTTTAAAACATCAGTATATGAAAGCCAAAATAGGTTTTAAACTATAACAGTGTCATGGAAAGTATTTTTAGGCCACCAATATAATCGTTCTAAGCATGAATCAACTCCCCTCAAGCATCCAAGCATGAAAGATGCCTTCACCCTGGAGGAGCCAAACCAAATTATTAAAGCAAATTATAGAATCCTTTCCTAAATCAAAGTGAACTTAGCATGCATTTTTAAGCCAAAAAGAAATTTAAAATGCTAAAACCGAGCCTTCCACATTCGTGAAAGACCAAATAAAACCTAGATAAGAATAAATGAAAAGCTTAATGATACATATCCTAACATGCTTGCAAGAGAAGCTAACATTGTCTCAAAGCAACGTTTCAACCCTCCTAATTGCTTCCAATAGAAATATGCTGCAATAAATAGAAACATGTCATAACTTCACCACTTTAAACAAGTAATCAAGTCTAACTCCTAGAACATCCTCACATTTTCATTTCTAGATGCTTGAGTACCAAGTATTTCAAAGACTCAAGTGTAATATCACGCAACCATGATGTATCGTCCACTGCACCAAACAAAGGGACTCGACAGAGAGAACCAAAGAAGACAAGGCACAGAGGGGGGAGAAAGAACCTCCCTGAAGCAAAGAAAAGCCACACAGAAATTTTCAAAGCACTCCACTTCAATCCTTCCTCCAACAGTANTACATCCTTTTGGTCTGCGAAACCATTTTGATTGCCAACAATTTCTTCTATTTAATATGAATAATTAAATAGGGTTTATTTTAAGCTGGGTTCAGACAAGTTTCCTATAAGGGAAATCCTCTATAGTTAATTACATCTTAGATAACCGAAATCACCTAAGAAAACTCTCGATAAAAATCAAGGAATATTATCTTCAAGGAGTTCAAAAGGATAGGACTTTTCATTAAAATCGGAAAAAGAGGTATGCAATGGGAATAGCTCAAATTTGGAACATTTTATTGTGGAATCCAAAGGAGGACGAATTAGGGTATGTCATAGATCTGGAGGAGAACCTCAGTGACTTCCTAGTATATCCTATTTTTTGGCTTCAGTTTTGAGGATAAATTATTTAGGTGTTTCATTCTACCGATTTTATTAATTAGGGCTTACATTTGTGTGAAACGATCACACAAATAGCCTGGAAAATGTGAGGGTTTAGGTCTTGATGAACGAAAACCTTAGAATCCTAAGATGCGTTAGGGCTTATATTTTATAGTAGGGCCATACAAATGCCTAAAGATGAGTTAAGGATTTTTGTTGCATAAGTAAACAACCTCGAAATCCTATGGCTTGGTTGTTTAATTCTAATGAAAGATTTGCTGTTGTAGATCCTCTTACTGTTGAAGATGGTTGTGTAGCCCACAGTGCTAGCTCCAAGCTCCTCACCATAATGAGTTTAAATTTTCTATTGTGTCAAGTTATGATGTCAAATCAGATGTCCTTATGATTGTAGTTCTTTAAATGTTATTGGGGCATATTAAAGGAGTGACACCGGTTAGGATCCTATGGTTCGCTCATTCTGGTACAACTATTTTCTATTGGATTCACTTAGTCCAAATGAATTTACTCAACTCAACTTAATGTGTTCCATACTTTCATTTAGACCATGGGAAGGCTCGTTAGCAATCGTAAGTTACCTCATCCGAGAGATTCCCGATCATCTGATAGAGACGTCTTAATTTAGTTGCAATTGTTGTTTTGTGATGTTCATTATTAAATTTTGAGTTATTTTATATTTTGAATATTGTGGCGGTGAAGTTTATCTTAGTTGACCTTAGTTTTGGTTTTAGTATTACAGCTATCCTAATAGTTTTAATTTTCATGCAGGGTGACATTATTTTTTAGCACACAGGTTTGTGTTTTTTGTTCATACATGTGGGTGAGTAAGTACAGTAACGTACTAAAAAGTAAAGTATGGGAGAAAAAAAATTACAATAAAAGCATACCTGGATTGTCTTCCCGTCATCTTCAACTGAAACTCAAAATGTATGTGAGAGCATTTATATATTTAAAGCATTTTATTTAAAGCGGTGAAATAAGGTCCCGACGATCAACCAAATCCTAAATCATATCTTGGTGAGCCCCTAATAATTCATCTGAGGGTGATTTCATTAAACAAAACACACTAAGTTTAGTAGACCTCTAAGGTATCCAAAAGGTCGGGAGAAAGAAGCAGGTCCATGCTTCCCTCTCACCACCTGATGAAAAATCTCAAGCTCATTTAAACTTATTATGTTGCCTAATAATTCATCTTGTAAATATCTCGAGTGTTCAGTGAATATTGATGTTTCAATTATCTCTAAGAGTAGGTAATTATCTTTTGTCATTTAATTTGAGAATTATGTGGGTGAAGACCCTTAAAAAGGGCAAATTAATGCTATTAAGACACTTAGCCAATTTCAACTTGAACTTGGGCTTGTAGTGTTTTAAAGATGTTCAATTTCTAGTTACATTCACTTTTTTAATCCTCATTTAACCAAATTTGATTTAGCCTAGGTCACTACTAAGCCCTTATGACCTTGGTGGACATATTAGTAATTTTTGAAAGAAATTGAATTTTAAGTGATAGTGATTCATCATCAAAAGGTTTGAATGTCATTTGAACACCAAATAGAGGTATTAAATTAGTGAGTTATTAACATCCAAAATCATACCTCTAAGCCTAGGATCATTTAATTTAATATATCTCCAAATTTTAATGATTTAGAAAATTACAAATTTATCCTTTAATTAAGAAAAGTGAAATTGGTTTTTACCAATTAATCCCTTTTGTTTCAATCATCAGAGCATTTTAATTGAGATGAAAGTTTGCCCATCTTACCCTCTTGAATTAAGCCTAAATGTTAATTAGGCCTAGATTTTCAAAAATTGCACTTTTACCACTACTGCTCTATCACTTCATAATTCATCAAATTTAATTCAAATCACTTTGGAATTTTTATCATACCTCATTCATGAGTCAATTAAGACATCAGAGATAAAAATAGGAATTTTCAAATTTTAATTTAATTTACATGATTATTTACATGCAAAAATAGAATTTTTCAAAGAAAATTCAATAACTTGACCAAGGCAAAGCCAAATCACTTGAAATTTTAACTGGAGGTAGACCTAGACTAGAGAACCACTTGGACTAAATTTAATTCTTTTTTGACCTTTATTTGAATTATTATAATTATTTTAAATTTTGCAGTATTAATTAATTATAAAATATTTCAAATATGGAAAATTGAGTTTTTTCATTTTTATTAAATCTCTCTGAGGTCAAAGAACCCAGAATAACAAATTTCACATTTTTATGATTTTTCTTTGAATTACTAGAATTATTTAGATGAAAATTTTAAAAAATCTTTTTTTAGCCTTTGAAAATTATTTTTTAAGGTTTTAAAATTCAATGTTTTTACTTAAAAAGTTAGGAAAAATATTCCAATTGCTCCTAAGTTCTTAGGAAACAATTTAAAAGATTTCCATGAATTTTATTAATTTTATGACTTTTATTTTTGTTTTAATTATATAATTATTCAAAATATTTTAAAAAAATGAAAATTTTAATTTAGTTACAATTTTATTTTTAGAAAATCCTTCTGATCACAGAGAACTCCCAAAACCAATTTTATAATTTTTTAAGTTTTATTTTGATTGTTAAAAATCATTTTAGTGTAAAAAATGTCATTTAACTTAAAAAATCAAATTAGGTTGCCAAAATAACTCCAAATGTTTTGAAATTTTTATGGGGAGTTCTCTGAATATTAAATTACAGCAGAGAATCAAAATCAATTCATTTAGATGTTTATTTTTCCCAAATTAATTTTCTTTGTAGCTTAGGGTTTTATGAAAATTAGGTGTGTTCTTAATGACTTGGCTCATGAAAAATTTTTCCTATGGTTCTCTGGTCACAGTGAACCTACCAATTTTTTTTTGGATTTTTCTAAGCAACATGCTAATTATTATGATTAATCTATGCAATTAATATACATAAAATATGGATCTCTGTCTTGGGGTCCCATCTGACTTTGGAAAAATCAGGGAATACCCCCCATGACAGAGGCAACTACAAGCCAAAATATCAAGCCATGGTGAATTATTTGAATGCATGGAGAATCAAAATACTTACAACAGTATTTAATTATATAAAAATAAAATATGCATCAAATAAACTTCAAACCATTTCCACATTATTCTCCTCTGTTCACTGAGCACTAGGGTATTTTTCTTTTATTTTTCTGTGCAAAGATATGATTTTCCAAAGTTATGGGCATTTAAATAAATAGAAAAATCCTTATTTTTCTATTCAAACAGGCAGCGGCCCATCAACATATGGCGGCTCCGAAGCTCCACGCGACGTTCTCTGGTTCATCGTCGCCATCCACCTCAGCACTAACTCGGCCTGTGGTTCATGTATACACACGCTGTCCGGCTCGATCTTATCCATCCATTCGATAAACGCTTGATCGAACGACTCCCCATCATCATCTCTGATAGCCAAAACTCATGACTGTTAACCTTAAAACCTTAAGATCTCACTCATTTCTCAACCAAATGACCTTGGGTTTGATTCTATAGACTTGTCTATAAAAACATCATGAAGAGTTTTCAACATAAATTGTGTGTCAATTTTTGGGTTGGGAATTTTTGGACTTGGGTTAAAATTGAATGCAATTGAGGCTTCACCAAGGACAATTGAAGGTCAAGTTTGGTGTGTAGGATTGTTATGAAGAGTTTAGGATTCAAATTGGGTGAAATTTTGACCAAATTGATGGACATTGAAGGTGAATTTGGGAAAATTGGGCCTTTAAAGGCAATTTGGGGGTTTTGGTCAAAATGGTCAAATTGGCCAAATTGGGTTCAATTTAAGGGTTGAAATTGGTTTTGGACACATTTGGAGTGATTTTGGAGGTTTTAGGAGTTTCGGGTGCTAAGGGTATTTTTGTAATTTTGGCTATTTTGGGGATATTTTGGTAAATTTGGAATTTTTAGGTAATTTTGGGTAACTTGGGTATTTTGAAAATATTTGAAATGAATTTTGGAAAAATTTGGGTATTTTGGTAATTTTGGCCAAATTTAGGTCTCCAAGGGTATTAAGGTAATTTGGAAGATTTTGGGGCAAAAGTGCCAACCACCCCATATGAGCCATGGACTAATGGAATCCCCATTTGAGTCCTCTATGTACTAGTCTTAGCTAAACCCTAGCCTAGGGCTAGTGGGTTTAGGGGGCGATCTACATGAGTCTCTCAAAAGATCAAGGGATCAAAGTCAACAAATACTAGGTTTAGGGTTGTGAGGGATTGTGAGTGAGAGTGAGTGTAGTGAGTGAAAGTGAGTACCTTAGCCCCAGACCAGCACCCAGGGTTAACTTTAAGGTCAAATAGTCCCATGGGAACTCTCCTTGAGCTCCCCCATAATGACCACACCTAATAAGTGCTAGAGGTTTGGACCAATATGTCGAGCTTCAAGTTGAGTAAAGAAGAGGGTAGAATTTCTAATGAGGAGGGTTCCTTTTCCAGTTTTCTAGGAATAGTGAATAGGAAAGTCCTATGGCTAGACCCTAGGATACTAAAGAGGAAAAAACTAAACCTCAACTAAAAGTGAGGTCAACAAATGGAACCCCAATAGGTGCGGTGTGCTGGGCAAGCACACCGCACATATTGGCGTTGACCGACGAGATCAAAAAAATCAATAAAGACTCCTAAGTCAGCAGCTCTAGAAGGAGGTGTAGAATTGTGTGTACTATTTATTTCATAGAGGAATTAGTAAATGAATATCTGATCAACATCAAGGACTAAGAACTCTTGCTGGGGATTGGAGAGTGGGAATTGAGTTGTCAGATTTTAGGTTTTTATAGAAGATGGGAATCAACATTCAAGCGATGACCTTAAAGTTTGAGAGTAGGATTCCATGGTGGGGGTCTTATTCCTATCTCCAAAGGTGTGAGTAGAGAATTAGATTCCATGGAGGGGATCTTATACTAATCTCAAAAGGTTGAGAATAGAGAATTGGATGCCGTGTAGGGGGTCCCACACCAACCTTGAGGATGTAGGTAGAGAATTGGATGCCATGGAATAGGCCTTACACCAAATTTAAAAAGTTGAGAATAGAGAATTGGATGTCGTGGAGGGAATCTCACACCAATCTCGAGGATGTAGGTAGAGAATTGGATGCCATGGAGGGGGCCTTACACCAATCTCAAAAAGTTGAGAATAGAGAATTTGACATCGTGGAGGGAGTCTCACACAAATCTCAAGGATGTAGGTAGAGAATTTGATGCCATGGAGGGGGCCTTACGCTAATCTCAAAGATGTAGGTAGAGAATTGGATGTCATGGAGAAGGAGAATTGCATGCCATGAAGGGGGCCTTATACCAACCTCAAAGATGTAGGTAGAGAATTGGATGCCATGGAGGGGGCCTTATATCAATCTCAAAGATGTAGGTAGAGAATTGGATGCATTGAGGGGGTCTTATACCAATCTCAAGGATGTAGGTAGAGAATTGATTGCCATGGAGGGGGCCTTACACCAATCTCAAAGATGTAGGTAGAGAATTGGATTCCATGGAGGGGGGCCTTACACCAATCTCAAAAAGTTGTGAAAAGGGAAATAGTGTTTCAATATTGGCCTCGAGGGTTGGAATGTAGTGCAAAAAAGTTTGTGGTGTCAAATTCATAGATGCATGTCACACAAAAAGATTGACATTGGTGAGGAAGATGTGTAAAATTTTGCAAGGTTTTATGCAAAATGTGGAATTCTGCAAGGATATGAAGAGAATTAGTGCAGACAAGGATAGTCGTGCTGCGTGAACAATGAGTAAGAGACTTCAAAATGCAGAGAATCAACTCATCAGATTTATTTTCTTTTCTTGTTATTTTTATTACACATAATTATCAAAATACATTGTCAAAATTTAATTTTAGTTGGTTGATGATTTTTTCAAAAGAGAGTTTTTTTTATATTATTGAATTTTATTATCATAAAAAACTTTTTGGTTATTTTGTTCTTTGTTCATTGCAGTTTGAACAAAAATATGGCTCTGTAGCTTTTATCCATCATACAAAAGGGTAATTGAACAGACATACATAATCTTAAAAGAGATTTTATTAATCTACTCCAATAAGTGTTACAGATTGAGTGTAGGACAAAGACTCAAAAATTACAATTATGCATGGGTGCATCAAAGTACATCCAAAAATATCATAGGATGAGCATGTCTAATATATCATATATGTTATGACAAAATGCAGTAAAAAAAGAATCCTCTTAGTGTCTTTCTCTAGCGAGGCAAGCTCCTGATCGAGCAGATCTACTAAGTCATGCTCCAATGCAAGAGTTCCTTCTGCATGTGCTTAGAGGTGCAACACTCTCATAGCTCGTAAGGTAGTAGTTCTTTTAGCTCCGGGTCTGGTCGGAATCCATATGATATTTTGCTGTCATCCATCCTCCAGAAGGTCACAGAAAGACTTCAGTGTCGCACCTTTGGAACGCAGTGTTTGGCGATGTCTGCTCCTTTTCCTTTAAGAATCAGCACCAAACCCACTGGTAGAGGAATCTCCATGGCTCCGCTAAACTCACCAAGGCCAATGATATCAATTTCTTTTCCAAATAGAATGTTGCTCTTGCTCATGAAAGAGACTGTGCAGAAAGGTCTCATAAAATCATCATCGTCAATGTGCAGAGGTATGTAGTCACCTTGATCATATATGTTGATAATATAGCTGTTAAAAATAAAGTCAGCTGGCAGTATGCTCCATCAGACCATTCTCTTAATTATCCACTTTATCATGGGGGGTAGCGGATCCACCTTATCATGTCTCAAAATTCGAGGAGGATTTCCTTGTCTATCGTTAGTGAAGTTGTAACAGCAACCACACTATATGGTGATCCTGCCCTTTCCAAGCATCCATTTTTGTGGCTCAAAATAAGTTCTTTCCATCAGGAGGCCTGCTCAACCTTTGTCTCTCAGATCAAAGATGCAGTCAAGAATACTTCTTTACTTTCATAGAAGACCCTGGTATTTAACTCTAAGCCTTCTAGTATGTTAATGAACCTTCCTTAAAATTCTTCATAGAATTCAAAATCCCTTTTGCTTACTTTACTCATTTTATAGTATTTTATTGTCGAGGATGTTCCCTTATTTTCACATTGATGGGAATCCATGCTGGTGGTATCTCTGTCTGTAGCAAAATGTATGATTATGCGTCTGACGGGATATATGGCTCTGAACCCAACATGACACATTGTTCTGCCTTCATCAGGTAATTTGTGGTCTGAAATCCATCATCAGAGGATACGTACTCCTCTAAAGTACTGTAGCACTCAAGGTAGAGGACATTGCAGTTCGGGCACTCCAGAAATGCTCCTGTAGCTGATGTACGTGCAGGTATCTCAGCGTTGCGTGTCGGGCAACCCGTACAAAAAACATCTGAAACTAGTGGTATCTCCGAATCTGTAACAAATCCAAACTCATCGTCTGTAACAGGCAAACTGGAAGAGGTCTCTCTCATGCCTGGATGATACATGCTCCCCTCAGGAATAGGAGTGAGCAAACTTTCGCCTCCTTCTAGGGTCTTCTCTCTTCACGTAAGAAAGCCCTATGCTTTCGGCGGTTAGCATTCTTGTACTGATTTCTCCAAAGCTATGCATCTGGTAGTCTTTTATCATTGGCAAAAACTAGGCCCCGGTTGGTGTAGCTATCATAGACGGTAAAAGACTAGTCCCCTCCATCGGGTCTTATTGTACTATCACATTTTTCCCCTTCAGTGAGGAACTGTTTCTGGTGTCAGGTAGCCCTTCTTTTTCATGATGACTAACCACGACCATTAGATGAACCTCATAGTCCATGTCGAAGTCTATGGTGTTGTCCTATTGGGCCCTTTCCTCATTGAGTGCAAGGTTTCCAGCCATCTTTAGACGACAGGAAAATATCAGTGAGATGAAACTTAGCGTGAACAAGAACAAAATAAAGTGTTTATTAAAGAAAATTTTGGTTTATGTTGGTGAGAAATTTATTTATTTATGTATGTATTTTGTTCAATTTAGTAGATTATCAAATTTAAAGATAGAAAGAAGTAAATTGAAATGTGTGATTTCAAAAATTTTCATTATATTGAGGTTAATTTTATTACAAAATTTTTGGACCCTGTCACAGTCTTTTGGCCAAATAGATAACCCCACAACAATCAAAATTTCAAAATTTCAAACCAAGCGATGTCAAGAAATGTCAAGTTACATAATATGTCTTCAGGTATCGTCTGTTCATTAGCAGCATGGGTCTCTCACCACGAAAATCTACTAGCTGGTAGGCTCATCGTCCTTTTCTACGAAAAATGGTCCCTCCCAAATTGGCTAGAATTTTCCACCTATCTGGCAGCATGCAAGAATAGGTCTTTTGAGCACGAGGACAAGGTCACCAACTTTGAATGTCCTTGGGTGGACCAATTTATCATGAGCTTGTTCCATCTTTGCCTGGTAAAATTCCAAATGTTGTTGTGCTTCTAGCCATTTTCCCTTAAGAGTCTCTAATTCTTCAAGTCTGAATTTTGCACTTTCTTCTGTTGTAAGTTGATTGGCGACAGTGACTCTGAGAGATGACATTTGAACTTCTAACGGTAGTACGACCTTGGACCCGTACACGAGCATGTAGGCTGTGCATTGAGTGGGAGTCCTAAACGTCGTCTGGTAGGCTCACAAGGCTTCTAATAATTTGTTGTACTAATCTCTTTTGTTTTCATCCAGTGTTTTCTTTAAAATCTGTACCAATATCTTGTTGAAGGCCTTAGTGAGGCCAATTACCCTAGGATAGTAAATTGTAGAATATCTCTAATCTATCCCGTGTCATTTGACAAAATTGTTCATTTTGGTACTTTTAATGGTTGTCCCATTATCAGAAATTAATCTTCGCGGTACTTCAAAATGGTAGACAATTTGGCTTTTGAAGAATTGAAGGACATGCTGTATGATATATTTAAAAAATATATAGTATTTTTAGACATATTTTTATACCTATTTTTGAGATATTGCACTTTAATAGAAGTTATTTTTGTGTTTTTCTTGCAGATACAAGTAAAAATGGGAAAAAATGCTTAATGGAGTGAAAAAGGGTTTGGCGCCAAAGCGCCAGAATTGGCGCTTAAGCGCCGGTTAAACAGAGAAGGCCACGCCTAAGCACCGAGATCCCGTGCTTAAGTGCCAGTGGTAGTTACTAGATGAGGAAAATTGGTTTTCATGAATTTGGAAGAGGTTTTTGAGGCACCCATTGGCTTAATAGGTGGTTGTAACCACCATGGACGAAAATTATCATGAAATTTTGAGGCTCCCATTGGCTTAATAGGTGGTTGTAACCACCATGGACAAAAATTATCATGAAAGGATGCATCTCTTGGAAAATACATCAAATCAAGAGTCATTTTGATGAGATCCCAAGGCGCCTCTTGGAAAACTATAAAAGAAAGAAGAGAGGACTTAGAAAAGAGTCCTGGAAATATTGGTAAGTTTTAAAAGTTCTTCTCTAGGGAGTTAGTTCGGAGAGATTTTCAGGAACAACTTTTTATTTACTTTATCCTTTTTGTCAAAATATTGGCAAGTTTTGAAAGTTCTTCTCTGGGAGTTAGTTCGGAGAGATTTTCAGGAACCACTTTTTATTTACTTTATCCTTTTTGTTATTAGATTGTAAAAGAGAAGAGATTCAAAGGAACTTCAAGAGTTTGGTGAAGGACTTGAGATAAATTTTTATCTTTTTATTTTAGACTACTTTTGGTTTTAATCGAGACTTGTTGTAGGTTTAACAATGATTTCTTCTTTTAAATTGAAGTGTGGTTTTGTTTTCTCCATGGATTCTGAGTAGTTTTCTTTATATTTCCTCTTATAATGATAAGTAATTAAGTTTTGGATGGAAGTTGTGGAGATTATTGATCATTAATGTTGGAAGAAGTTGTGATGATTTAAATTCATGCACTTCATTTACTTCTTGATTTTGCCAATCCAGATGTTAAAATTTGTTGTGAGAACAAATAAGAATCGGGCTGGTATTGTCTCAGTCAACAATTGGAAAGAATCACATGAGCTTGTATGAATGAGAATTTAGTTCATATGACTGAGTGCAAATAAATAGGGAAATATTCATTAATGAGTGTAGCGTTAGAGGACTTTAAAGTGACAGGTTAAAGCCCCCAACTTGGTTTAATGTTTCAGGTTATGATACGAGAATGTTAGCCCCCAAGTGGAGGGAATCGAGGGAACTCTAGAGTGAGAGCTAGTATCTTCTTTGCCTAGCCGGTCTTCAGAACTATTCAAACTTTAAATTAACCAATGTTCTTTATAACATCTATAGTAAGGGTAAAGAATATTATTGCTCCTATTTGACACAACACAATTTGCATACTTCCACAACAGAATTCCTATACTTATTACTGATTCATGATAAGAAGAAAGATATTTTCATATTATGTACTTTTCTTCTACAAAAAACTTTAGTTATCTTTTTAAGTTGTTACTATTTCATTAAAATATCAAAAATGCCAAAAATATTTAAATTTTAAATTCTTACAAAAATTGTTTGTAGTTTAAGTAAATATCTTTTTAAAAATAATAAAACTTTTTAAAAAGTACATATTTTATAATCTTTCCTGTGGGTTTGATATTCAGGTCTTAATAAAAAATTCCATATTACTTGATAACGATTCATATACTTGCGTAGGATCCCAATATAAATATATATAAATTAAAAAGTTAAATTCTTATTTTTCTTCAGGATCAAGTTTTTGATTTTGTCGCAAAATAAGGATATATAAGTAAAAAATACCATTAGAACTATTGCTATACTGTGCATAAGCATTAAGTACGGGATCAAGATTTTTGGCGCCATTGCCGGGGAAGAAAACTAAGTAAATTTCTATATTTAGAAAGTCTTATTTAAACTTTAAATATTTTATCTTATTATGTTTTATTTTATTTTATTTTATTTTATGTTAGTGTATGCGTAGTTCAGGTTCTGAAGGCCTAGTGCCCTACGATTTTAAATTAGAAAGAACTATTTGAAAAATTAGAAAAATCAAAAAAATTAAAAATCTTGAAAAATCTAAAAAAATTACAAAAATGACAAACCAAAATAATCAAAATGCTGAAATTCATAGAGTTAAGACCTTTAAGAGATTATGCCAACCCTACTGTCGATGAGCTTCATTGTAATATTCAAAAACCTACTGTAGTGATTAATTCATTTGAGCTTAAACCTGCTATTTTTCAAATGGCATCAAATAATCAGTTTGGGGGATCACCAACTGAAGATCCAAATTTACATCTTACTAATTCTCTAGAATTGTGTGCTACATTTAAATACGATGGTGTTTCAGATGATGCCATAAGACTTAGGTTAGAATTGTGCACTACATTTAAATACGATGGTGTATCAGATGATGTCATAAGACTTAGGTTATTTTTTCTCACTAAGGGATAAAGCTAAGATGTGGTTGAACTTGATAGCACCTGGATCTATCAGAACTTGGGGTGATTTAGCTCAAAAATTACTTGCTAAATATTTTCCACCATAAAAAACTACGAAGCTTAGAAATAATATTACATCTTTTAATCACTTTGAAGGGGAATCTATTTATGAAGCATGTGAATGATTTAAAGAACTCTTAAGAAAGTGCCCACACCATGCTATACCAGATTGGTTAATAATTCAAACCTTTTATAATGGATTAATTGGTTCTCTTATATATTATCAATGCCGTTGCTGGTGGTTCATTGATGTCAAAACCATTTCATGAAGCTTATGCTTTAGTTGAATAGATGGCTACCAATAAATTTCAATGGCCTTCTGAGAGGATGAATCCAAAGAAAGTAGCCAATATTCATGAAACTGATGCATTTACTATGTTAGCAAATCAAGTTGCTTCAATTTCAAGGAAGTTAGACCAACTTAGAATGAATTTTTCTTAACCAATTTCCATGATTGAAGAGAATTCATTAGGCCAAATTGTAGATTCTCAAGAATCATTAGAGACTTTGAATGCCATAAATAATAAGTAGAATAACCCATATTCCAATTATTATATAGGTTGGAAGAACCATCCCAACTTTAATTGGAATAACAATTCGGGTAGTAATAATCAGCAATGGGGTTGGAAGAACTATCCCAACTTTAATTGGAATAACAATTCGAGTGGTCATAATTAACAATGGGGAAACAACCAAGTAAACCCATTAGGAAACTGGAACAACCAAGGGAATAATAATTATAGATCTACTTATCCTACGGGTTTCAACAGTAATACACAGTTTAAGGATAAGAAGTTGTCTATAGAAGAAATGGTGTTATAAATGTGTAATCAGTTACAAAGTTAAGGAGCTATAATTAGAAATATTGAGAATAAACTTGGGAAAATCACAAGTTCATTAAGTAATAGATTCTAAGGAACACTTCCTAGTAATACTGAATCAAATCCAAAAGACCAGAATAAAGAGCAAGTTAAAGTCGTTCAACTTAGAAGCGGAAGAGAGTTGAAAGGTAGGGTTCAAAAAGAAACTGAAGTAGAGAGAGAAGAAACTGAAGAATCAAAAGAGGACAAACTTAGAAGCGAAAGAGAGTTGGAAGGTAGGGTTAAAAAAGAGATTTAAGTTGAGAGAAAAGAAATTGAAGAATCAAAAGAGGACGCTCCGAGAGATTCTGAAAGACTTATTTCTTTGCCAAAAACTGATTTAGAAAAACCACCACCTCCATTTCCTTAGAGACTTCGACAACAAAAGTTGGATAAGCAATTTTAAAAATTTCTGGAAATATTTAAGAAACTTACAATCAATATTCCATTTGCTGAAGCCTTAGAGCAAACACCAAGCTATGTAAAGTTTATGAAGGATATTCTCAATAGAAAAAGGAAGTTTGAAGATAATGAGTCAAGCTATGTAAAGTTTATGAAGGATATTCTCAACAGAAAAGGAAGTTTGAAGATAATGAGAGCGTTGCATTTAGTGAGGAGTGCAGTGCTATAATCGAAAAAGGAAGTTTGAAGATAATGAGACTATTGCACTTAGTGAGGAGTGCAGTGCTATAATTCAGAAGAAAGCTTCATGAAAAGCTTAAAGATCCTGGTAGCTTTACAATTCCTGTGCAAAAGGAGACATATTTTATTGGAAAGCTTTATGTGATTTAGGTGCAAGAAAGCATGAACCTTATGCCATTATCAATATTTAAAAGGTTGCAATTAGGAGATATTACTATAACTCTACAGTTAGCAGATCGTTCAATAATATATCCTAAAGGAGTTAAAAAAGATGTCCTAGTGAAAGTGGATCAATTTATCTTTCATGTTGATTTCATTGTGCTAGATATACAAAGATAAAGAGATACCTATCATTTTGGGGAGACATTTCCTAGCCACAAGAAGAGCAATGATGATACCTATCATTTTGAGGAGACCTTTCTTAGCCACAGGAAGAGCAATGATGATGTGAAAAAAAGGAGATTTAACAATGCGCGTGGGAGGCGATCCCTAGCCACAAGAAGAGCAATGATAGATGTAAAAAATGGGGTATTAACAATGCAAGTCAATGATGAAACTGTTACTTTTAACATTTTAAAATCAATGAAATACCCTGCAAACGGTAAAGATGATGAATGTTATAGAATGGATGTTATAATATATCTGAGTGAATGTCATTTTAAGACTACTTATGAAGAAAAATCTGAAGAAAAAGATTTAGAACACGAGCAAAAAGATGAATTAGATCAATGTGTAAACCTTTTTAAGGAAGTTTCAAGTTATGTTCAAGTATGTTTTCAAATTTTGGACACGATAGACAAAGATAAATCATTTTGTCCATCTATTGAAAAAATTCTAGAACTTGAGTTGAAATTACTTCTTGAACATTTAAAATATGCCTTTTTTAGGAGATTCGTCTACTTTACTTGTTATAATTTCTTCGAATTTAAATAATGGAAGAAGAGGAAGAAAAGCTGATGAAAATTCTAAAAAAATTTAAGAAAGCCTTCGGATGGACAATTTCTAACATTAAAGAAAATAGTTCTTCAATTTGTATGCATAGAATTAATCTGGAAGAAAACTGCAAAGCCAAGGCTGATCCACAAAGGAGATTAAATCTTGTTATGAAAGAAGTTTTTAAGAAAGAAATTTTAAAGTGGTTAGATGCTGGAATTATCTACCCTATTTCAGATAGTGCAAGAGTTAGTTCAATTCACTGTGTTCCTAGGAAAGGAGGAGTAACTGTAACTGTAAATGAGCATAATGAGTTAATACCTACAAGACAAGTTACAGGGTGGAGAATATGCATTCATTATAGAAAATTAAATATTGCCACTAGGAAAGATCATTTTTCACTATCCTTTCTAGATCATATGTTGGATAGACTAGCTGGGCATAAATACTTTTATTTTTTGGATGGATATATTGGTTATCACCAAATTCAAATTTCTCTTGAGGATCAAGAGAAAACAATATTTTCCAGTCCTTATGGTACTTTTGCTTTTAGAAGAATGCCCTTTGGTTTATGTTATGCCCCTGCTACATTTCAAAGATGTATGATGACAATTTTTTGTGATTTAATTGAAAAAGGGATTGAAGTATTTATGGATGAATTTTCAGTGATTTGGAAATCATTTGACTCATGTTTAGATCATTTATCTAAAGTTCTTAAGCGCTGTGAAGAAACAAATTTAGAATTTAATTGAAAAAGGGATTGAAGTATTCATGGATGACTTTTCAGTGTTTGGAACTTCATTTTACTCATGTTTAAAACATTTATCTAAAGTTCTTAAGAGCTGTGAAGAAACAAATTAGTCCTTAACTGAGAAAAATGCCAATTTATGGTAGCAGGAGGAATTATATTAGGTCATCAAATATTAGAAAATGATGTGGAAGTAGATCTTGCTAAAATTCAAGTGATCACTAATTTACCTTACAAACAAAAGTAAGGGAAATTAGGAGTTCTTTAGGACTTGCTGGATTCTACAGGTGATACATAAAGAACTTTTCTAAGATTGCTAAACCTTTATGCCATCTACTAGAGAAAGATGCAATTTTCAATTTTGATGAGGAATGCCTAAAACTTTTAAATTATTAAAAGAGAAATTAATCACTACACCAATTATAGTTTCACCAAATTAGGAAAAACCTTTTGAACTTATGTGTGATATAAGTGATTATGTTATTGAAGCTGTTTTAGGACAAAGATATGATAAAATTTTCAAAGTTATTTACTATGCTAGTAAAACTCTTAATGAAACTCAAATTAATTATAAAACAACTGAAAAAGAGTTATTAGCAATAGTATATGTATTTGATAGATTTAGATCATATTTGATTGAAACTCATTGTATAGTGCATACAGATCAATCTGCTATTAAGTACTTAATGAAAAAGAAGGATATTAAACTGAGACTTATAAGATGGATTCTTTTTTTACAAGAATTTGATTTTGAAATAGTAGATCATAAGGGAATTAAAAATCAAAATGCTAATCATTTGTCCAGGTTTGAATTAGAAAAACCACTCTGTTTTGAAAAAGAACTTAAGGAACATTTTCTAGATGAAAAATTGTTCACAGTAAATGAGTGGCGTGTTACGTGGTATGCTAATATTGTGAACTATATTGTTAGTGATCTTAAACTTTATGGAATGACATACCAACAAATGAGGAAAATTTTTTCTGAAGCTTAGACTTATTTTTAGGATGACCCATATTTATATAAACAAGGAAAGGATCTGATCACTCGAAGATGTGTACAATTAGAAGAACCTTATGAAATTATCCAAAAATGTCATAATTTTGATTTTGGGGGACATTTTGGTGTTCATAAAACATCATACAAAATTCTAAAATCTGGATTTTATTGGCCTACAATTTCTCAAGATGTTAATGCTTATATCAAAACTTGTAATAGATGTCAAAGAGCAGGCAAAATTTCTAGAAGAAATGAGATACCCCTGAATTATATGCTAGAAGTTGAAATATTTGATATTTGAGGATTAGATTTCATTGGACCATTTATACCATTTTTTAAAAATTTATATATTATGTTAGCAGTGGACTATTTATCCAAATGGGTAGAAGCTATTGCTTTACCTCGATGTAACGCTCAAAGTGGCAAAATTTTTGAAAACGAACATATTTTGTAGATTTGGGATGCCGAGAGTTATCATTACTGATGTGGAAGTCATTTCAGAAATGCCGACATGAAGAAGTTATTAAGGTAATATCATATAAATCATAGAATTGCTACTGCTTATCATCCTCAGACAAGTAGTTTGGTTGAAGTATCCAATCAGGAAATTAAGAAAATTATGAAAAAATCAGTGAAACTAACAAAAATGGATTGGTCAGTCAAACTTGACTATGTTTTGTAAGCTTATAGGACTGCATATAGAACTCCTATAGGAATGTCCCCATATAGGCTAATATTGGGAAAGCATATTAGGCTATTAAAGAGTTCAATTATAATTTAAAAGATGTTGGTGAGAAAAAATTGTTACAATTAAAAAGAGCTTGAAGAGATAAGGAATGAATCTTATGAGAGTGCTAAGATTTATAAAGAAAAGATGAAGATGTGACATGATCAGAGGATTCTTACTAAAAATTTTCAGCCTAGGGCAACAAGTTTTGCTATATAATGCAAGGTTAAGATTATTTCCAAGAAAACTTAAGTCCAGGTGGCAATAAGTTTTGCTATATAAGGCAAGTTTAAGATTATTTCCAGGCAACTTAAGTCCAGGTGGATGGGCCCATTTGTTGTGATAAAAGTTTATCCTTACGGAGTGTGGATATTAAAGATCCTAATTTTGAGAAATTTTTTAAAGTGAATGGAGATAGACTGAAACATTATTATATAGGAGATCAACATAAATATAATGATGGAATGATGTTGGGTCAACCAGAATGAGCACTGGTTATGTCGGGTTGACGACGTAAAACCAAGCGCTTTGTGGGAGGCAACCCATAGATATCAGTGTGTTTTTGCTTTGATTGTTGTTTTGAATCTGATTAAGAAATTTAGGGTAGTATTTTTGAGTTTATCATGTGCTAGTAATGATTTTAAGACTTTATTTAGTGACCTAGACATGTTAGAATGAGAATTTGGAATTTTAAGTTGACTGGTGCAAAAATGTGCTCTAGTGCTTAAGCGTCAGATTCGGTGCTTAAGCGAGACAATTTAATCACATGTGCAAATTTTGATTTCTAAAAGATGTAACCGTACTTTAGTTGGAATAAACGTGTCTTGATAGTTTCTAGTCGTGCCTAGAAGTTATGAGGGAGAATTAGGCCTATAAATAGAATAGGTTTGTGAAGGAATTTCACTCAAGATTATTTTTAGCCCTAAAAGTCTAAGAAAGAGAGAGATTTAGAGAAAATGCTTTTATGGGAGATGGATTTGAAGAAGAAGAAAGAAGCTATGAGGAAGAAGTTCATTAGTCAAAGTGCACATGAGATGTATAACAGTTTCTTAGCTGTTAGTATTAAAGAGATAACAGAGAAGATCAACCAGATGGAGAATACTATATCTGTATTAGAGACTAAGGTGCTTGAATTGCATGTCATCTAAAACATATTAGGTGGCAACTTAAGATGCAATTCAACCATACTAGTTATATAGAGGAAGCGAATAAGGTGACGTTCCTTAAGAAAAAGTGGATCGAAGATGATAGCATTAGAGCTCGTCACCACCGTCCGTTTTATCAACTTTATATTCCTGGAGAGACTACTAAGAGACAAGAATTCGTTCTTTCTAATGAAGAGTGGCATTAAGTTAAGTGTTAGGAATTATGTTTTGGGAGTCATGTTTTTAAGTGTGTTAGTGTTTATGTCTTGTGTTTAGTGTTTGTGTCACTTATGTGTTTATTGTAAATATGTGCTAAGTGTTTTATACTTTGGAAAATTTTCTCATCCAAGATTATTTGGAGAGAGAAATAAGTTTTAAATGTCTTTGTACTTGTTTGTGAATTAATATAAGTTTGTTTTTATGAAATTTTGTGTTATTTTTAGCCTAAATATGAATTAATTATTATGGAGAATTTTGAGAGAGAAGGGAGTTATAGGAAGTAAAAATAGTAATTTAAGTGCTATGAGACCATTAAGGGGTAGTTTACTTCGGCTAATAGTGCATTTTACTTACATTTAAAAATTTTGAAAATTGTGCACTGGCTCCTAAGCGCCACATCTCGCGCTTAAGCGCGAGTCAACTCGAGAGGCAGGTGCCTAAGCATCACTTACCCGCGCTTAAGGGCCAATTCACGAAAACTGGTTCACGAACTGTTAAAAGTGAATTTTTGGTCTGAAAATGCCATTTTTAACGCCTCCTATCGTCTTCCCCAACTCGAGTTGCAATTTTGAGGGCCAGGGCAAGTGAAATTTTGAAATTTCTTGGTGGAATCATATGAGATTTGCTAGATTCAAGTTCCTTGAGGTAAGAGCTTTACTTCTTTGCAAAAATATTAGATTTTCACCATATATTTTAGGCACATTTGGAAGATTTTGAAAATTTACTATTCATGGTGGAAAGTGAAGAAAAATCTATGGAAATTGCTTGAGAATTTTAGCTAGTGCTTTTGGAAGTTTAGTTTAGTGACTTAAACTTGATTTTTAAAGTTATTTTTGGAATTTATCAAATGTGTAGAATGACACCAAGAATGAAAAGGAGCGAAGAAAAGAGCCCATTTGATTCAAGTAACTTTGTCAGTTCAAAAGCTCAAGATTGATATTGTGATGCTCTACAGTCACAAAAATAGATTCAGAAGCATTGTTTTAAGAGTCCTAGTGAAGAAGTGGAGGACCTGATAGTTCACCGACAGTGGGATTAGTTCTGTTGTTTCTTTGCTATTGCAATAATTTCTGTTGTAAGGGAGTTTTATGCAAATCTCCCAAAGGCTGAGGACGATCGAGTTATGTTTCGAGGGAAGTTGGTACCTTTTACTCCAGAGGTAATCAACTTGTTTTACTATTTACCACAGGAGACTTTGTGTTTTTATGCGAATTATAGTCCTACGAAAGAGGAATTGGACGAGATCATATCTTCTTTGATTATTGGAAGAGAACATTGGAAGATTACAAATGAGAGGAGAGTAAATTTTCTAACATCAAAGTTGTGTGCACCATCAAAGGCTTGGCACTATTTTATATATGCTCATCTGCTTCCTACAAATCATCTCAGTGAAGTGACCAGAGAGAGAGCAACATTGAATTATTGTATACAGGAAGGAAAACCCATCAACATAGGGGCTTTGATCTATTACACTATCATCAATTCAACTGCAACTGCTACTACTGTAGGTATGAGGTTTGCTTCCTTGATATTTTCTTTATGCGAGCAGGCTGGAGGAAGGTATGATAATTGGGAGGAAGTTCTGTCACCTCTAAAGCCCATTATAAAAGTGAATGTGAAGTTTTATTTGGAGCATTCGATTTTTGGCTAGAGAGGAGGATTTTCCAGGAGCTATGGATTAGAGACGTCTGTTGCATCTACCTCTACTGCATCTACCTCAGGACCATCTGCTTCACCTGCTTCTACATCTTGAGGTGAGTCAATTGAGACTCAAGAGTAGTTATTACAGAAGATGATGACTCATATCCACTTTACCGTTGATAAAGATCAAAATCTAGAATAATTTACTGAGCATATAAATAGGTACAATAGGAGAAAGAGTGACTTTGAGGAGAAATTATACCCAGCTCTAGAGGGCTTGATTAGAGGTGACCCAGGAGTAGTATTTCCTCAACATCCTCATTATCCTGACTATGAGTCGAAATAAATATGGTATAGTGGCAATTCTGAGAGTAGAGAGGAGTAGAAATGAGAGATGATGTGTTGGACTTGATTTGGTTTGATGTATTGTTATGTTTGTGCTTTGTTATGGACTATGATGTAGAATTGCTACAGATGCAGTTATGTGATGTTGTGGACTATGTTTTATGTTGTGTTATGAATTTTTATTTTCTATTGTTGTTGTGATTATTGTGTGTTGACCTCATTTTTGGTTGAGGTTTAGTTTTTCCTCTTTAGTAGCCTAAGGTCTAGCAATAGGACTTTCCTAGGTCTAGTTCTTCCTCTTTAGTAGCCTAGGGTCTAGCCATAGGACTTTCCTGTTGACTATTCCTAGTAAAACTAGATAAGAAACCCTCATCATTTGAAATTCTACACTCCTCTTTACTCAGCTTGAAGTTCCACATATTGGTTGTAACATCTAGCACTTAGTAGGTGGGGTCACTATGGGGGAACTCAAGATGAGTCACCCTTAGGACTGTCCTCGAGCACTTAGTAGGTGGGGTCATTATAGGGGAACTCAAGATGAGTCACCCTTAGGACTGCTGGCCCTTATGGGTTGACCCTAAGTTTTAGTCTAGGGCTTAAGGCACTCACTTACACTCACAATAACTCACTACCCTAAACCCATAATTTCCCGACTTTGGTCCCTTGATACATTTGGGAGACTCATGTAGGTGGTCTCCTAAACACATTATCCCTAAACTAGGCTTTGGCTAAGATAACTACATAGAGGACCTAAAATGGGATTTCCATTGGTCCATGGCTTATTGATGGTGGTTGGCATTCCAACTCTACCAAGATAACCAACTTAGCCTTTTGCCCCTAAACTCCCACAAATTACCTATATACCTTTGGGAGCCTAAATTTGGCCAAAATTCTCAAGTTTACCCAAAATACCCAAGTTGGTTAAAAAAAATCATTTCAAACACCTTGAAAACACCCAAACTACCCAAAATCACCAAAATTGACCAAATTACCGAAAGTGCCCCCTCCTTAGCCCAAGATTCCAAAAATTCCAAAAAATCCCAAAAAATTCTCAAAACCTCCCAAATATTCCCAATTTCATTTTTATCAACTATCACATGACCCAATTTGGCTAATTTGACCATCTTTGATCAAAACACCCCAAATTGACCATTAAAGGCCCATGTTTTTCCCAAACCTACCTCAAATGTCTATCAAATTGGTCACAATTTCCCAGAAATTTCAATTCTAAACTCAAATTTACCCTTGATATGACCAATCTAGACCAAATCCAAGCCCAATTAGTTCATGATTTGAACCAAATTTTGGCCCTATGACTTGGTTCCACCAAATTGAACCCATGGCCTACTCCATTTGCCATTATTTATGTTAAGAAATCTTCATAACATTTCTACACATCAAATTTGACCTTCAATTGGCCTTGATAAAGCCCCAATTTCATTTAGTTTCAACTTAAGTCCAGAAATCCCCAATTTTTCCTCAAATTAGTCATGTCCTCAAACTTCACAAAATTGAGGGCCTTAACCCCAAAATTTCCACTCTATGTCTTCATGAAAAATCTTCACAACATCTTCCTTGATCATGTGGACCATTAAATTTGGACTTAGCCCAAGGCTAGCCTAGCTTAGACCAATATTTAACCCAACATGCCTAAATTGACCAAATTTAAAAAATCCCTCAGATTGACTCACAAATTGAACTCAAAATCACTTCAACCCTTCACCAAAAAACTTCATAACAATCATATACAAAATGTTGAGAAATAAATTGGGTGAATTGACATGGATAGCCTAGCCCAAACCCAAGTTTTGATCACTTGGACCCACATTGAACCCATGCACTAAAGGTGGCCTAACTATCCTAAAGTCATCAAATTAATGACTTCATAGCCATGAAGTGGACCCTAGTGACCAGCCTAAACTCCATGAAACCACATAAGCTAAGCCATGGACCAAAGGTACCCTAAATCAAGGGATTTAATGCCATATTTGTTTAAGCCTTGGATATTTTTGCCAAAACAAAGCTTAAAATCACTAAATTGTTGTGACGTATTCCCCTGGCTCACTTGACCTCCCTAGACACCTCCTTTGTCCAGCCGGCCGGCCTAGTGGTTGGAAAATTACCATACTAAGAGCCGCCCCCATGGTATTAAACCCAATTCAAACCTAGAGGCCACATCATCCAAGTTGAAGCTTAGAGCCTCTCTGCTCTCCACCTAGGCAGCACATTTCACCCCCCAATTGACCATAGAAGCAAGCCTAAGGCCATTTTTAAAAAATGCTCCCCTCCATGACCATGGGGAGAGAGCTAAAAAAATTCCTCTAAGAAACTTCCCCAATTTGATTCCAAAGCCTCTTTGAGACCTCCTCAGTGCAACCCAACCACCACATTGCGCTGAATCCCCTTGTCGGAGCCCAATTTTTTAGCTCAAAACCATGCCGGAGACAGGATAAAGCTCTCCATACCTCTAAATTCCACCAAACTCAAATTAAACTCACCCACACCTTCACAACATTGAAAGAAGCCAAAGCCCCATCAAATCCCCCTTCCATAGAGCCCCTAGTATAGACTTTGTTCAACACCTGAAATCAGCCTTGGTCTAATTTGGGTCTAGGCATTTCACCATAACAAGAGGCTTAATCCCTAGATTCTTTGGACCCTAATGAACGTGTTAAGACTCTTTGATCGAAGCTTCCCTTCTCAAAGCCAAGGTATTGAACCTCTCCTCCTCTCAAGCTTATTTGGATTCTCCATTTGAATAGGCTTAATTTAATTGCATAATTACTATATGGATGTGTTCGTCTCACTTAGACGAGTCGATAGGATCAAACCCAAGGTGATTTGGTTGAGTCTAAGCTGAGATCTTAGAGTTTTAGTGTGGACAGTCATGGGATCACTCTATCGTGGATGATGACGGGGAGCCGTCCGATCGCATGTGTATCGGATGGACGAAGGAGATCGAGCCGGACAGCACTTCCTTACATGAACTGCGGGCCGAGTCAGTGGCTGTAGATGGCGGCGTCCAACCAGAGCGCGCCATGCGTGCTTTCGGAGCTGCCTAGGATACAGTCAATGCTGCGCATTTAAATAGAAAAATAGGGATTTTCTTATTTAAATAAATAGCCCTAGCTCTAAAAATTCATATCTTGGTGTAGAAAAATCATAAAAATAAAATAAAAATACCCTCTTGCTCAATGAACAGAGGAGAAAAATGTGGAAATGATTTGGAGTCAATTTAATGCATATTTTATTTTTAATTATTTAAACACTGATTTGGATGTTTTGATTCTCCATGCATGTAGTAATATCACCAAGGCTTGAAATTTTAGCATGTTGTTGCCTCTGTCTTAGGGAACATCCTTTAATTTTTTCATAGTCAGAGGAGGTCCCTATACAGAGATCCATACTTTTCAAGTTTATGTCTATTGTTTGAATAAATTAATCATGATAATTAGCATGTTGCTCAAGAAATTCCAGGAAAATTTTGGAAGGTTCACTATGACCAGAGGACCCCTTGGAAAAAATTTTGTGAGTTAAGTCATTAAGAATACACTTAATCTTCACATACCCTAAAACACATAAAAAATTAATTTTGAAAAATATAAACAATAAAATGACTTAATTTTTGACCTCCACTATTATTTAGGATCCAAAGAACTCATCATAAAAATTCCAAAGCATTTTGAGTTCATTTGGTAACTTAAGTTGATTTGTAGAGATAAATATCATTTTAACACTTAAATGATTTTTAAAAAACCAAAATATAACTAAAAAATCTACAAAAAACTTATTTTTTGGTTCTCTGTGATCAGGGATATTTTCTAAAATTAAAATTGTATTTAAATTAAAAACTTGTTTTTTAGCCTATTTTTAAATATTTAAATAATTAAAAATCACAAAAATAATAAAATTCATGGAAATGTTCTAAATTGCTTACTAAACACTTAGAAAAAATTAGAATATTTTTCCTGATTTTCTAAATAAAGATACTGAATTTTAAAGATTAAAAATAATTTTTAGAGGCTAAAATGGATTTTCACTAAAAATAATTCCAATAAATCAAATTAAACTCATAAAAATATAAAATATTCTCTTCTAGGTTCTCTGACCTTAGGAAGATTTTTTAAAAATACAATACTTAAAATATTTTATATTTAATAAATACCCCAGAACTTAAAATAATTTTTAAAGTTTAAATAAAACTCAAAAAGTCATGAAATTTGGTCCAAAGCCTTCTCTGGTCTAGGTCTACCTCTCGTAAAAATTTTAACTAATTAGGAGTTACCTTGGTTAAGTTAGGAATTTTCTTTAAAGAATGCTATTTTTTAATGAAAATAATTATATAAATTAAATTAAATTTTGAAAAATCACAGTTTCTTCTCTGATGTCTTAATTGACCTATGAATGAGGTAGCATAAAAATTTCAAAGTCATTTGGATTAAATTTGATAAATTATGAAGTGTTAGATTAGTTTTATCAGTTAGAAGATGTTTACAGTTGCCAATATAAATCATTTTATGCTATGAATGAGGCCTTGGATGAAGTTATTTCTTTTTTTACTGATGGAAGAGGAACTTGGAAAGTCAATAATGGTGTTAAGGTAAACTTTCCTCTTTGTATGCTTAATGTAGTATCTAATGCCTGGAACTATTTTATTTCTAGAAGAATGATACCGACAAATCATCATAGTGAAGCAACCAAGGATAGAGCTATTCTGAACTTCTGTATTCAGTAAGTGATGAGGATAAATGTAGGCTCTGTTATTTATATGAACACTTGATTTATTGCTTTAGGAGAGACCACTGGTGGTTTGGCACACCCTGCACTTATTTACACACTCTGTGAGCAGGCAGGAGTTGATTTTAGACCAGAGGAGGAGAGAATTGAGCCTCTAAAACCTATTGTGCTTTAACATAAAGACTTATGAATCTCATGTTGATTGGAGATCCAAAAGTAAGACCAGGGATATTCCTTCCACTTCTAGGATCCTTACTTCTAGTGACCCTACTCTTCGAGAACTGATGGAGCAAATCATGATCCAGCAGGGAGATATCTTGAGAATGGATCATAGATTGCAAAACATGGATGACAAAAATGCGCACACTGATGATTTAATATGGAAAAAGTTTGAATATGATGTGCTTATGATGATGGAATGGTGAGATACATGAAGAGTGATCATTCAGCTTAGTTTCCTACTCACCCTGTTTTTACTCCATATTAGCAGCAGAATCTGGATGTAGATAAAGAAGATGATGATGATTGGTGATCTTTCTTTTAGTTTATATGTTTGATTGTACTTTGTTATTTTGTTATTTGTTTTTATTAAATTGTTGTGACTGTTTGTTGTTAGATAGTGAATCTCTGTTTTATTTTAAAAAATAAGTTGTGAACTGTAGAATTGTAAAACTGTTTGTTATTTGAAATTCAATTTAGTTCTATTGTTAGTTTTAGTATTTTGTTAGATGTATTGTAATTAACTCTTTCTCAGCAGATTTTATATGTATTATGTTCAATTTAATGTTTTAAGTCTTCTAGCTTTTCATATTAGCACCTGCAATATTTCAGAGTAAAATTTAAAAAATCAAAACCTTGAACAGGTAAGTCTTTTCATTATGTATTTAATGTTTTCTTTCACCTTTTATTTTTTCAGTTCTTCATGCTAATTCTTTTAAAAATTTTAGTTTGGGGGGAGAAGAAAAATTCCTTTTTAAAAGAAAGAAACTTAATTTTATTTGTCCTCACTTAGCTATATTTTCAAAAATTTTAAATTTAACATGACATTTGGTATTAGAGGTTAACTTTAGATAACTATATTTATGTGTCTAAATATATAGTAAGCTTAAGTAAAAATTTTTCAATAATTACGTTTAATTTTAGAGATTAAGATATTTGGTATAAGAGAATAAGACTATATTTTTCAATTTTAAGTAAAGAAATTTTAACTTTTGAAGTATTAAAAATCAGAGATTCATGTAAAAAGAAAAGAATTTAATATTATGAAATCGTTAAGCTAATATAAATTTGTTAGGTGAAGGAATGTGAAAAGTTTTTAACTTTAAGAGGAGGATGGTGAAGTTCAAAATCATTAAAGGCTATCCAGATATAATAATCCTCACATAAAGAAAATGAAATAAAAAGAAAAAGAAAAGAAAAGAAAAATGATTGAAAATGATCTTAAAATGAAAAAGAAAAGAAAAGAAAAGAAAAAGATATGTGAGGAGAAGCTTCAGGAGATGTCTACTGTCGACCTCACTTTTGGTTGAGGTTTAGCTTTTCGTCTTTAGTAACCTATGCTCTACCTATAGGACTTTCCTGTTGACTATTCCTAGAAAACTAGAAAAAAAACCCTTTCCATTATAAATTCTACACCCTTCTTTGCTCAACTTGAAGTTTCATATATTGGTCCTAATCTCTAGCACTTAGTAGATGGGGTCAGTATGAGGAAGCTGGAGATGAGTCCCCATAGGATTGATTGACCTTAAGGTTGGCTTTGGGTGTTAGTCTGGACCTTGTTCAGTCACTTACACTCACTCTCACCCATAATCACTCACAACCCAAAACCCAAAAAATTATTGACATTGATCCCTTAATTTTTTGGGAGACTCATGTAGATGGTCCTTCTAAACCCACTAGCCCTGGGCTAGGGTTTAGGTAAGATCAATACATAAAGGACCCAAACGGGGTTTCCATTGGTCCATAGCTCATATATGGTGGTTGGTAGCCCAATTCTACCAAAAATATACAACTTAACCTTTTGCCCCAAAATCCCTCAAATTACTTAGATACCCTTAGAACCCCAAATTTGATCAAAATCCTCAAATTCACCAAAAATATTCAAATTTGTTAAAAAATAATTTCAAACCATTTGAAATACCCAAATTACCCAAAACCACCCAAAAATGCCAAATTTACCAAAATATCTCCAAAATTGCCAAAATTATAAAAATACCCTTGGCACGCTAAACTTTCTCAAAACCTCCAAAATCAGTTCAAATGTCTCCAAAATCAAATTGAACCCTCCAATTGAACCCAATTTGACCATTTTGACCAAAACCCCCAAATTGCCTTTAAAGGCCCAACTTTCCCAAATTTACCCCAAATATCCATTAATTTGGTTCTAATTTCCCCCAATTTCAATCCTAAACTGAAATTCACCTTTCATATAACCAACCTAAACCAAATCCAAGCCTAATTGGCCCATACTTTGAGCCCAATATTGATTTAAGTCAAGCCCCCAATTTTGGTCATATGATTTAATCCCACCAAATTGGACCCCATAGCCCACTCAATTTGCCACAATTTATGTTGAAAACTCTTCATAACAATCCTACACATCAAAATTGACCTTCAATTTGCCTTGGTGAAGCATCAATTGCATTTAATTTTAACCCATGTCCAAAAATCCACAAATTTGCCCTAATTGGCTATGTCCCCAAATTCCACCAAATTGATTGCCCTAACCCCAAAATTGACACCCAATTTATTTTAAAAACTTCATGATGTTCCCATAGACCATCTTCAATAACCAACTTGGACTTAGCCCAACCTAAACCCAAGTCTAGCCCAACATGCCCAAATTGAACAAAATCTCAAAATCCTTCAAATTGAACCACCAATTTAACTCAAAATCATTTTAATCCTTCACCAAAAACCTTCATTACAATCGTATACATAATTTTGATCAATAAATTGGGCTCAAAGTAATGGCTAGCCTAACCTAAACCCAACCCTTGGTCATTTCAACCCAAATTGAACCCATACACCAAAATTGACCTAGCCATCTTAAAGCCACCAAATTGATGACTCCATAGACACTAAGCTCACCCCCTTTGGCCCACCTGAACAAGCTATGGACCAATGGATCCCTAAAGTAAGGGATTCATTCCCAATTTTAGGACTTAGCCACAAAATCACTTCCATCATTGCTTGCCTATGGGAGTAAATTATAATTAAACACCCCCTGACCTCACTGAGCCAAGAAGTGACTGAACCTTGGCCAGCCACCACCTTGGTCGCTGGAAAACACCAACCCAAGAAGGTAAAAAATGGCCAAACACCAAATTAAGCCCATCCAAGTTGTCCCAATCCAATTGGAGGCTTGAGGCCTATTCGCTCAACATAAGCAGTTAGGCTAACCCACTGGCTAGCCAATTGAAGCCCCATGGCTTTTCTATTTAAGTAGTCATCCCCCACGGCTAGAAGAGAGGCTGAAACCAACTTTAGTAAAACTCTTTCCAATTGATTCCAAACTCCCCCCATAACATAGAGAAGCTCAGCTTCACTGTCCTCTTGCCCTAATTCCAATGTCCAACCGTAATTTTGAACTTGAAAATTAAGGCAGAAACATGACACTCTCTGAAATTCCATCAAAATTAAATTAAAATCACCCACACCATCCCTATACAGAGAGAGGAAGTTCCCCCATCAAAGCCCCTCACATAGAGCCTCTACCTTGGACTTCGATCAACACACAAATTCAGCCTTGATCGAATTTAGGTCTAGGCATTTAACCACAGCAAGAGGCTTCATCCCTAGCCTCCTTGGACCTCCATAAACGTGTCAAACACCTCTAATTGAAGCTTTCCTTCTCAAAGCAAAAGTATAAACCTCCCCATTGTCCCAAGCCTATTTTTATTCTACACTTTCATAGATCCAATTTAATGGCATGTTTACTGCATGGATATGTTGGTCTCACTTAGATGAGTCTATAGGATCAAACCCGAATGAGTTTGGTTGATAAATGAGTGAGATCTTAAGGTTTTAAGGTTAAAGGACACAGGTTTTGGCTACGGGGACAATGACGGGGAGTCATTTGATCGAGCTTGTATCAGATGGACGTATGAGATCGAGCCGGACAACACCTTCGTACATGAACCGTGGATCGAGTAAGCGCTGAGGTGAACGACGGCACCGAACCAGAGAACATCGCATGGAGCTTCGGAGCTGCCGTAGGTTGAAAATAGGGATTTTTCTATTTATTTAAATTCCCATAACTTTGAAAAATCATATATTGGCATAGAAAAATAAAAAAAAATAAAATAAGATAATCCTAGTGCTCAATGAACAAAGGAGAACAATGTGGAAATGATTTGAAGTTTATTTGATGTATATTTTATTTTTAATTAATTAAATACTATTCTAAGTATCTTGATTCTCCATGCATTCAAGTATTTCACCATGGCTTGATATTTTTGCATATTGTTGCCTCTGTCATGGGGGATATTCCCTGATTTTTTGAAAGTCAGAGGAGACCCGAGACAGAGATCTAAATTTTTCAAGTTTATGCATCTGATTTAGAAATTTAATTATAATAATAAGCCTATCACTTAGAAAAATACAAAAAAAAATTCATAGGTTCATTGCGACCAGAGAACCCTAGGAAAATTTGTCATGGGCTAAGTCAATAAGAACACACCTAATTTACACAAAACTCTAAAACATAAAAGAAATTAATTTGGGAAAAATAAACATCTAAATAACTTGCTTTTAATTCTCCACTGTATTTTAAAGTTCAAAGGTCTCCCTATAAAAATTTCAAAACATTTCAAGTTCATTTGATAACCTAATTTAATTTTTTAAGTTAAATGACATTTTTAACACTCAAAATAATCATAATAATAAAAATACAACTCAAAAATTTATGAAATTTGTTTTGAGAGTTCTCTGTGGTTAGAGAAATTTTCTAAAAATAAAATTGTAATTAAAATAAAATTTTCTTTTTTTAAGCATATTTTAAGTATTTAAATAATGAAAAATTAAAAAAATCACAAAATTAACAATATTCATAAAAATATTCTAAATTATTTCCCAAGCCCTTAAAAGTAATTAGAATATTTTTCTTAATTTTCTACGTGATGATATTGAATTTTAAAGCTTAAAAACAATTTTTAAAGGCTAAAAAAGTTTTTTTTAATTTCCCACTAAAATAATTCTAATAATTCAACAGAAAATCATAAAAATATGAAATTTGTCTCTATGAGTTCTTTGACCTCATAAAAATTTAATAATATGTAAAACTTAAATTTCCATATTTAAATTATTTTATAATTAATTAATACTCGAGAATTTAAATTAATTCTCATAATTCAAATAAAACTACAAAAATCATGAAATTTAATTCAAGTGGTTATCTGGTCTAAGTGTACCTCCAGTAAAAAGTTCAAGTGATTAGGCTCTCCCTTAGTCAAGTTATTGAATTTTCTTGGAAAAATTATATTTTTGCATGTAAATAATTATACAAATTAAATTAAAATTTTAAAAATCACATTTTCTCCTTTTATTTCTTAATTGACCAATGAGTGTGGTTAGATAAAAATTGTAAATTCATTTGAATTAAATTTGATGAATTATGAAGTGATAGAGCCTTAGGGGTAAAGGTATAATTTTGGAAATTAGGTCTTAATTAACATTTAGGCTTAATTCAAGAAAGAGAAATGGGCAATCTTTGATCTTAATTAACATGTTCATGTGATTAAAACACAAAGAATTAATTGATAGAAACCAATTTCACTTTTCTTAATTAAAGGATAAATTTGTAATTTCTTAAATCTCCTAAATCATTAAAATTTGGAGGTCTATTAAATTAAATGATCCTTGACTTAGGGGTAAGATTTTGGATGTTAATAACTCACTAATTTAATACTTCTATTTGGTGTTCAAATGACATTCAAACATTTTGATGATGAATTACTATCACTTAAAATTTCATTTCTTTCAAAAATTACTAATGTATCCACCAAGGTCCTAAGGGCTTAGTAGTGACCTAGACTAAATCAAATTTGGGTAAATGAGAATTAGAAAAGTGAATGTAACTAGAAATTGAACACCTTTAAAATACTACAAGCCCAAGTTAAAACTAAAATTGGCCAAGTGTCTTAATAACATTAACTTGCCCCTTTAAGGGTCTTCACCCACATAATTCTCAAATTAAATGACAAATGATAATCACCCTACTCTTAGTGATAATTGAAACATAGATATTCACTGAACACTAGAGGTATTTACAAGATGAATTATTAAGCAACATAATAAGTTTAAATGAGCTCAAGACTATTCATTAGGCGGTGAGGGGGAAGCATGGACTTGCTTCTTCCTCCTAACCTTCGAGATACCTCAAAGTTCTACTAAACTTAGTATATTTTGCTTAATGAAATCATTCTCAAATGAATTAATAGGGGCTCACCAATATATGATTTAGGATTTGGTAGATCACCGAAACCTTATCTGCCCGTTCTACATAAAATGCTTTTAATATATAAATGCTCTCAAATACATTTTGAGTTTCAGCTGAAGATGACGGGAAGACCATCCAGGTACATTTTTATTGTGATTTACTTACCTACATTTTTTAATTTTCCGTACTTTACTTTTAAGTACGTTACTGTACTTACTCACCTGCATGTATGAACAAAAAACACAATCCTGCATGTTAAACAAAGATGTCACCCTACATGAAAACTAAAACTGCTAGGATAGTCGTCAACCAAAACTAAAACCAACCAAGATAAAATTCTCCACCACAATATTCAAAATATAAACCAAATCAAAATTTAATCACAAATATCACAAAACAACAATTGCAACTAAATTAAGACATCTCTATCGGATGATCGAGAATCCCTTGGAGGAGGTAACCTATGGTTGCTAACGAGGCTTCCCACAATCTAAATGAAAGTATGTAACTCATTAAGTTGAGTTTTGTAAATATATTTGGACAAAGTGAATCTAATAGAAAATAGTGGTACCGGAATGAGGGAACCGTAGGATCCTAACCAGTGTCGCTTTAATTAACTCTAACATGCCCCATAACATTTAAAAAACTACAACCAAAGGGTCATCTGATTTGACACCATAACTTGACACACTAGGAAACTTGAACTCGCCACAACGAGGAGCTTGGAGCTAGCACTATGGGTAGTAGGACCATCTTCAACAACAAAACCTGTCTACATCAGCTAAACCAATTTCCTTCCTTATAATTAAACAACCAAGCCATAATACTTCGAGGTAGTTTGCTTATACAACATAAATCCTCACCTCATCTTTAGGCCTTTGTATAGCTCTGTTGTACAATCTATGCCCTAACTCGTTTCAGGATTCTAAGTTTGTCGTTCATCACGACCTAAATCCTCACATCTTCCGGGCTATTTGTGTGATCGTTTCACATAAATGTAAGTCCTAAATTAATAAAATTTTTAGGATGAAACATTTAAATATTTCTCCTCAAAAGTGAAGCTAAACAATAGGATAGACTAGGAAGTCACTGAGGTTCTCCTCTGGATCTATGACATCCTCTAGTTCTTCCTCCTTTGGATTCTATAATAAAATGTTCAAATTTTGAGTCATTCCTATTTCACAACTCTTTGTCTGATTTCATTGAAAAGTCCTAATCCTTTTGAACTCTTTAAAGATAATATTCTCTGATTTCTATCGAGAGTTTTCATAAGTGACTTCGGTCATTTAAGATGTAATTAATTATAGGGGCTTGCCTTTATAGGAAGCTTGTTCGAACCCAATTTAAAATAAATCCTATTTCATTCTTTGTATTAAATAGGGAAACTTGTCGACAAATAAATGGTTTCGTAGACCAAACACATGTCATATATTTTTCAGTTTATTTAATCGAGCCTCATCCTCAAGTCTTGTGTTTATCCTTCGAGATAATACAGAGTTTGAGGTATAGCGCTCTTTCATTTAAATTTTGGAAAATTTGGGGTCAGTTTGATTTCATATTTTTCTAAAGCTACATATATATAAATATAAATAAAAATGTCTTTTCGAAGCGGGCGACGAGATTTTGATTTGAGCGGCCGACAGCTTCCAATGAGAAACTCCTCCAACCAAAAAATAGTGCCGACAGCTCCTGGCGACTCCATTGGGGACAAGCTTTTCTCTCTCTTTAAATTAGAAAGTATTACCTTCAGATATCGGTAATGTGTTCATGTCCCACATGAACCAGATTAGCCTTCCTCTATTGGCATGTTTTACCCATTTCTATTTTGAGAAAGTACGGTCAACTCTTTGGACTTCAGGATTGTTTGTTCAATCACCTTCGATCAGAGAGGTTCAGAAGGCCATTAACGACCTTTTTAATCTTCATGTGGGGTCAGACCTCCAATAGATGTGTTGGTGGACTAGCTTCACCTGGGCAATGCGCATTGATAATTTGGTCCCGCACTGGGACCTAAACACTCTACATCTCCTTTTCGAGTATGATTTGCTATTTTGCAAATTAAATCAGATTGTGTCGTGCTGCGCGTGCTTTTAAATTTCCTTATATTAATCAAAATTTTCTATTTTTAAACTACTTTTACTAAATTTTTAAAATCCCCAAAAACTAAATAAAAACTTACCCAGTCTATAGATCGACCTCTATTAATTTTACTGCTCGCACTGCGATTACAAGGTATTGGACAAATAACTAACCCTAGAACTTTCTTTTTTTTAAAGCTGTTGCAATGGCGTGCCCAACGCTAACTTTTTCCTACGACTTGCCAACAAGCCGCAATGCCCGTAATGTCATTTCCATCATCAAATTTGGAGCCGAATTTGAAGATCTCAAGGTTATCCTCGAGAAAACTCTATTCATCGTGATGAAAATCGTCTCTCCAGAAGTCCAGGAGCCATCTGCTGAATTTAACCCGAACTGTTTTCAAGACTTTCCTTCTTATAAGAAGTTCAAGACTACTGCCGTCACGGCATCTACTGAGCCTGTTGTTCCCGCTGCTGCTAAAGGAAAAGAAGTTATGATCACTGAAGACCTGACCGAAGGGTTAGCTATCCCGCCCTTAGTGTTTGAAAGTGGATCAAGTTTGAGGACTGCCCCCCTAACCCGAGCCCAAAAGAGAAATAACAACAGGAAGGTTCAGAGGGCTACTAAAGCCCTGAATCATAAAGAAGTACCTGTTGATGAAGATCCTCACCAGAATGAGTCAGGAATACCGGAGACCTATCCACTTCTGCGAGGAACCCTTTAATGGATACCAATGGGTATGAGAGTATCCGAAAGATTGTCGCTGCTTTACCATCACCTCATGGATATAGTGTGGAGAGAAAGAAGTCTACTCCTATCACCCAAGTCGATTCAGTTTTCAAGAGGCTAGCTACCAAAGAAGGTTATTCAGTTAGTGAACTACTTAAATGAGTTGGCCATGTAGTATCCCCTCGCCTGAAGAAAGAAATCTTAAAGGGCATCAAACCTGTTAAACGATCTCAAAAATCAACTAAAGCTCTGCCTGCTTGCATTCCTGTCTGGTTCCGCTTAGGAAGCAGAGTTGATACCGCTGTTGTCACCACCGATTCCACCGTTATTAGGACCGCAGATAGTCGACTAGTTAAGTTACATTTGGGTCCTAGAATTCTACCGGTCATCGACTACAAGGATGTTCCTAAAGTTCCAAAGGAAAGATGAAGAGATTGCCAAATACTATATCTGGTCGCCATGAGGAGCATACTTCTCCTCGACATGCTGATGTCTCTGCTAAGACACTCTGTCTTAAGACATTAGCGTCAAAGGAAAAGGTATGGATACCTAAGGTCACTGTACCGATACAGTCTAGTGAAACCGTAAGGCAGGATCATAGAATGAAGTGAGGGTCCAAAATATATGATATTGTCATAGCGATTACTAGCAAGATGGAGGAGCAAGTGGAGGAGGTCCAATAGAGTCCTCCAGCACTTAAGACAATCGAAGAATCAATAATTGAAGAAAATGTCAAAAAGTTCAGGATTGAGATTTCAGAATTAGCTCGAGAACATGAAGTTTTCATTGATGATGATGATGAATATTTTGACTTTAATGATTACCTCAAGGAAGATTTCATGGATGTCCATGTCATTGAAACTAGATTTGCTGCAGCTGCGCACAAGCCACAACCTCTCGTTAAAGAGAACTTCATAGATGAGTTGCGTAGGGTTGTCTTCCTAAGGGATGAGCAAGTCAACCAACTAGAGAAAAGGATAGAAGAGATGGCCGATTTCATGACCACCATGGCCACAGTTCAAGGACAATCTCAAGTACCACAGTTAGCCTCTCAAGAGGTTAACCAACCAGAGATTATACATATCACAGTTGAAAGAAGAGAAAATGCCTTAGCAAACATAGATGAGCAATAAAAGAAGGATTCTCCATCAAGCGCCATGTCAGAGAAGGAATTTAAGCAAATGGTCGAACAAGTTCGGGAGGCCTTAACCCAATCTAAGGGTGGTGCATTGGTTTTAAAGGGTAGACCTTTCCCGGAAGAATTCTATGTTGTACCCTTCCCTTAGTATATTGTGTCACCGAACTTTAAGATATTTGATGGGATTGGAAATCCCAGACATCACATAACACATTTTCGAACGAGTTGTGGCAACACAAGAGGTAACAAAGCTTGACTCTTCCAATAGTTTGTCAGCAGCCTGTCAGGGATTGCTTTCAATTGGTATGTTATTTGCCCAACGGATCAGTTAATACATTCACTAAATTGGAACAATTATTTGTGAAAAGATTTGATGAAGCGCAACAACATGTGTCTATTAGAGATCTCATGATGGAAAAGTAAAAGCCCAATGAGATTTTAGTGGATTACATCTTGATATGGAGAAACCTTAGCATGAAATGTGAACTTCAGCTACAGAAACATCACGCGATTGAGATCTTACTCAAAAGCATTCATGGACCATTAACTTTCATGCTCAAGGGACTCACCATTAAATCTTTCGAGAAGCTACACAGTAAAGCCAACAGTCTTCAAGAAGAAATAAAACATATAGACTCTCATGAGAAATCTAAGGCAACCAAAATACTTGAAAAGAGTTCTAGAACAGTGGCAACAATCAATAAAGGAAAACAACCAATGAAGATACATGTAGAAAATCCTCGTCAATCGGCATCACAACACACTCAACAACAAACACAATAGTATGGCCAGTCTAGCTAGCAATCGCCTCAGGGAGGATCATATCGGACAGTGAATAAGAAAATGACCATTGGAAATTGTAGGAAAGTGATAGATTCCTTCAAAGATGAAGTCGTACCCAAAATGTTCAGAAGTTTGATGAAGAAGCCTGAGTTCAGACTACCAGATCCAAAGAAACCCGAAGAAGCCAACGAGAAAGATCAACTAAATTATTGCCCGTATCACAGATTACTAGAGCACACTATAGAAGAATGTTTCGTCTTTAAAGGGTGGCTCAAGAGGAAACTTAAATAAGGGAATATAACGATCCTGAAAGAATATTTGAAAGAACCCAAAAACGGTTCCATAAATATGATTTTGGCTGAGCCAATCTCTCTGGTTGACCCGTATATTGGAAAAGACGGATGGAGTACAGTCTAAAAAAATCTTAAGAAAATATTGAACCATATTCAGAGCGCTTCAAAACAAGCCTCCGTTCAGGGTCTTCAGCCTACCAAGCCCGAGGTGAAGATTTCACCAGGAGATCTATCATCATCAAAGACAAAGAAGAAGAAGAAAAACACCACTACAAAGATTGATAGCACGAGGGTAGGATAGGGGCTGTCTCTACCAGATTAGTTGTCCCAAATTTGGGGAAGAAAATCCTCGAACCCCCAATTTTTTACGATTATCTTTTTACCCCTTTGGGGTCTTATGAATATAATGATTGTGATTTTGGCTACGTTTTAAGTGTTTCTGATAATGACGTAATTGATTATGACCAATCTAGCTTCGATCTCAATTCCTAACATGGTCTTCAAATCATACTTGAGTCCGACAAACTTGCTAACAAGACTGAAGAGGACATCGGCAATACCGATTATGACAGTGCCAGAAGTGACGAACCAATCCTCGAGCGCCACGGTGCACCGCTTGCCATCAACTTAGATCTTTTCGACAAAGAAGAAACACCAGAAGATTCAACAATGATATCTCAAGAAGAAGAACATACATAAGTAAACTTAAGGAACGAGATAGTATTACCCACAAGAATAGCTCCAACAGATAAAGGAAAGCAAATAGTAACTCAAGAAAAGCTACCTCCACCTCCACAGTGGAAGAACCACATAACCAAGAGAAAATTAGAGAGTCATACAAAGTTAATTACAATGTGCTAGCTCATATTAGGAAGTTTCCGACCAGACTAAGCATCTACGACGCTATGATCCTGTCAATGGAAATGAAAGTCTTTGGTTACAGCTTTGCTTGATCTAAAGATTTGCATAGCCCAGTTGGCTAGCACATCCTTCAAAAAAGTTAGCTCGTTGAAAGAACAAACTTGGGTAACCTTTACAGATGAAGACTTGTTGCTCGGTACTGCCTATCATAATCGTCCACTCTATATCTCTGTCAACAATGACATATTTATGTTATCCAGAGTTTTAGTAGATCCTGGAGCATCACTCAACTTGATAAGTCTATGGACATTAGCCTATTTGGACATTGAAGCTCAGGAACTTACAAGCGATAAAATGATGCTAAGAGGATTCAACCAAAAGTGAGAGAGAGAGCCCTTGGATCAATTACATTACTTATGAAGGTTGGAGAACTAGTAACAACAGCTAAGTTCCATATCATCCACGCTGAGACCTTTGAAATGCTCTATTTGGTCGATCATGGATTCACAACACAACATGGTTCCATCGTCTCTACATCAGTGCATCAAGTACTACAAGATGGGCAAGAACATTGCGTCAAGGGAGATTTACAACCATGTTTAGTTCATGAAGTTGGTATTCATGAAGATGTCGCCTACTACACGCCTCCAAACAAAACTGTCTTCTCTCCTGAAATTATGACAAATAAAAGTCACAAAGAGGAAGCCATTCAACTCTGCTTCAACAATCTCCCACCACTCTTTTGCAGCAAATTAGTGGGGGTTTTTTTAGTTCATGCAGCCGAGGTCAAGGACAGGGATGTGGACGAGGAAAAGTCAACTCAATTGTTAAACGGACTAGGCCGACCATCAACATTTGTGATGAAGACAGTTCTGAAGATGAAATAATGATGACAAAACAGAATAAACCTCAATACGAGATATTCTTAGAAGATGCAGAGAAAAGTAAATATGAGACAATGTATGATCGGATAAACCACTATGTGAACACTATGACCCTTACTCTGATTCTCCCTCAAAAGGTCGAGAGTTTAGAGGTCAAGAAAGTCTGATTCAAAGCTGATCAAGTTTTATCATGCTTCTATATTTACTAATCTTGAAAACCTTTTAAATTTGGATGATGATCCTAATGAATTAATGGAATTGCCTTTTGGTTAATTTAGCAGAGGCATTTCACAAAACAAATGCCGAAAGATAAATTACAACTTTTTGAAAAATTATGGGATATTAAAAGTCAAACTCCAAACTCGAAAGAGGGACTCAGATTTAGTATAGTCGGACTAGTCGATGATTAAAAATTTTGCTTGATTATTACTAGTTAATCAAGAGAGGATTGCCTCGATGTGGAGGATGACTCGATTGATCAGCTAATAGAAGATGCTCCGCCAGAATTTGAGGAATTAAATCAACTATTGATGAATTGAAAGAAATTAACCTCGGGTCTGAAGAACAACCCCGGCCTACATTTATAAGTTCTCTACTCAAAGATGAAGAATCTCTAGAATTGATTAAACTATTAACAGAGTTCAAAAGTTGCTTTGCATGGAGTTATGATAAAATTTCAGGACTATCAACAGAAGTTGCAGTTCATAAACTCGGGGTGGACAAAGATATGACCCCAGTGAAACAAGCTCTCAAAAGAATGCGACTCGAAGTAGAGTAGCAAGTCATAGCCGAGGTGAAGAAATTAATAGATGCCAACTTTGTAAGAGAAAAGCAATTCGCCATGTGGTTAGCTAACATTGTTCCAATCAAGAAGAAAAATGGACAAATATGTGTTTGTGTCGACTTAAGGGATTTGAACAAAGCATGTCCAAAGGATGAATTCCCATTACGGATACAAGAAATGATGGTGGACATCGCTTTGACACATGAGATTTTCTCCTTCATGAACAGATCGTTGGGTACAACCAAATCAAGATGGTTCCCGAGGATGCAGTACTTATAGCCTTTAGAACACCTATTGGAATTTTCTGCTACACAGCGATGCCATTTGGGTTAAGGAATGTTGGAGTGACATATCAACGTGCAATGACAAAGATTTTTTATGATCTCATTCACAACCAAGTGGAATGCTACGTGGATGAATTGATTATCAAGAGCAAAGGAAAAATAAACCATTTGTACAATTTGAGGATCGTGTTCGAATGGTTACAACGATATGACCTTAAAATGAATCCCTTAAAGTGCATCTTTGGCGTTACCTCCTAAAAATTTCTAGGATTTGTTGTTCGTCATTGGGGAATCGAGATCGACGCAGATAAGATTAAAGCGATCTTGCAAATGCCTCCACCCAAAACCTTAATGCAACTATGTTCCTTCCAAGGAATGTTGGCATATCTGAGACGTTTTATTTCTAATCTCTCAGGTAGGTGTCAGCACTTCTCGACATTAATTAAAAAGGATGTCAAATTTGTTTGGAAAGAGAAATGCTAGCGGACCTTTAAGGACGTTAAGCAATATTTAATGACACCTTCTATTTTGGCAGCCCCTATCCCTGGGAAACCTTTAATACTTTATATCGTGGCCTTAGACGACTCTCTTGGAGCCCTTTTAGCCCAAGTCAATGACAAGGGTAAAGAAAACACACTTTACAACTTGAGTCGCCACCTAATACCGATGGAGATAAGGTATCCACCTATTGGAAGCATTGTGTAGCTTTGATTTTTGCCGACCAAAAGCTTAGACATTACATGCTTTCTCATAAGATTACCCTAATTTTAAATGTCAATCCATTGCAATATTTGATGACCAGACCAACACTCTCTGGAAGTCTAGCAAGATGGTCAATGATTTTATTGCAATTTGATATAACTTTTGTTCCCCTCCATGCTATCAAGGGACAGATTTTAGCAGAATTCCTCGCTGCACACCCACTTATAGTTGGGTCCCCTCTTAATGACGAGTTACCAGATAAACAAATATTACAAATGGAATTCTCGAGTGCACGATGCTGGGAAATGTACTTTGACGGAGCTTCGTCAGCCAGAAAAGACAAAGGTTCAAACTCAGTTATACTAGGCAAAGCAGAAATCAATTTGATCTTTATCGCGCCAGATAAGGGTATGCTGAGGTTCCCATACCACCTGACAGAGCCATGCACCAAAAATGAAGTCAAATATGAAGCGCTAATTACGGGTTAGAGTTAGAAATCTCAATGGATATAACAGTTATTGTCATCTACGGTAACTCTCAACTATTCATCCAGCAAGTCGCCGAATAATACAAGATTTTAAAGCCAAGTCTAACAGAATATTACTAATACGCAATGAAGGTGTTGGAGCAGATTCCCAGTGTAACTTCTTACTGAATTTCTAGGAGAGATAATGTCCATGTTGAAGCTTAAGCAAAACTTGCTAAGGAGCTAGCATGTCCCCCAAGGATTCTGTTGATATTACAGTACAAGGAAGATAAGTTTTGTCTCAAGTTGACCTCGACAATCTACACAAGCTTGGAAAAGAAAATGAAATGATGGTTACAGTTTCTGATAAGAATGAAGATTAACGTAAGCCATAAATAGAATATTTGCATACTAGAAAGCTGCCAGAGGACAACTTAACAAAACACAATATCACAAAAAGGGCTATGTCATATGCCATAGTAGGAGATGTCTTCCACAAAAGATCATTCAACTAGATGTGGCTATGATGTTTAAGAAAAATAGAAGCATAGAATATTGTTAAAGAAGTACATGCCGGATTGTGTGGCGCTCACCAGTCAAGGCCAAAGAAGAAAATGAAGATCAAGAGACTCAGATATTTTTGGTCGGCAATTATGTCTGATTGCATGGATACAACTAGAAGATGTCATCAATGCCAACTGCATGGAATGGTCTTGCACCAACCTCCAAATGTGCTACACCTAAGAGTCACCTCATGGTCATTTGAGTGTTGGGGCATGAATATAATAGGTCCGATAGACCCTCCGTTCTCCAAACGACACAGATTTATACTTGCCGCTACGGATTACTTTTCTAAATCGGTAGAGGCAGTACCGTTGCGAGAGGTTACGACACAACACGTCTTTAAATTCTTCAAAAGCCAAGTCGTCTACTGTTTTGGGATTCCGCACAAAACAATCTTCGATAATGGAACAACCTTAAAAAGTACAAAAATCAACAATTTCAACAAACGGAATGGGATAGTTTGAAGATATTCTATAATTTACTATCACATAGCAAATGGATCGGCTGAAGCCTTCAACAAGACATTGGTAAAGATTTTAAAGAAGACACTGGATGAAAATAAAAGATATTGGCATAACAAGTTGCTAGAAGCTCTGTGGTCCTACCAGACAACGTGTACGGGTCCGAGGCCGTACTCCAACTCAGTGTACACCCTACAAGCTCGTGTACGGGTCCGAGGCCATACTATCATTAGAAGTTCAGATGTCGTCTCTCAGAGTCACCGTCGCCAATAAACTTACAATAGAATAAAGTACAAAACTTAGACTTGAAGAAATAATGTTCTCACTAACATAAACTAAAATTTTCTTTAATAAAGACTTTATTTTGTTCTTGTTCCCACTAATTTTCAGCTCACTGATATTTTTCCTGTCGTCTGCAGAGAAATGTCGGGCCAAAGGCTGATCTTGGCTTCTAAAGATGGCTAAAACCTCTCACTCAACAAGGAAAGGGCATCGCAGGGCGGCGCCATAAACTTTGACGTTGACTTCAGTCAAGTTTGACTTGGACTATGAGGGTCCTCTGATAGACGTGGTTAGCCGTTAGGAAAAGGAAGGGCTACCATCGCTGCTATGGTTCAACACCAAAGACAGTTCCTCACTAAAGGGCAAAAATGTTATAATACAGCAAGACCCGATGGAGGGAACAAGTCGCCTACCGTCTATGATAGCTACACCAACCAGAGGCCTAGTCGCTGCCAATGATGAAAGAGTGTCAGATGCACCGCTGCAAAGAACTAAGTGTAAGAATGCTAACTGCTGAAAACATATGGCTTTCTTACACGAAGAAAGAAGATTCTAGAAGGAGACGGAAAATTTGCTCACCCTTATTCATGAGGGGAATATATACAATCCAGGCATGAGAGAGACCTTTACCAGCTTGCCTGCTACTGACGATGAGCCTAGATTCGTTATAGAGCTGGAGATACCACCAGTTTCAGATGTTCTTTGTACGGGTTGTCCGACATGCAACGCCGAGATACCTGCATTTACGCCAGCTACCGGGGCATTTGTGGAATGCCCAGACTATAATGTCCTCCACTTGTGCACTTGCTACAGTACGCGTCCACTGACAATGGATTTCAGACCGTTGTTCACCTAATACGGGAACAATATCTCTCGTTGGATACAGAGTCATATATCTAGTTGGACACATAATCATATGTTCTGTTACAGATAGAGACAACACCAACTTGGATTCCCATTGATACTGAAATGGGGGAACATTCTTAACAGTCGCCAATCATCAACATGGCAGAATACTACAAAATGAGTAAAGTAAACAAAAGGGATTTTAAATTCTATGAAGAAGTTCAAGGAAGGTTCATTAATATGCTATAAGGCTTGGAGCTATATACCAAGATCTTCTCCAAAAGAGATGAGAGAAATATTCTCGACTGCATTTTTGATTTATGAGACAGGGTTGAGCAGGCCTGCTAATGGAAATAACCTATTCCGAGCAACGAAAATGGATGTGTGGAAAGGGCAGGATCACCATACAATGTGGCTGCTATTACAACTTCACTAAAGACAGACAAGGAAATCCTCCTCAAATTCTGAGACACAATCAGGTGGATCTATTAACCCCAATAATAAAATGGATGATTAAGAGAATGGTCTGATGGAGCAAACTCCCAGCTGACTGTATTCCCAACAGTTGTATTATCAACATATATGATGAAGGCGACTGCATACCCCCGCACATTGACCATCATGACTTTGTGAGACCTTTTTACATGGTCTCTTTCATGAGCATGTCAGCACTAATTTTTGAGTGGCGTTGCCCGTTGGAAGTTGTTGGTCACCGAAATCAAAATCTCGTCGCCCGCTTCGAAAAAACATTTTAATTTACACACTCACACACACAGATATATATATATATATATATATATATATATATATATATATA
>JXCR01147978.1:57675-74696 GCA_002079205.1 Phalaenopsis hybrid cultivar
CACACACACACACACACACATATATATATATATATATATATATATATATATATATATATATATATATATATATATATATATATCTGTGTGTGTGTGTGTGTGTGTTTCATAAAAATATGAAATCAAATTAACCCCATATTTTTCATAATTTGAATGAAAAAGCACTATACCTCAAACTCTATATCTATCCTAAGGGATAAACACAAGACTTGAGGGTGAGGCTCGATCAAATAAACTGAGAAATGTATGATATTCATTTGGTCTACGAAACCATTTTTTTTGCCAAAATTTTTTCCAATTTAATATGAAGAGTTAAATATGATTTTTTTTAACCTGGGTTCGGACAAGCCTCCTATAAGGTCAAGCCCCTCTAGTTAATTACACCTTAAATGACCGAAGTCACCTAAAAAAACTCTCGATAAAAATCAGGAAATATTATCTTTAAAGAGATCAATTAGTTAGGACTTTTCAACGAGATTGGACGAAGAGGTGTGAAAGGGGAATGGTTCAAATTTGAAACATTTATTGTAGAATCCAAAGGAGGAAGAACTAGGAGGATATAATAGATCCGAAGGAGAACCTTGTTGACTTCCTAGTCTATCATATTGTTTGGCTTTAGTTTTGAAGAGAAATTATTTAAATATTTCATCCTACCAATTTTATTTATTTAGGGCTCATATTTGCGTGAAACGATCACACAAATAACCCGAAAGATGTGAGGATTTAGGTCGTGACAAATAATAACCTCAGAATCCTAAGACGAGTTAGGGCTTATATTATACAGTAGAGCTATACAAAGGCCTAAAGATGAGGTTAGGATTTATGTTGCATAAGCAAACTACCTCGAAGTCCTATGACTTGGTTATTTAATTCTAAGGAAGGAAATTGGTTTAGCTGATGTAGATAGGTTTTGCTGTTGAAGATGACCGTGTTGTCCATAGTGCTAGCTTCATGCTCCTTATCGTGGCGAGTTCAAGATTTTTAGTGTGTCAAGTTATGGTGTCAAATCAGATGTCTATATGTTTGTAGTTCTTTAAATGTTATGGGGCATGTTAAAGTTGATTAGAGCGACACCGATTAGGATCCTACGGTTCCCTCGTTCTGGTACCACTATTTTCTATTGGATTCTCTTAGTCCAAATGAATTTACTAAACTCAACTTAATGAATTCTATACTTTCATTTAGACCCTAGGAAGTCTCATTAGCAACCTTAGGTTAACTCCTCTGAGGGATTCCTGATCATCCAATAGAGACTTCTTAATTTAGTTGGGATTGTTGTTTTGTGACGTTTGTAATTAAATTTTGAGTTTCCTTATATTTTAAATATTGTGGCATTGAATTTTATCTTGGTCAAATTTAGTTTTGGTTATGGTTTTATGATTATCCTAGCAGTTTTGATTTTTATGCAGGTGACATCGTTGTTTAACAGGCAAGCTTGAGACAAGAAGTACAGTAACGTAAATGCAATAATTTAAAAGCGTACATGTCCCCTTCTTAGCATTTGTGCTGAAAGATTTTAGTGGTTGATTTCCTAGAACAAAATATAACAAGTTCAATTTGTCCTTCAAAATATCTAAGAGATTCCAAATTGTTTGGAGGATGACCATGAGCCGATTTAGAAACCCCTTGAAACGTTTCGAGTTCACTTTGAACTTATCAAATTATTCTATTTATCATCCTAAGATCGACTTAAAACTTAACTACCTCAAGAATAAGAAAATCAAATAGTCACTTAACATTTCATTTTGATAGTTATGTGAGTGGATGCTCCAAAGGGGCAAATTCAAGGTTATTAAGGACTTTAATATCTCAAATTAAAGTAGGGCTTAAAATGTTTGAAAATACTTATTAACTAACTATGTTCATCTTTTCTAATCCCGATTAAGAAAATTTTGCATATCAAACCTAATTCATTATTAGACCTCCTTTAAACTTTAATTTTCAAAGTGATTTAAAAAAATTTAAAGTTGAATTAGAATTTCCATCAAAATCAGATTTAGCATTTGATCACCAACTAATAGGCTTTAAATGACTGAGTTATTATCTTCATAATTCCAACCCAATATTTTATGATCCTCTAATTGAATTGACCTCCAAATTATGATAATTAATAGAATTACAATTTTATTTTTATCATGAGACGGGTGACAAGTTGGTTTTTACCTTTTAACCCATTGTATTTCAATCATCCAAAAATTCCATTATAATCAATATTTTTACCCATTTTCCCTTTGACTAAATCTAAAATTTAATTAAGGTATTAAAATTCTAAAACTACCATTTTGCCCATGGGGCTCCCCACTCTATAACTTATTAAATAAAACTCAAGTGACTCGCAAAAACAAGTTTGAAGAAAAACCACAAGAAAACACTTGAGAAAATATTAAAGGAAATAACAAATGAACAATCGAAAGCCAAAGTGGACTATAAGCATTTAGGTTCGGGTGGGTGATACACCTAAATTATATAGTATTTTTAGACACATTTTTATTCCTATTTTTGAGATATTGTGTTTTAATGGAAGGTATTTTTGTGTTTTTCTTGCAGAGACAAGTAAAAATGTAAAAAGTGCTTAAAAGAGTGGAAAAGGATCAAATTTGGACCAAAAAGGTGAAAAATTGTGCAAAAGAGTTTTGGAACCTAAACGTCAGATCCGGCGCTTAAGCGCCGGTTAAACAGAGAAGGTCCCACCTAAGCGTCGAGACCCCACGCTTAACCATCAATGACAGTTACTAGACGAGTAAAATCAGTTTTCATGAATTTCGAAGAGGTTTTTGAGGCACCCATTGGCTTAATAGGAGGCTGTAACCACCATGGACGAAAACTATCACAAAAGGATGCATCTCTTGGGCAAATACAACGAATCAATACATATTTTGAAGAGATCCCAAGGCGCCTCTTGGAATACTATAAAACAATGAAGAGAAGACTTAGAAAAGAGTCCTAAAAATTTTGGCAAGTTTTGAAAGTTCTTCTCTTGGGAGTTAGTTCGGAGAGAATTTCAGGAACCACTTTTTATTTACTTTATCATTTTTGTTATTTTGTTTTGAGTGATTGTAAAAGAGAAGAGATTCAAAGGAACTTCAACAGTTTGGTGAAAGACTTGAGATAAGTTTTTATCTTTTTGTTTTAGACTACTTTTGGTTTTAATCGAGACATGTTGTTGGTTTGACAATGATTTCTTCTTTTAAACCAAAGTATGGTTTTATTTCCTCCATGAATTCTAAGAATTTCTCTTTACTTTCTTCATAAAATGATAAGTAATTAAGTTTTTTATGGAAGTTGTGGAGAGTATTGATCTTTAATGTTAGAAGAAGTTGTGATGATTTAAATCCATGCACTTCGTAGAGAGTATTGATCTTTAATGATGGAAGAAGTTGTGATGATTTAAATCCATGCACTTCATTTAGTTCTTGATTTGGCCAATCCAGATGTTAAAATTTGTTGTGAGAACATGTAAGAATCGGGCTAGTATTGTCTCAGTCAACAATTGGAAAGAATCACATGAGGTTGTATGAAAGAGAATGTAGTTCATATGATTGAGTGCAAAGAAATAAGGAAATATTCATTGATGGGTGTAGAGTTAGAGGACTTTTAAGTGACAGGTTAAAACCCCCAACTTGGTTTATTATTTTAGGTTCTGATACGAGAATGTTAGCCCCAAGATGGAGAGAATCGAGGGAACTCTAGAGTGAGAGCTAGTATCTTTCCTGCCTAGCTGGTCTTCAAAACTATTCAAATTTTAAATTAGCCAATGGTCTTTATAGCATCTCTAGTAATTGTAAAGAATATTATTGCTCCTATTTGGCACAACACAATTTGCATACTTCCATAGTAGAATTTCTATACTTAATACTAATTCATGATAAGAAGAAAGATATTTTCATATTAAGTACTTTTCTTCTACAAAAACTTTAGTTATCTTTTTAAATTGTTATTGTTTCGTTAAAATATCAAAAATAACAAAAATATTTAAATTTTAAATTCCTGCAAAAATCATTTTTAGTTTAAGTAATTATCTTTTTAAAATAGAAAAACTTTCTAAAAGTGCATATTGCATAATCTTGCCTGTGGGATCGATACTCATGTCTTAATAAAAAATTCCTATATTACTTCATAACGATACGTATACTTGCGTAAGATCCCAATATAAATATATATAAATTAAAAAGTTAAACTCTTATTTTTCTTCAAGATCAAGTTTTTGGTTTTGTTGCAAAATAAGGAAATAAAAGTGAAAATACCATCAGAGCTATTGTTATACTGTGCATAAGCATTAAGTATCTAAGGATCAAGTTTTTTGCGTCGTTATCAGAAAGAAAACTAAGTAAATTTCCATTTTTAGAAAGTCTTATTTAAACTTTAAATATTGTGTCTCATTTTGTATGTTTTATTTTATTTTATTTTATTTTATTTTATGTTAGTGTATGCGTAGTTCAGGTTCTAAAGGACTAGTGCCCTGCGATTCTGAATTTGAAAGAACTATTAGAAAAATTAGAAAAACCAAAAAAATTAAAATCTTAAACAATCTAAAAAAATTACAAAAATGGCAAATCAAAATAATCAAAATGCTTAAATTCATCAAGAGTTTAGACCTTTAAGAGATTATGCCAACTCTACTGTAGATGAACTTCATTGTATTATTCAAAAACCTACTACAGTGGTTAATTCATTTGAGCTTAAACCTGTTATTATCCAAATGGTATCAAATAATCAGTTTGGGAGATCACTAACTGAAGATCCAAATTTACATCTTACCAATTTTCTAGAATTATGTGCTACATTTAAATCAATTGTTGTTTCAGATGATGTCATAAGACTTAGGTTATTTCATTTCTCACTGAGGGATAAAGCTAAGTTGTGGTTGAATTCGTTAGCACCTGGATCTATCAGAACTTGAGGTGATTTAACACAAAAATTTCTTGCTAAATTTTCTTCACCATCAAAAACTACGAAGCTTAGAAATGATATTACATCTTTAAATCAGTTTAAAGGGGAATCTATTTATGAAGTATGGGAACGATTTAAAGAAATCTTAAGAAAGTTTCCACACCATGTTATACCGAATTGGTTAATAATTCAAACCTTTTATAATGGATTAATTGGTTCTCTTAGATCTATTATCAATGTCGTTGTTGGTGGTTCATTGATGTCAAAACCATTTAATGATGCTTTTACTTTAATTGAAGAGATGGCTACCAAAAAATTTTAATGGCCTTCCGAGAGGGTGAATCCAAAGAATGTAGCCAACGTTCATGAAACTGATGCATTTACTATGTTAGCAAATCAAGTTGCTACAATTTCAAGCAAGTTAGACTAATTTTGAATGAAATTTTCTCAACCAATTTCCATGATTTAAGAGAATTTATTAGGTCAAATAGTAGATTCTCAAGCATCATTAGAGACTTTGAATGCCATAATTAATAAGAAAAATAGCCCATATTCTAATTATTATAACCCAAGTTGGAAGAACCATCCCAACTTTAACTGGAATAACAATTCAGGTGGTAATAATCAGCAATGGGGTAACAACCAAGTAAACCCATTAGGAAACTGGAACAACAAAGGGAATAATAATTATAAATCTGCTTATCCTCCAGGAATCAACAGTAATACACAATTTAAGGATAAGAAGTTATCTATAGAAGAAGTGGTATTACAAATGGGTAATCAGTTACAATGTCAAGAAGCTACAATTAGAAATATTGAGAATCAACTTGGGCAAATCACAAGCTCGTTAAGTAACAGATCCCAAAGAACACTTCCTAGTAATACTGAACCAAATCCAAAAGACCAGAATAAAGAGCAAGTTAAAGTCGTACAACTTCGAAGCGGAAGAGAGTTGGAGGGTAGGGTTCAAAAAGAGATTGAAGTAGAGAGAGAAGAGATTGAAAAATCAGAAGAGAACGCTCCAAAAGATTCCGAAAGACATTTCTCCGCCAAAAATTGATTTAGAAAAACAACCACCTCCATTTCGTCAGAGACTTCGACAACAGAAGTGGGATAAGGAATTTTAAAAATTTTTTGGAAATATTTAAGAAGCTTACAATTAATATTCCATTTGCTGAAGCCTTAGAACAAATGTCAAGCTACGTAAAGTTAATGAAGGATATTCTCAACAAAAGAAAGAAGTTTGAAGATAATGAGACTGTTGCACTTAGTGAGGAGTGCAGTGCTACAATTTAAAAGAAACTTCGTGAAAAGCTTAAAGATCCTGTTAGCTTTACAATTCCATGTGCAATAGGAGATAGATTTTATGGGAAAGTTATATGTGATTTAGGTGCAAGCATTAACCTTATACCATTATCAATATTTAAAAGATTGGGATTAGGAGAAATAACCCCTATTACTGTAACTCTCCAATTAGCAGATCGTTTAATAACATATCCTAAAGATGTTATAGAAGATGTCCTAGTGAAAGTGGATCAATTTATCTTTTCTGTTGATTTCATTATGCTAGCATATGGAGGAAGATAAAGAGATACTTATCATTTTAGGGAGACCTTTCCTAGCCACAGAAGGACAAAGATAAAGAGATACCTATCATTTTGGGGAGACATTTCCTAGCCACAAGAAGAGCAATGATGAAGATAAAGAGATACCTGTCATTTTGGGGAGACCATTCCTAGCCACAAGAAGAGCAATGATAGATGTGCAGAAAGGGCAATTAACAATGCATGTCAGTGATCAAACTGTTACTTTTAACATTTTAAAATCAATGAAATACATTGCAAAAGATAAAGATGATGAATGCTATAGAATGGATGTTATAAGATATCTGAGCGAATGTCATTTCAAGACTAATTATGAAGAAAAATCTGAAGTAAAAGATTTGGAACACGAGCAAGAAGAGGAATTAGATCAATGTAAAGATCTTTTTAAGGAAGAATTTGGAACACGAGCAAGAAGTAGAATTAGATCAATGTGTAAACCTTTTTAATGAAGATTCAAGTTTGGAACATAAGCAAGAAAAGGAATTAGATTGATATGTAAACCTTTTTAAGGAAGATTCAAATTATGTTCAAGAAAGTTTTGAAATTTTGGACACGATAGACAAAGATAAATCATTTTGTCCATCTATTGAAAAACCTCCAAAACTTGAGTTGAAATTACTTCCTGATAATTTAAAATATGCCTTTTTAGGAGATTCCTCTACTTTACCTGTTATAATTTCCTCAAAGTTAACAAAGGAAGAAGAAAAGAAAAAACTTATGAAAATTTTGAAAATTTTTAAGAAAGCCTTCAGATGGAGAATTGTTGATATTAAAGGAATCAATCCTTCAATTTGCATGCATAAAATTAATTTGGAAGAAAAATGCAAACCTAGGGCTGATCCACAAAGGAAATTAGAGCCTGTTATGAAAGAGGTTGTTAAGAAATAAATTTTAAAGTGGTTAGATGCTGGAATTTCTACCCAATTTCAGATAGTGCATGGGTTAGTCCAATTCACTGTGTTTCTAAGAAAGGAGGAGTAACTGTAAACTGTGAATGAGTATAATGAGTTAATACCTACTAGACAAGTTATAGGGCGGCGAATATGCATTGATTATAGAAAATTAAACCTTGTCACTAGAAAAGATCATTTTCCACTACCCTTTTTAGATCAAATGCTGGATAGACTAGCTGGGCATAAATACTGGATGGATATACCGGTTATCACCAAATCCAAATATCTCCTGAGGATCAAGAGAAAACAATATTTACTAGTCCTTATGATACTTTTGCTTTTAGAAGAATGCCCTTTGGTTTATGTAATGCCCCTGCTACATTTCGATGTAGGATGGCAATTTTTTTGGATTTAATTGAAAAAGAGATTGAAGTTTTTATGGATGACTTTTCAGAGTTTGGAACTTCATTTGACTCATGTTTAGAACATTTACCTAAATTTCTTAAGCACTGTGAAGAAAAAAATTTAGTCATTAACTTAGAAAAATGCCAATTTATGGTAGGAGAAGAAATTGTATACAGGCGATATATTAAGGACTTTTCTAAGATTGCTAAGCCTTTATGCTATTTATTGGAGAAAGTTGTAATTTTCAATTTTGATGAGGAATGCCTAAAAGCTTTTAAATTATTAAAAGAAAAATTAATCACTGCACCAATTATAGTTTCACCAAATCGGTAAAAACCTTTTGAACTTATGTGTGATGCAAGTGATTATGTTATTGGACCTGTTTTAGGACAAAGATATGATAAAATTTTCAAAGTTATTTAATATGCTAGTAAAACTTTTAATGAAACTCAAATTAATTCTACAACAACTGAAAAAGAGTTATTAGCAATAATATATGTCTTTGATAAATTTAGATCATATTTGATTGGAACTCATTATATAGTGCATACATATCATTCTGCTATTAAGTACTTAATGAAAAAGAAGGATACTAAATCGAGACTTATAAGATGAATTCTTCTTTTACAAGAATTTGATTTTAAAATAGTAGATCAGAAGGGAATTGAAAATGAAATTGCTAATCACTTGTCTAGGTTTGAATTAGAAAAACCATTCTATTTTGAAAACAAAATTAATGAACATTTTCCAAATGAAAAATTGTTCACCGTAAATGAGTGGCGTGTTCCGTGGTATGCTGACATTATGAACTATGTTGTTAGTAATCTTAAACCCTATGGAATGACATACTAATAAATGAAGAAATTATTTCTGAAGCTAAGACTTATTTTTTAGATGACCCATATTTATATAAACAACGAAAGGATCTGATCATTTGAAGATGTGTACCATTAGAATAAACTTATGAAATTATCCAAAAATGTCATAATTCTGATTTTGGTGGATATTTTGGCGTTGATAAAATAGCATACAAAATTCTATAATCTGGATTTTAATGGCCTACAATTTTAAGAGATGTTAATGCTTATATCAAAAATTGTGATAGAGGTCAAAGAGTAGGTAATATTTCTAGAAGAAATGAGAAGCCCCTCAATTATGTGCTAGAAGTTGAAATATTTGATGTTTGGGGATTAGATTTTATGGGACCATTTATACCATCTTTTAAAAATTTATATATTATGTTAGTAGTGGACTATGTATACAAATGGATAGAAGCTGTTGCTTTACCTCGATGTGATGCTCAAAGTGTTGAAATTTTTTTAAAAATGAACATATTTCATAGATTTGGGATGTCGAGAGTTATCATTACTGTTGGGGCAAGTCATTTTAGAAATTCCATTATGGAGAAGTGTCGGCGCTATTTTTGGTTGGAGAGTTGCCCGTAAGAAGCTATCGGTCACCGGAATTGAAATCTCGTCGTTTGCTTCGGAATGATGTTTTAATTTAGATGTATATTTTGTTTTAGAAAAATAAGAAATCGAACTGACCTCATATTTTTCATACTTTAAAGGAAAGAGCAATGTATCTCAAATCCTGTATTTATCCCGAAGGATAAACACAAGACTTGAGGATGAGACTAGATCAAATAAACTAAGGAATATATGACATTCGTTTGGTCTGCAAAACCTTTCTATTTGCCGACAAGTTCCCCTATTTAATATAAAGAATTAAATAGGGTTTATATTAAGCTGGGTTCAGCATGTTACTATAAGGGCAAGCCCCTATAGTTAATTACATCTTAAATGACCAAAGCCACCTAAGAAAATCCCATAAGGACAAGTCCCTATAGTTAATTATATCTCAAATGCCCAGAGTCACCTAAGAAGACTCTCGATAAAAATTAGGAAATATTATCTTCAAGCAGTTTCAAAGGGTAGGACTTTTCAATGAGATCAGACATAGAGGTGTGAAAGAGGATTGGTTCAAATTTAGAACATTTTGTTGTGGAGTTCAAACGAGGAAGAACTAGGGGATGTCATAGATCCAGAGGAGAACCTCGGTGACTTCCCAAGCTATCATAATATTTGGCTTCAATTTTGAGGAGAATGTTTAAATATTTCATCCTGCCAATTTTATTAGTTAGGTTTTACATTTGTGTGAAAATATCACACAAATAGCCCAGAAGATGTGACGGTTTAGGTCATTACGGAGGACAACCTCAGAATCCTAAGATGAGTTAGGGCTTATATTGTATAGCAGGGCTATACAAAGGCTTAAATATAAGATGACTATTTACATTGCATAAGAAAGCAACCTCAAAGTCCAATGGCTTTGTTGTTTATATCTAAGGAAGGAAGGTAGGTTTAGCTGGGAAAGACAGGTTTTGTTGTTGAAGATGGCAGTGCTGCCCACCATGCAAGCTCCAAGCTCTTTGCCATGACAAGTTTGAGTTTTCTAGTGTGTCAAGTTATGATGTCAAATCAGGTGACCCTATGGTTGAAGTTCTTTAAATTTTATGGGGGCATGTTAAAGTTGATTAGAGCGACACCATGGGTCCTACGGTTCCCTCGTTCCGGCATCACTATTTTCTATTGGATTCACTTAGTCCAAATGGTTTGCGGTTCCCTCGTTCCGGCATCACTATTTTCTATTGGATTCACTTAGTTCAAATGAACTTACGGTTCCCTCGTTCTGGCACTACTATTTTCTATTGATTCACTTAGTCCAAATGAATTTACTAAACTCAACTTAATGAGTTCCATAGTTTCATTTAGATAGTGAGAAGCCTCATTAGCAACCTTAGGTTACCTCCTCTGAGAAATTCCCGATCATCTGATAGAGAAGTCTTAATTTAGTTGAAGTTGTAGTTTTATGTGATGTTGTGATTAAATTTTGAGTTGTTTTATAATTTGAATGTTGTGGAGGTGAATTTTATCATGGTTGATTTTAGCTTTAGTTTTTGTTTTGGTTTTGTGACTATCCTAATACATTTAGTTTTCATGCAGGGTGGCGTCATTGTTTAGCATGCAAATTTACAGGTATAAAATTACAGTATGAAGGTACAAGAAAGACATTGCTATAAAAAACTGTAAAAGCGTACCTAGCGAGTCTTGTCATTCCACCACATGAAACTCAAAAGGCATGTTAAGGCAGTTTATATGAAACAGGGAAGTAAAATTTTGACGACCTACCTAACCCTAGGTCATATCTTCCTTAGGATTTTAATTAAGGATGATGTTGTCAAGCAAAATATATTAAGTTTAGTAGATCTCTGAGGTATCCAATAGATCTAGAAAAAGAAGCAGGTCCGTGCTACTCTCTCACTGCCTGGTGCAAAATCTCGAGTTCTTTTAAATTTATTATGTTGCTTAATAATTCATCTTGTAAATACCCTTAGTGCTCAGTAAGCATTGATGTCCTAATTATCCCTAAGAGTAAGGTAATTATCATCTGTAATTTAATTTTGAATATTATGTTGGTGAAGACCCTTAAAGAGACAAGTTAGTGTTATTGGAACACTTAGCCAAATTTTAGTCTTAATTGGGCTTGTAGTGTTTGAATGATGTTCTAATTTTCAATGATTTTAACTTTTCTAATCCTCATGTAAATGAAACTTGATTTAGCCTAAGTCACTACTAAGCCCTTAAGACTTAGGAGAATGTCTTAATTAGTTTTGAAAAGGTTAAGCTTTAGGTGGTCAGTATTAATTATTTGAATTTTATTTGAAAATCAAATAGGGGTATTAAATTGATTAATTATTGACTTCAAAAGTCATACCCCTAAATCCTGGGTTCATTTTATTTTAATAAACTTCCAAATTTTAATAATTTAGAAATTTATTAACTTATTTCTAATTAATAAAGTGAGGTTGGTTTCTACCAATTGACCCCTTGTGTTTTAAACATCAAATTAAGATTAGAGGTTTTCCATTTCCCTCCTTGAATTAAGCCTAAATGTTAATTAAGGCTAAATTTTCAAAATTACACATTTTCTCCTTAGGGTCTAACACTTCATAATTTGTCAAATTCAATTCAAATTACTTTGAAATTTTTATTCTACCTCATTCAGGGTCAATTAAGACATCATAGAAGAAAATGTGATTTTTTGAAAAATTAATTTAATTTATATAATTATTTTCATGCAAAAAAAAAGATTTCTCAAAGAAAATTCTTAACTTGACCAAGGTAAATCCTAATTCTTTGAAATTTTTATTGGAGGTATATCTAGACCAAAGAAGCCTTTGGACCAAATTTCATTATTTTTTTAATTTTATTTGAATTTTTAGAATTATTTTAAGTTTTAGAGTATTTATTAAATATAAAATATTTTAAATAAGGAAAATTAAATTTTATTTTTTTGAAAGATCTTCGTGAGGTCAGAGAACTCAGAGGAGAAAATTTTATATTTTTCGGAATTTTATTTTATTTATTGGAATTATTTTTAGTGAAAACCTATTTTTAGCCTTTAAAAATTATTTTTAAGCTTTAAAATTCAGTATCTTTTTTTAGAAAATCAGGAAAAATATTCTAATTATTCCTTAGTGCTTAGGCTAAAATTAAGAATATTTTCAAGAATTTTATTATTTTTGTGATTCTATGGATTTTTATTTATTTAAATATTCAAAATAGGTTAAAAATCAAGTTTTTATTTTAAACTCCATTTTATTTTTTTAAAAATAACCCTCATCATAGAGAACTAGAAAAACCAAGTTTTATAATTTTTCAAGCTATATTTTCAATTTTAAAAATCATTTTAGTGCCAAAAATGTTATTTATCTTTAAAAATTAACTTATGTTTTCAAATAATCTCAAAATGCTTTGGAATTTTTATGAAGAGTTCTCTGGATCCTATATAAAAGTAGAGATCAAAAATCAAGTCATTTGGTTGTTTGTATTTTTCAAAATTAATTATCTTAGTGATTTAGGGTTTGTAAAGATTAGGTGTATTTTGAAAGACATGGCTAATGAGAAATTTTCTGGAAGGCTCTCTAGTCATCATAAACCATTCAGAATTTTCTTGGATTTTTCTAAGCAACATACTAATTTTCATCATTATTTTAAGCAAATAATGCACATAAACTTGAAAAATATGATTCTCTGTCTAGGGACCTCCTCTGACTTTGGAAAAATTAGAGAATGTTTCCTAAGATAGAGGCAATAATATGCTAAAATTTCAAGCCATGGTGATATTAGTACATGCATGAAGAATCAAAACATCCAAATCAATGTTTAATTAATTAAAAATAAAATATGCATTAAATGGACTCCAAATCATTTTCACATTATTTTTCTATGTTCACTGAGCAAGAAAGTATTTTTATTTTATTTTTATGATTTTTCTACACCAAGATATGAATTTTTAAAGCTAGAGATCATTTTCTAATTTTTTAAAAATTCCCTATTTATCTATTGAAATGCGCGGCGCTAACTGTATCCTAAGCAGCTCCGAAAGCACGCGTGGCGAACTCTAGTTGGACTCCTGCATCGACGTAGCCGCTGACTCGGCCCGCGGTTCATGTAAGGAAACGTTGTCCGGCTCAATCCCCTCCGTTCATCCGATACACGCGCGATCGGATGGCTCCCGTCATTGTCCCCAATAGAGTGATTTTGTAACCGTCCACACCGAAACCCTAAGATCTCAGCCTAGACTCAACCAAATCACTTTGGGTTTGATTTTATGAACTCATCTAAGTGAGACGAACATATACATATGGTAATCATGCAATTAAGTTAAGCCTAATCAAATGGAGAATCAAAATAGGCTCCGAAGGAGGAGAGGTTCAATACCTTGGCTATGCGAAGGGAAGCTTCGATCAGAGAGTCTCAACACGTTCGTTGGGGTCTAAAGAAGCTAGGGATTAAGCCTCTTGATATGGTGAAATGTCTAGACCCAAATTAGACTAAAGCTGATTTCATGTGTTGGTCTAGAGCTATGTTTTGGGCTCTATGGAAAGGGAATTTGATAGGGCTTTGGCTTCTCTCAATGTGATGAAGGTTTCAGTGAGTTTAATTTGAGTTTGGTGGAGTTTAGCGGTGCGGAGAGCTTTGTCCTGTCTCCAGCAAGGTTTTGAGCTTAAAAATTGGGCTCCGGCAAGGTGATTCAAAGCAATGTGGTGGTTGGGTTGCACTGAGGAGGTCTCAAAGAGGCTTTGGGATCCCTTTAGAGAAGTCTCTTAGAGGAATTTTCAGCTCTCTCTCCATGGCTGTGGAGGGGAGCATTTTATAAAAAATGGCCTTAGGCTTGCTGCCATGACCAATTGGGGGTGGAGGGCAAAGAGGCTCTAAGCTTCAATTTGGATGAGGTGGCCTCTAGGTTTGAATTGGGTTTAATCCCATTGGGGTGCCTCTTGGTTTGGCTATTTTTCGGCCACTAGGCTGGCCGGCCGGCCAGGGGAGGTGGCTAGGGAGGTTTGGTGAGTCAGGGGAAAATGTCACAGCAATTTAATGTGTTTAGGCTTTGTTTTAGCAAAAATATCCTAAGCTTAAGGAAATATGGCATGAAATCCCTTAATTTAGGGGAGCATTAGTCCATAGCTTAGTTTAGGTTGTTTTAAGAGGTTTAGACTTGTCACTAGGTTCCAACTAATGGTTGTGGAGTCATTAATTTGGTAACTTTGGGGTAGTTAGATCATCTTTAGTGCATGGGTTCAATGTGGGTTCAAGTGATCAAACCTTGGGTTTAGTCTAGACTAGCCATGTCAATTTATCTAATTAATTGATCAACAATGTGTATATGATTTTTATGAAGATTTTTGGTGAAGGGTTGAAGTGATTTTGAGTTCAATTGGAGGTTCAATTTGAAGGATTTTTGAAATTTGTTCAATTTGGGCATGTTGGGCTAGACAAGGGTCTAGGTTGGGGTAGCCTTGGGCTAAGTCCAAATTGAATGGTTCAAATAATCTAGGGAGATGTTGTGAAGATTTTTCATGAAGGAATGGAGTTGAAATTTTGGGGCTAAGGCCATCAATTTGGTGAGATTTTGAGACATGGCCAATTTGGGGCAAATTTTGGGCTTTTAGACTTAGTTGACAATCAAATGAAATTGAGGCCTCACCAAGGCCAATTGAAGGTCAAGATTGACGCGTGGGAATGTTATGAAGGTTTTTCAACACAAAATGTGGAAAATGAAGTACGCAATGGGTTCAATTTGGTGGAACCAAGTCATGGGGCCAAAATTGGGGTTTTGATCTAAATCAAATTTGGGTTCAAAAGATGTATTAATTGAGCTTGGATTTGGTCTAAATTGGTCACATCAAGAGTGTATTGGAGTTTAGAATTAAAATTGGGGTAAATTGAGACCAATTTGATAAACATTTGAGGTGATTTGTGGAAAATATGGGCCTTTAAAGGGCAATTTTGGGGTTTTGATCAAAGATGGTCAAATTGGCCAAATTGGGTCATGTGGTAGTTGAGAAAAATGAAATTAGGAATATTTGGGAGGTTTTGGAAAATTTTGGGTTTTTTAGAATTTTTGGAATTTTAAGGTAAGGAGGGGTATTTGGTGATTTTGGGTAATTTGAGTGTTTTCAAGGTGTTTCAAATTGTTTTTGATCCTACTTGGGTATTTTGGGAAAATTTAGGAATTTTGGCCAAATTTGAGGTTTCAAGGTTATCTAGGTAATTTGGGGGAATTTAGGGGCAAAAGGCTAGGTTGAGTATTGACCGACCTTTTTGTAAATCAACAATTACAAGAATTTGATGACGCTACTCGAAGAATTAAATTCCAGCAACGATGTCAAAAACTTGACTGCGACTTTATATATATATATGTTTGATTTAATAAAGATGTATAGATATAATATTCAATAATGTTAAAGTCAAATTTGTCAACGCAAGTATACGTATCGCTCAAGTAATATAGGGCTCTAATGGAGTCCTAGATATCGATCCCACAGGGAGAAATAGAATACTACAGACTAAGATTTAATAAAAAGTAATACTTCAACTACAACAACATTCAAGTTGCTTATCTGTCACAAATAGGCAATTGAAGTAAGTAGATAATTTGGATAGTAACTAATTATAAAAAATAACGTTTAATTGTGATATTCAATATATAAGAAAGCATCCTTCTCCTTGCGAAGAAATTATAGTGAACGATAAAATGAATTAGTTCAATTTATATTGTGCCAAATAGGAGCATACATATTCTTTACCCTTGAATAAAGTGAATCAGTTCAAATTGTATTGTGCCAAATAGGAGCATACCTATTCTTTACCCTTTAAATTAGTTCAATTTATATTGTGCCAAATAGGAGCATACATATTCTTTACCCTTTGGTCCAGGTCAGTTCAAATTATATTGTGTCAAATAGGAGCATACCTATTCTTTACCCTTTGGTCCAGGCATAAGATCATCATAATTTCTTAAACATTTTCATGGCTTCACCAATTCAAATCACTATTTCACAAATCTCGAGACAATGAGAAAGACAGAGAAAACTACTCAGAACTCATTGGGAAAACACAACTAAACTCGGAATTCATATATAAAATCAAAGTCATACAAACTATAACAAGTAAATAACTTATCTCTAACTTTCTCCCCAAGAACACTCCTTGAAGTTCCTCTGAATCTCTTCCTTTCTTTACAGCACACAGAACTCCTTTTCGAAGTAGCAAGGAGGAAGAAATCTCTCACTTTCCCTCCACTCTTACAATTTCTCAAAGAATTCCTCACAATTACACGCTCTAGCAAGCTCTCTACACGTAAATGGAGCCTATCTATCCTCCAAGACTCAAAAAGTCTCCAAAAGTCTCTTCATTTTCGGCCAAAATGTTCTCTTTAAAGATGTGGATGAGTTTTCCCAAGATTTGCTTACGCACCCCTCCAAAATCGGGCCTTATCCCTTGTACATGTCACATAACCGTCGATCCTGTCGTCGGCGGCCTCGATGACGTCGTCGGCGGCCTTCTTGAGAATTTTTCCTGTAGCCTCGGGAAAAGCTCGTCGTCGGCGGCCTCGATGGCATCGTCGGCGCCCTAGTGCAATTCTCCACATTTTGGTCCTTTTTGCTCCAAATTCTCTCCTTTTTGCATCTTTTTGCTTCATTGACCTTAATTCATCATTCCTGCAACAAAACATCAAAAATATCTTTCTTTAAAGTGCAATATCATTAAAAATAGTATAAAAGAGGTATGAAAATCTCAACATATTTTCCTTTGGTCAAAATCCCCCAAACTTAACTATTACTTGTCCTCAAGTAATTTTAGTACTATATAAAAGTTAT